>JAHLSL010000039.1:3243788-3304912 GCA_025920805.1 Petroica traversi
GAGGAGCCGGGGGGCAGCGGAGATGGGCAACCAGCCGGGCAGAGCGGAGGAGCACGAGCAAGGTGTGTGCGAGCGGCGGGGGGCGGCGGCACCGCGGGGATGGCGTTTTGTTCTCTCGGGCTGAGCCCTGCGCCCGCTGAGCCGGCACAGGGCTGGTGTCACGGCGAGTGCTGGTGGCTTCCAGCCTGCTGGGGACACTGCTGCTGTTTGCCTTGTAAATGCGCATTATCGCCGTTTTGTACCTGAGATCACAGCGGCGTCCTTAGGGGAGCTTTTCTGAAAGGAATCCTTTGGAACAGAATGCCTGCAAGGGAGGGACCCTGTTCGCTGACGGATTTTTTTTTTGCACAGTCTGCATGATGCGGCTGAAAAGTTACAAAGCCGATGTAGTGATGTGCATAGAACTTGTCAGGATCTGCAGCTTGGCTGTGTTAGCCTTCACCATTGTTCGTGGCCTGAGGCCTGAAATTTTCCAGGCCTTAGAATTTAAAATGATGCCTTTGTGGAAGGTCTCCCACCATTGTCCTTTCAGAAGTGTAGCGCTCTGCATGTTAATCAGGAGCAGATTTCATAGAAAGCTGAGAGCTGGTATCAGGTAGATCGCATTCCCTGTGTGCCAAATGTCTGCACCGTACACCAGCACGGCTGCTAATTCGTTCCTGATGCCGTGCTGCTGCTTTGCTTGCCTTCTGATTTATTTTGCTTGTTTCTCTAATGCTGACTGAGGGGGAAAAACCCATAGGTCCATTGATTTCTGCTGCTTATTTCTTAGTTTCTTTCCGAATTTAGAACCCTCTATCACACATTAAACCTCAATCGGTTGTATTTCCTGGCACTCTGTTTCTTGCTGTTGCCATGGGAATTTCATTCACAAAAATCCCATTAAAGTTGTTATTGCTTGATCAGGGGTTTCTGTGACTTCGGGTGGACGTGTAGGTATTGTTCTAAGAGCAAATACAAATGTACCTGATCTCTGGCATTGTTAGCCAGGGCTGCATTGCTGCTCAGAGATCTCACAATAGATCTGCCAGCGAGTGCTGGAACAGCAGTGAGGTGTAGTGAGAACTCTCTAGCGCTATGTTAATCACCAGGCTAATGAAGAACACAAAAGCTGCCAGAATCCAGTCACCAGAAGAAATGCTGCCCTAAGGGAAAGTTAAACTTTAGGCTGGAGAGTATGGCTGCCTGCATCCCCAGCTCCCAAAATCTGCTGGCCACTGCCAGCCTGCGAAGTTTTGCTGGAGCTAAACGTGTTATTTAGGAGGGGTAGTACTGATAATAAACTGGATAATGGCCCGGTGAGATGCACTGCTAACTTCTGATCGGCTGGAGCAAACAGACTCTGATTTTGCAGGGCCGTTTGAACAGCTTATTGCTATTAACACAGATGATAAATGAGAGTGCAGACCCCCTGTGGGTTTGAAAAAATCTCTTTCATCCTTTGTTTTCTCTTGATTTATTTTTGTATTGAAGGAGGAGAGTTAAACTTCTGCTGCACCTAAGCAGTTTTTAAACTGTTCTCAGTTTCTACGTGTAAGCTGCACTAAGTCTTGTTTTAATGCCCTCACTGTTCGTAAAGTATAAGTAGGACTGAAAAACAGTGTTTTGTATTGAACTACATGTTCAAAACTCTAATGTTTAACCATGAAATAGAGTCAGGAACATTCCTGCTGACCAAAAAAATTCTGACAACATATTCCTTATTGTGTGTGAGAGCTCTGGCTTTGGAACTCAGAGTTTGTGTTGGTTTTTGACAGCTACAATGCAAAAGTTGCTTCTCACATCAGAATGTGACACCTCATAGTATCTCTGAGTTTTGTTTCTGCTTGAGTGACCTTAATTCAGCTCTTATTCAGGAGCACCAAGATCTTGAACAACTGTGGTGCTCTTCAGCTTGTGTTTTGGAATAACCAGGCTAAACCCCAGGAATGGGTTGCTTTATTGATCTAGCTCATGAGCCAGCTTTAGTGACAGACAACCAAATTGACCTGTTTCCCTGAGCAGGACATTCAGGGTCATCTTGTTTGTCTGCCTTCTTAGGAAACTTTATTGGTATCTTGTGACTCATCTCTGAATCTTTCACCCCAAATTTACCATCTTGGGGTACTGGGAGCAGCGTTGTTCCTCCTCTTGGTGTCAGTGGGATTGAAGTTTTAAATAATCTGATTCTGTTATAAGTTATAATTTCAAGTAAAATATTTATTTTCACTTATTTATGATAGTATTATGTACTTTAATGGGTTTTCCTATTAAATGTAAATTCTGGGTGGGCTGGTCAGTGCTATCCAGGAAGAGGAAGGAAATTATTGCCTCCAAACTGAGCAGTTGAAAGTTAGCACATTAATACAGGAGAATAAAAAATTGGGACTGGCTGAGCAAGGGACAGTGGAAAGGGAAAGGCAGAGAAAAGAAATCCACTGCTGGTGTCTGATGGGAATGTTTTGAACAGAAGACAGGACTCTGTAACAGCCCAGTACCATCTCATATTTTAATCTCATCTTCCTAAGAGTGTCAAACAAGGATTTAAGAGGATTGCTTGTAATAACATTAAATTCTATAGGCTTTTCCTAGCTTCTAATTTCAAACTTTAAACAGCTTTTACAATAATTTGTGAGAACTTTGTGGTATGTGACCCAAGTTCACATCACTTGTTTGCCAAAACTCTGCTCCTTGCAAGTGGTTGGTTCTCCTACTATACCCCAGTGCTCTGAATATTCATATTTTTAAAACCAGTTTTAGAATAGAAATACCTATAAAGTAGTACAGAAAATGATGTGAAACAAGAATGAATGTTGCAGCAGTTTGTCAGCAGAATTAGTTTTCTGCTTCTGAAGCTGGCTACCCAAACTAAAGGAAACATGAGTGTATACAAACAGAGGCCAGAGCACCTGTGGAATAGCTGGAACATTTCCTGGGAGTTGGATGGAGGAATCCAGCATTATCCAGTCTATTTGTGGAGAAAGCCTTTCAAACATAGTTTGCCTTGGAAACAGGGAGGCCTCCTGTTATTTCTGAACAGGAGCACTGACGTTCTTTGACATTGGTTGACACGGTGATGGGGGGTTGTTTATCCTCTAAACATCTGCAGGTGATGGATGATGAATATCTTTGGGAAGAGGTGGAAAAAAATGACTCAATACCCACAAAAACTTTTGTGAAAGAATCGCTTGAATGGGAAATGTTAACTTCTCTTGTTGGAACAAGGTGATGGGTGGGGTTATCCAAGGGTTAGGCTTTTTTTGGGATTGTGTTTATTTGTAAAACATGCTTACATGGCTTGGATGAGAAGATCAAGTGTCAGTGCGTGCACTGAGTCAGTATTGATCTGTTTTCTTATGTCTGTTTTGTCCTGGCCCAGGGGTGGCTTCACTTGAGGTTTGAGGAAGGGATTTTTCAGTGTAAAACACAGGAGACTTTCAAGATAAATGCTGTTGTAGGAATTCATGATCTTTTAATTTCTGTTCTTTGTTTTCAGGGTGTGTAGTCAGATCTTTTCTGGGTGCTCCCTTTACTCTCCCTCCTCTGCCTCTCTCCCTTTCTCCCAAACTTGGGAGCCGTTCATTTTCACTCCGTTGGATGTCAGAACACCATTTCTGCCAAGCAAGAGCTCGAGAGACCAGATGAGTTTAATGATGGTGTGGGGGGAAGGGAGGGAGGAGAGAGGGGCCAGCAAAGCTAATGAATCACATAACAGCTTTCATGGAAATACCGACAGCAAGTCATGTCCTCTTGGAGCTCGGGCAGTGAGCCACAGACCTTTTGTTCCCAGTGGAGCCAACAAACCACAATTTGCTCTCCACCGGATAGTTTAATTCCTTAGTCACCTCTTCCTCCCACAAGTCATTCTTGCATGGGGGGGTTTACAAATGCTCTCATTTTTCAGAGTAGTAACATACTGCTGATTAAACTGATATTGAAGAAGTTTATTTTCCCCTGGAGGGTAATTTTTTCTTGACTTAAGCTTTTCTTCCAAGGCCAGTGAGGGCCAGATCTGTTGATTGGTCCTGTGAGGTGACTTGACAGGACTGATGTGATTAATCATTTCAGAAGGACTGACAAACACGTCACTCAGTGGCCATGTCCTCGGCTCCCAGGCCAGGGAAACGGGAACAGCCAGACACTGTGACAGTCAGAACTGGCCTCTTAGAGGAATTTAGCCATTAGTGTGAATAACTCACCTCTGGATTTATCTGAAGCATCATTAAGTGATAATCTGAGGTCCCCTGATTACAAGTTGAAAGGCTAATGAATGCTAAATGAATGGAGGAGTTCATCAATAAGTTCTCCACACCACAGGGCCTTCCCAGCAGTTTTTTACCCTGGCTGGGAGGATGTGCTGAGTGGGAGTGCTTTCTCCATGGGCAGGATGACAGCTTTTACAAGAAGAACTTTCAGGGCATGGCAGGCAGCAGGATGTGGTTTATGCATTTTGTGTGAGATTAATTTCCATCAGCAAAACAAAGCCATTTTTGGATGAAGGCAGGGAATTTCTGGGAATCCTGCTGAATGAGCTGGTCAGAAAGAACTTGTCCTGTGTGTCCAGAGCTCTGGACTGTGCTTTTGCCCCAGTGCTGATGGCATTTTAGGACCTACCAGTGGTAGATCTAATGTGATAGTAAATGTAAAAGCTAATTTTCTTGATGATTGTTTCATTAGTTTAGTTAATGTGTTTGACAGCTGCAGAGTAACAAGGGGATAGCTGTGATTGTGTTGGTTCTGACTTGAAAGAGGGAAAAGGGTGAAAGGAGAAGGGAATAATGCTGGCCTTGGAGAAAGAGAGAAGTTTGTTTCTTGTTTGGGCTATGTTTGGCTCCTCAAACAGTTGTAGAGCTGGCCAAAGATATTTGAGCAAGTATTGCCCCTTGGTCTTCCCACTGAAAGCTGCCAGAGCCCTGGAGGTACTGAGGAGTTTATTTGGAAGCAGCCCTGTGTTCTGGACCTTCTACCAGTATTTCAGCAAAGTAATCTGTCTTATTTTTTTTCTCTTTTCAATTCCTCCCCAATTTTACTAATTTACTCTTCATAAAGTCTGATTTCCACAGGGACTAGAGCTTTCAGAACAACATGAGATCGTAAAACTGAGGCAAGAATACGTCTCTGATTTCATTTGTATTGCGTTGCTTGAGGAGAACTTAATTTGATTTTTTCCATGATTCTCACAGACTGATGCTAGAAGATTGACAAATATTTGATATTTTCGTAATTTTCTGATACTTTCCCATTTTGTATCTCCAGGCAATTTGAGCATGATGATTGAAGATGTTCTAAAACCGAGATCTCTGATGATGGCAATAGACACTGTGAGATTTTCCATGCATCAACTCTTTTCTTCCTGTAATCCAAAGCAGGCATGTGTTCACAGATCTCTTTGGAATGTTCCATCTATTACATTTCATGAACTGTTTTTCCATGAGCATCAATAGATATGGATTGCATGTTCTGAGGCAGAGCACTCTGCCCTTGTGTGCTGTGTGATCATCGGTCGCTTCTCTCAGGCTATAAATTACATCAGAGCTGCAGCTTCCTGCCCTTTTCATCAGGCTCTGGAGCACACAGCTAACAAGCCCTATATTTTTATCAACAGCATCTGAAGTTCTTACAGGCAAATTTGGTATTCATCACTGGAAAAGTGCACTCTTGGGAAAGCACAGGGCTAACATGAGTTAGGCAGGGTTCTGTTCTGAGCATGTGCAGGGGATGTGTTGGCTCAAACAGGGGTGGATATTTTCCATTTGTTACCAGATCTGGAGATTTTGCATCTTGGTTGGAATATATTCAGTTGCTTAGGAAAACTATTAGGAACAAAGCAAATGTGTCCATATCCCATGAGCAGAGTTATGTTCCTCTCACATTCCTGTCCTGATGGATGCTTTGGTGCTCAGTGTTAAAAGTCATTGCTACTCAGGCAAGTAAGAATTTTACCAGCAGCTTCAATGAAATCATATTTATTAGTGTATGGAATGAAAATGACTTTAGAGGCAGGGTGTAGTTAATCCTTTGGCATGTTTTACTTACTTTACTACTCTTTCTTCCCCAACTGAATTAAGAAGTCCCATCCTATACTAAGGATAGAAATCTGTTTTAATTAGTCTGAACAGCACAGAATGCGAGGTGGCTTCTTCCCTGCATCTGGAGGATATTCTTCTGCATTTTTCACACCCTAAAGGTCTTCTGCATTTTGCCATTGCAGCATTTATACTGAAGATGTAGAAATCATTGTGATACCAAATAATTATGCTCATATAATCCCTTTTATAGGGGTTGTTTCCACAAGGGTGTGGATAATGATAAATTTGTTGGCAGGAACTGAGTTCTCTGCAGTATGGGAAAGATCTTCAAAAGTATAACTGAATACTTACTCTCATAGACAAAAATGCTTCTGATTCCTGAAATAAAACAGAGGTAATTCCCTGTGCTTGTGTAGAACAGAACCACTTCAGCATGAGGTTCATTAGTCATAATTAACAGCTGGTAAATGGGGATGAGACTCAGATTCCATGAACAGGAATCATTCCAGGGACTGGTATTCTCTGCTTGGAAAGCTCCCCTGAGTGCAAAAGCCCTGGTGTTGTCTATCTGCAATAATGCAAAATAGTTGCTAAACTGCAGCCTGTAGACAACATGTTGCATTTTATTTATTTCAGGCTAAATTGTCAAAATCCTGTGTTTTTTTCAGAAAAGATGGGGAAAAAAGCATTTAAAAAATCCTGTGACCACAGGGAAGTGGTTCAGTCTTCTTCCCTAGAGCATGCAGTGTCAGCTGTAATGATGGGGAGAATAAAGTGGTGGTGTCATGTCCATCCTTGTCTGGAAACACTCCTTGAATGGAAAGAGCATTCCAGAAAAGTGCTGCAATTCATTTAAACCTTCAAAGGCTTTTAAATCTTTGTCTGATGAAGGCTGTGTGCTCAGTACAGCCTGTTTGCAGCTGACTAGAGCAGTGTACAGACATATTTCAAGTCAGGCCTCCTAAAGTCCATGGCAGTAACTTTGCTTAACCCTAACCCATGGGTTTTAGGATTACTATCTTGTCTTGCCACGAGGTGGGAGGCACAGAGCTCTGCATGTGTTTTTCCAGGCTTCTCCAGAGTAAAGGCTGATGAGGATGGAGGTGTCAGAAGGGAAGAGCCCCTCTTTGAGGGGCTGGGGATATTTCCACAATCCTTATCTTCTAGATCTTGAGAAACGCTTTCATAAAACCTTGTTGAGTTTGAAGAATGGACTAATCATGTTAAGAATTACTCTCAGCCTCCTCCACACATAGTTTCTTTGAGGCTGCTTGACTGTGGAAAATCTTTGACTGATCTTTTAATTAAAAGCTCTTTTTTTTTTTAACCAAGGAGTTGAAGCTCTTCCTGCTTTGAAGTGGGCAATGTTTTATAGATAAACATCTCATTATGTTATGAGCTTTCTCCTTTCCCCTTCTGTCTCATTTCTTCTCTTGATGTGTCTCATCCTGTGTTGATAGTTCTGATGATTTCAGCCCAGTTCCCAGTATTGGCAGTTCCAGCTCCCTCAGCTCTGTGCTGGGCTGAGCTAAAGCTCTGGATGAGCTGTGGAGACTCAATTGGAGTCCTGTCCCCACCCCCTCACAGAAGCAGGCTGGAAATGACAATAAAACTGAGTTTATTATGTGGCCATCACATTTCAGTAAACAAAAGGCAGTTGTAACACCAATGCAATGCAAACTGGATATTAAGCATTAAGCAAACGATTGGGGGAAAAAAAAAAGCTTCTAGCTTTTAAATTCTGCCCTTTTAGGGAAGAATGAGGAACCTCCTTTCATGTTTCCATTTTTGATCTCTTCCCCCCACCCCCAGACTTTCTGGATTAGCAGGGTTTGGGAATTCATGAGGAAAGAAGTTGTTTTGGCTCGGTCAGTGCTGGCCTTTTGGCCGAGTGTGGGGCAGCATTCCTGAACTGGAGGGTTGGGATCATGGATTGCTGACACAAAGCACTCCACAGCACTGCTTGGAGAGACATTTTCAATTTCTTTTCCTCTCTGATGGCTCTGCTCCCTCAGTGGGAAGGACAATGAATTAGAGTGGGATCCACCTTCACAAAGAAAGCCCCTTGCAGGTATCTCTGTCAGTTCCATGATCAATCCATGGCCTCCTGGACAGTTAAACAGGTAGAGTAAATTACCCTGTTAATTGTGAAAATATTGGTATTAAGCATTTCCCCTCTTAAAAATCTATGTTTGGTTATCCTTTGTGCTTGTGGAGAGATGTTAGGTAGATTTTGATGGTTAGAGGAGAGATCACAGCACCTGAGTTGTCTGGAAAGAGCAGGGTTCTCACTGTTTCTTCCAATTGCATTCTTGGACCAGGAGGTTTTAGGAAACTCCTCATTAACTTGGGCCACAGATCACATTCAGTTGTGACAACCACTGTGCATGGAGGAACACATCTACTGGTGGCCACTGCTAAGTGAATTGGTATGGTTAGATTTAGGCTTGGTTAGTTTTGTTTGCTTTTTAATTTCCTGTGCTTCTCATAACACTCAACACTGATATTTTATCCCTTATGATTGTATTTTCCAGAAATGGAAGTGCAGATGTTTTATCACCACTGTTAACCCGGCAATGGCTGGGTGAAGAACTTCTGGGCTGGATTAGCTGGGAAGCTGCTTTCTGAGCTGAGGAGAATTATCTCCTTGTCTGCAAGCTGGAATCAGTGATTTGTCCCTCTTCACAGAAAAATTCATATTTATAGATTGATTTTTTTTTTAACAGTTGTTGTCTAAAAATCCACCAGGATAGAGTTTGGCTTAAATTTGATTCTGCTGTAGGTATGAAATGATTATACCTGATCCTATCTTGTTTTTACAGGTGCATAGGCAGGAAATGTTCCAAACCAAACAAAATCAGGAAGTGTCATAGTACACAGAGATCCCATTTGGTGGGCTAATGTCACAAGTATATAGAGTCAAGGCCCCCTTAAGGAATATAAAAATTATGTATTTTTTTAATAATGAGCTGTGATGGTTGTGGAAACTATAAATTCACATTAAAACCAGCAAGTAGGGGTACTTCATTTTTAAAAAGGGAAAATTCTCTATTTCTGTAACTTTCACCAGATTAATGTTGAGATAATGCTACATATTGAAAGTTTCAATCATTCTTTTGTAGGGGGTAGACAAGGGCTATAACTCGGAGGTGACTAAAGTTTTTGGCAGGCCCAGTGGTATTAACAGCTCCAAAAAAAGTAGTGTTGAGTTTACCATAGGGATATTCCAGCAAGTGCAGGATATAGAGTTTCCCTGCACATTTGCTTTGGATGGCTCAGTGTTTGTTATGCCAGGTTGCTGGGTACTCCAGAAATCCAGAGCAGCTCACAGGGAGATTCCATCCCACTTGTGACCTGCACCCAGGTGGACAGTGCTGGTTATTCCATGGGGGTTTGTATCCCTCATTTTGGGGGTGAACACAGCAGCACCTTGTGATTCTCCTGGTCCCAGAGCCTTGTGGAGCCCCTTGGGTGCTCCTTGACTCTTGAGCAGAATGGAAAGGGAAGTTTGGATTTGTGAGAGCAAGGATGGGGCATGCCCAGAGCAGTCTTGTCTCTTATCTCAGCCAAGGCACTTTCCTGATGTATCTTTGGGTCTGAGATTTGGGAGCAAAAGTTCCCTCTGACAGGAGAGCCTGTACTGCTTTTGTACTTTTGGGTTTGAAATTTTATTCAAAGCAGGGATATCCAGGCTTGAGTTTTCATTTGAGACATTAAAAACTTTCAGGAAACTCAAGTAAACAGCATCAGAAATGTTCAGAGGGACTCTTTTGTGTGGACACTGGCAAGTCTCTCAGGGTAAAGAGATTTTTAACTACTCTTGCTGTTATTCAGAGAGGAATTGTATGTGAACAGGCCCATAAAGAGCAGAGAAAGTCAGCTGAAATTCACAATGAGACTTTGTGAACAGGGTTTTGATCAGATCTCGTCTCATTTACCTTCTGAATGCGACCTTGTTTCCACTGTAATAGAATGGAGCTGTGACAAAGTGAACTTGAAATTCAGTTCTTGTGGCTGTGCTGAGCTTGGAACCACCAGATACTGAGTAGAGCTGATCTTTTTTTATTTTCATTTTAGCACTTTTCTGGATGAGCTAAATGTGATTTTCTGTGTGACAGTGCTACTGATCAGGTGAATCCAACAATCTGAAAATAAAGTATGTGTGATCCTTCCTTAATTGTGCAGCAGACAATTTTCTAAAACCACTGTGAAACTTACTGGGGGGTTTTCTGGATTCTGAGTACTTGTTTAGATGGTAAAATTTGAACTAAATGAAGATTCTTCAGCTATAAGGTCGTCTCTACTATTGGGTTACATTCCTGCCATGGGAGAGTCTCTGGTGGTGGCCACCCTTGAAAAGAATGTCCTACCAATAGTTCATCTGCAGATTTAAACCACTGGCAAGTAGTTTTGTCATGTCTTAGTCTTTAAGTTACCAAAAGTGCCTTTTCTCATGTGCTTTTTGTACTGCAGATCTCTAGACTCATATTTCTAACTAAAAAAATCAGCCAACCTTTACCAAGAGTTCAGCTCAAATGTCAGGGTCTCTGTAGTCTTAAATTAGGAATTACTCAGATCAAGATGCTTATTGCTGCTTTTGCTTTTTCTTTGCTAATGTAGCTTTCTCAGTACAGTCATCTGTTGTTCCCTAATACTTTGTAATATAATTTTTATTTCTATTTGGTCTCTTATTCTTATCCTCCATCTCAAATATCAGTACCTGAGTTGCTTTCCTACAGTCTCCACAATGATTACATAGATCAAAATCTGCATTAAGCCTTTTAGCTCTTTCCCCCTGTTGCATGTTGTGCCTGTTCCACAGACAATGCAATCAGGGAGGCCAGACAGTCCACCAAGCCATTAAAATGATTCAGAAAAAGAGTTCATGTTTTAATTACTCCTAGTCTGTGTTTGCTAAGTGAGTAAAAGGCCCTATTTGAGCAGAAGCTTCTATATATAATTAGTGCAGGATTATCAAAACCACATTTGTTGTTCTGGAGCCATCTCCTTGTCTCTTTTTAAAGCTAGGTGGAGTACAAGTGAACCTTCCCAAGGAGCTGCTGACCTGTGAAGGTGTTGCCTCTATGACTAACGCTCTGCAAACAGGCTGATTAATTCTGAAGAACCAGGACTGGCCAAGCCTTGGTTTGCTTTGTTTGCTGCTGCATAAAGACCAGGTAGCAGAGAGCATTGTCTTTCTTTAGGACAGCCATAAAAGAGCTGGAAAATGGTGTGCTCCTCTGAGTTTTTGAGGATTATTCAAAGGAGTTGCAGTGCTGTTGTCATGGAAGAATGCTGACAGCAATCCCGTTCAGCTCATTCCCTTTGTGTATCGAGCTGATCGAGCCGTGATACTTTGCCACATTACAATAGTGTCATTCTTTATCCTGACTTTTGCCTAAGCCAGTGGTGGAACAGAACTTTCAGCCATTTCACTCTCAGATATGAAGTTCTAAGCAGCTTAAGCAGTTTTGAAGATATCAGTAGATGCTGGTTTGTGTCTCTTTGAAAATCCAGCCTTTTGCATCCGGTCCCGCTCATATTTCAACCCCTGAGAAGCTCTCAGGGTGATTCAGATCTCACTCATGGCTTGATTTAATTGTGTGCATCCCTTCAGTATTTGTTACCAAGCTGTTTTACCATTCCCGTGGGGGCATCAAGCAAGGGAGCAGAATGTGCAGGGGTTTTGTCTCTCCAGGTTTTGTATGAAGTAGCCCAGCAGTGCAGGTAAGGGCTGCTCTTATATCTGCTCTACTTCTTGGTGTTTGCTTTTCCTCATGCTACCCTCAAATGTATCAGTGTGTTTCCTGTTAATTAGGATATCAGAAGATCTCTGGACAGCAGGGAAGTTGTTTTTTAACTGTTTCATTTGCTTTAAACAAAATAAGATGGGAGAAAATGGGGTAGTTCAATAAAACAGATGTGTGCTGAAAACCCTTAATGAAAAAGTACTTTAAAGGAGTCAACTGTACAGCAAACGTTTCTCTGTGCTGTACAGTCACCATTTCCCAAAGGACATCCCTCAGCTGACTCTCAGTCAGTCTCAGTATAAATCTCAGGATCGATGCTGGAATAGGGTGCAAGGGATCTGCCAAGTCTCCTGGGCTTTCAATTAAGCTTTGAGGTCTTAGTGGCTTATCTGCTTTTGAAAAATGGATTTTAAACAACAAGTTAATTAGGTTCTTGAAAACTTTACTCTGAGCTGACAAAAGAAGTCAGAAAACACATCCAGGATTCCTGTAACATGTGCTGCTTTATCATAGGGAGTCAACAGAGTGTGGTGATTCTGTACTAATGCCAGCTTTTATGACTTGGCTGTGACTAAATTCAGATTGGTGATGTCATGAATCCCATATTAATCAAAGGTGTTAAATTGCTCACTGTGTAGCTGGAAACCAGCTAAAGGGTACTTGGGTACTGGGGGAATTCTGAATGTAGCACAAAAAAGCTGCTCTTATGTGCCTTCTAACATCAGTTTGTAAATCTGCTCTGAAAGTCTGTTCAGTTCAATGCCTGGTGGCACTTCAGGTGTCTTTAAATATCCCATTTGCTCTGTCTCCCTCTGGAGCAGGGGACAAGATTCCCACACGTGCTGACAAATCTTTGAGTGCAGTGAAGGTGTTTTAATTATACCTAAAAGTCATCTGAATGGCACCAGACAGCTGTATTTTGGTGTCCTAGACCAGGTGTCATAAACCAGGTGAAATTAAGGTACTCTTGTGACCCAGGTTTGTTTTGCTGAGAAATTAAAAGTAGAAACAGAAGCTTTCCAGGCAAGGTTGGGCACCGGGTACCACCTGCCTTGCCTGGCTGTCCCTGTGTGTTCCTGGTGCTGCTCTGGATCCTCAGCACACCTTGGCAAAGCCTCAAGAAGTCTCTGAGTCCAGGATCTACTGCAGTCACAGCCAGAGGATGAGCTGCAAGCCAGAACTGATAAGAAGGACATATTTCAGCTAAACCTCAAGTGCTAGAGCACAGTAAAACTGTGTGAGGTGGCTTAATAATTATTTTTATTTGCTGTTCAAGCATGGGCTGTTAATATTCCCTTAACCATAGTGCTAAATACTTGCAGCCCACTTGATTCATACTGACCTTTCCCTCAAGGAGCCACTTCTCTATGTGAAGCTCAGGAGTTCTGTTTGGACGGGAAATTTTATTAAAATATCCTGGCATGTGAGAACAGAATTCCAGAATGACAGAAGAATCCCAGTCTTCTGTTGCCAGGGAGCCTTTGAGTTAGCCCTTAATGTCTTGTTGCAATCTCTTGTTTTGCTGCCCTTTCTGAGGTGGATTTAGGGATGACAGACATGGGACAGTGAAATTGCTGATCTGTTGCAAGAGCAGGAGCTGGAATGAGAAAGCTGTAACATCCCTCGTGAAAGGACAAGCTTGTCTGCAGGCAACAGTTTGCCTTTCTGAAATGTATGACTGGAACATTGCAGAGTGCTATGAATAGCTTTCTTTTATTTCTTGTTAGTTATCCTGCCCTTGCAATTCAAATAAGGTATCCATTGTTTCAGAACATCACACCAAAGCTGCATCTGTCTCCATGCTTTAGTCTTACATGGCTGAAATGCTTTGTGAGATGACTTTGTGATCAGTGCTTAAATTACATCCATGGGCTCTGCATGCAGCAGGCTTAGTACCTGCTTAAACTATGGAAGAATGAATTACTGGCTTTTGAATATGGAATTTTGAACATGCTGAAGGAGAAAACGTGTTTTTATTGTTGTTTGCTTAAGAGATGACAGGATTAAAATTGAGGAATAAGGTACTAAATGGAACATTCCCTGTTAACTCCACTATGGAACAGCAGAAGGCCATGGCATTAACCTTTAGGTTATTAATATGTGGATGGAGGGAAGGATTAGGAAAAGGCCAGGTTGTAGGACACAAATGGGACAAAGGCCAGAGGCGGATAATTTTGTATTGACTCCAGTTCTAAAAAACAAAATCAAGGCAGAAATTAGAACATTTTCAAAGGTGTTCATGTAGTCAAATGTTGTCACTTCCCAAGTGAGATTATTCCTCTGCTCTGGGACTGGGGAAGCAGGTGTTTGAACTGTTGGTATAATTAAGGGTCCAGTAAAATAAATGTAAATTCAAGTCTGGTGCTTTACTGCAGTGATATGTGCTATCTCAGAGCACATGGAATGTAAAGGCAGATAAATGTATTGAATATTCATTCCAGCATGTCACACGTGTCCCCCTGTGACTGGTGAAATGTTTGCCTCCTGCTCCCCCTTACCCTGCTATCACTTTAATTACATTGGCTGTGCTGCCTGGATGTTACTTTTGAATCACAATCCTGGTGTTACACCTTGGAGGATTGGAAAATGTTTTCCTCCATTCCATAGTCCGTTTTCTCCGGATTATGATGTCCCTATGGAATGTGCTGAGAGCACAGATCAAAAATAGATCATAATGTGGAAAAACTGAAGAGTAATCCTGATTCTTCTGCGAGAAACATTGTAGTTGGGTTGAAAATGGGATTAAAATGTCGAAAGATCATCTCAAGGGGTCAACTTTTATCTCATTAAAGTGATACTTTGGCTTTTGACACCAGTGAGAAGTCAGGGAATGCTCCCTGGCAGCAAGTGGTGCATGGAAAGCTGCACAGCAGGGCACGAACCCTGGTCCTAATCCTGATTTAGTGTGACTTGGGTGAGGTGTTTCATTTCTCTCTGCTTCCCTGCCCTGTAACCTAAACTTAATTATGTGTTTCAGAGGATTTGAGTTAAATAGCTGTTAATTTTAAAGCACTTGGAGAATTATAAGTTCTGTCTATTGTTACCGTTTAATGCCTCACACCTGAAAAGTAGAGCTGAAAATGGAGAAGTTCTTACTGGGCACTGAGGTGAGGAACACGGTGATGAGGTGACCTCCAGTGAGATTCAGGGTGGTTGTTTTTCTCTCCCCTGCTCAAAACCAGCAGCACCTGCCAGGCAGTGAAGTTCAGTGTGATCCCAGCCATTTAAGCAACAGTGTAAATCAGGGGTGCGTTGGATGCAGCAGCCTGAGAGACGCGTGTCTGTCTAGAGTGTCCCACAGCCCATCCCCAGGCTGGGGACAGTTAATCAGGTCACCAGGGGGACTTGCACAGCCCTAAATGCAGCTCCTGCCTGTGGAGCCTCAGGCTGTGGGCTTGGCAGTCATTGGCAACTGCTACACTGCTCAATTCCAAGGTCATTCAGAGGGGGTTGCCCATAAAATAGACTTTAAAGTAGTATTTATACTTGATTTACTGTTTTGTGATCAACATAAGCACCTAGAACTACTTTTTTCCAGGCTTCTTGTGACTTTTTAGTGTAGCGTGGTGCTTGTGGAGAGTGGAGTGAGGAAAATATGTCTTTCTACATCATGAAAAAGCCAGGTTGGTTAATGGTTATTGATGGATAGCAAATGCTTCGTGATTTATGACAGAACAAGTCAGCAGAGCGTGGAGTCTTGCAAAACACATGAGGCACATTGAGTAAACTCAAAGCCTGCCCTGGTTGGCAAACTGGTGGAGTACAGATAATCCCAGTTAAATATCATTAATTGTTATCCTTACGTATATGTCTGTCATTGTCATCTAGTGGTGATTAGAAACATGCTGGCATTGCTACAAAGTTCTGCCTGTCTCCTAGGAGAAGGTGGTTTCCTTAGTGCCAAACAATTTGTACTAGTGTGTAATTGCCTCATTATTTCTCGCAATGTACAGAATTCCACCCACTATTTATAGAATACTGTTAGTCATGTACTGACCAGTTGAAAGTCATGTTATTGCACTGGTTTGGGCAATAAAAAGTATTTCAGAGCACTTGCTTTGTCATAAAATTTGTGTGATAGGTAGAAAACCCTCTCAGATTGAATAAAAGCCCAGGATGTACAGAAGGCTTTAAATCACCCCTTAGACTCCATTCAGGAATGTCTCTGACCATTTGTAATGTGGATTTCACATCTTAGAACTGTAATGTGGTGGCAGCTTGTGGAAACTGCTGCTTTATGCTGGACACTCATCTTTCTCCATGGTCAGGATGTATTCAAGTGCTCTCCCTGTCACCTGGGGTTCACCTGTGCCTGAGCAGCACCGTGCTGGGTTGGGATTCTCTGCTGGAAGTCACATCACATCAAGGTCCTTTCAGTTTTCCTCCTGTCCTTCATCTCCTGGTGTTGGCTGCATGGACACCACTGCTTTGCTCACGTGCTGAGCTCACTCCGAGTAGGTGTTATGGGAGCCAGATCCTGGCAGTTTGGTTGGGAATGAGATCAGAGAATGGAGCCAGGGCCTCCAGCTCTGACAAGAGGGAGAATTCCCATCTCCACTTTCGTGATGCTTTCCACCGGAGATCCCGGAGCTGTGCTGTCCCCTCCAGCTGTAGGTGACTGAGTGAAGCTGTATAGGCCTGGCTGTCCCTGTATCTCTTCCCAAAAACACTGGAGCCTTTGTCTCTGGCCTCACCGTGCCCCTGCAATGACAGAGGCTCTCTGTGCTCTCCTGCCAGTGCTGCGCCGGGTTCAGGGGGCTTTTCTTCAGCTGCTCTTTGTCTCGGGTGTTTATTGTGCTGCTGCAGAGTGTGTGTGTTTGGGGGGGGAGGAGGAGGGGCTCCTGTTTGTGTGGGCTTTATAAACCCAGTGCATTCTTCAAAAGAGATGCTGAGCAAACGGGGTGGTGTTGGTGTTAACCCTTCCGTGCCCTGCACTGTTGTGGGAGGGTGATGATGTCTCTGTGTAAGGCAGGGAGGCTGCTCCCCCTTTGCTCCTAATGCCCTTTGATTTTCTGTGAGTGCTGCACATGTGTGTCGGCAGAGAGCCTCCCGAATGTGGGGAGGTGGAATTCATTCTAGGATTTCCCTCCAGAGTCCTTCTGGAACTTGTTTTTATTGCAAACACTGGCTCAGTAGCCCTTTCTGTTTGCATAACTCGCTCTTGCATCCTGTTTATGTGGCTACACTGGACAAGATCTCCTCACTGTGCCCTATCCCCACACTTGGTGGTCCTGTCCTTAGGACTTTTCCTTTTGAGTAAGGTGCTGAAAGCAGGATTTTCTTAAATTGTTGTCACTTGCAGTGGCAATGTCATACCTTCCCTTTGAACCAGCTTCTTTAACCAGCTTGTCACAACTTCCATGGTTCAGATGTCTCTTGTTGTTTCTTCCATGCCTGGGGTCCTATATTTCAAGGGAGCTTTGGAAGATGAAAATCAGCAACTCATAAACTTCATTTCCCTTGTAGGCACATAATGCTTTGCATTGTTGGTTGGTGGGGAACAAACCCAATGAACAACCAAACAGAACAGCATCAACTCTCTAATCTCCTCTTGCTCTTCTTCTATAAGAGGATGGGAATTTATAACATGGAAAATCTCTCATCCATCTCGGCAAGAAGCTACAGCAACACAATTGTCGTAGTGTTGGAAGTGCCAGAAGAGTTTTATATTTCACTGAATCCTTGCTCGGCATAAATGTTTCAGTCCTCCTTTTGTGATGATCTGCCTAAATAGAGTATAGTGCAAATAGTTTTGTGTGTGACAAAAATGCATTTTTTTCAAAGACAATGTATTTTCTTAAGTTACTGAACATTCCCCCAGAAATTATTAGGATTAGATCTGGCATTTTATGAAGTAGGGTGAAGAACTTTTACTTTCAAATAATTAATATACTTCCATCTTTACATCAATGTAATTAATTGGGGGTTGTAGTTCATGTATTGCAGCATTTACCTATTATATTATTACACTGGGAAAAAGTTCACTGGGCTGTGTTCCTTTGCAGGGGGTGGGAAAGGAAGAAATGCAGAATAATGCCAGCCTTTGAAACATGAATCCACACAGTCAGTCATGACTAAACCTATTCAAACACTCAGGTGTTTTTTTTCCAGGGCTGCTCTGGGCTCCAGCATTGTTGTTGAGAGATTTATTTTCTTCATGCACTAACTCAAATTTGCTTCATCCCTTGTTCCTCAAGGAGCAGCTTCTGCCACGAAGCGCACGGGGATCCCAGCGCCCCGGGAATTGTCCTCATCCGTGTCCAGGGAGAGAGCTGTGCTGCGTGGGCAGGCCAACACCAGGAAAACTCAGCCCAGCCCCACCTCCTCTGGTGCACCAACTCCTACCAAACACGTGCGCCCCACCAGCAAGTCCAAGCAAGAGAATGAAACCGGTGACAAGGCTGTTCTGGAATCTCAGGTTAAAGAGCTCCTGGCAGAAGCAAAGACGAAAGATTCGGAAATTACCAAACTTCGTTGTGAGTTGAAGAAATGCAAAGAGAAAGGGTCACTCAATGCTGAAGGAATGGGTGCTTCCAACCAAAATTTAGAAACAGTATCACCTGTTGACATAGATCCCTTAATAAGGACCCTTCAGGAAAAAAACAGGACTTTCCAAAAAGAGCTGGCTAGCCTGGGAGAAGAAAACCGTGCTTTGAAAGAGAAATTGCTTTACCTGGAGAACTCTCCTCTCTCAGACACAACCACGAGCAGTGGAGGCGACAGCAGCCTCCCAACCCCAACCACCCAGGAGTCGAGTTTTGGGAGCCCATCCCAGAATGCGTCGAGAGGTGAGGCTGAGGAGCACAGGCAGCACGGGAACAGCGCTGCCCTGCGCAATTCCGGTTCTTCCAGCAGCGATGTCACCAAAGCCTCCCTGTCCCCCGACGCGTCCGACTTCGAGCACATCGCAGATGTGCCTTCCAGGCCAACGTCTGCCAGCAGCAACCACTTCAAAGGCTCCAAGTGCTCCACTGCAGGAAGCTCTCCCAACAATATCAGCGACCTCTCTGTTGCGTCTCTCACGGAGAGAATACAGAAGATGGAGGAGAATCACCACAGCACAGCAGAGGAGCTGCAGGCCACTTTGCAGGAGCTGTCGGATCAGCAGCAAATGGTGCAGGAGCTGACAACAGAAAATGAGAAGCTGGTGGAAGAGAAAGCTCTCCTGGAGACTTCCTTCCATCAGCACAGGGACAGAGCCGAGCAGCTGAGCCAGGAAAATGAGAAACTCATGACTCTCCTCCAGGAGAGATCCAAGAATGAAGCTCAGGAGGGGAAGGTCCTCGAACTGGAACAGAAATGTGCAGAAGTTCTTGAAAAAGCACAGTTTGAAAGAGAGAAATTGCTCAACATTCAGCAGCAGTTAACCAGCAGCCTGCGAAGCTTAGAAAGGGAGCACCAGGATGCCCAGCAGGTGATAAAAAGCCTGAGAGAAGAAAATGAGAAGCTGCTTAAACTTCTAGAGGTGGAACAGCAGAGTAACAGCACAGTGACAAAAAGTCTGGAGGACTGTAAAATTGCCTTGGAAGGTCTGAAAATTGAGAATGACTCTCTCAAAACTCAGCTGGAGAATGAGAAACAGAAGGCTGCAGAAATCAACGTGATGGGCTGCACCTCTGACAACTCTGAGGTGCAGGAGATGCTCAAAGTAGCCCACGCAGAAAAGGCTCAGTTAGAAGCCTCTTGCACTGAGCTGAAACAAGAGCTGCTGAAGGCAAACAGTGAACTGAAGCACATTCAGGGGCTGCTCTCTAAGGTAAAGCAGTAACAGCTCTGAAATAAAGCGGTTGTTTCTGTCCTTTCATAAATAGGTTGGTCTTTACATTGTTGTTGAGCCACTGATTATAAGTTTCTAGGATTGAAATTGCATTATTAGCTCTGAATAGAAGCTGGGATTATATGATACTGTCTCAGTTTCTGCTGCTATATCCATATTTTCTCTGAAATAGCTATTAGCATAGCTGTTTATAAATTCATAACTATTTTGTCCTAATACCCTCTGTAGAATTTATTCTTTTAGTAAATAAAGTTGTGTCTATCAAAATTGGAGCAAGGAGCAGATCAATAAAAAATTACTTTGATACTATGTGAACAAATAGTGTAAATGACTTGCTAATCAGATGGAGAGAAGGGCATAAACAGTTAGCTGTGAATATTAAATTCTGAATAATGAATCATGATTAGTTAGCAGTGAAATATAGGACTCATTGGTCATGAGAACAGAAGGACATGAATTAATGCTCAGAGGAGCTGATAGGTACAGCAGCATGGCTAATGATGCACAGTCAAGCTCCAGATGAGATAATTCTCAGCAAACAAATATTTTTTTACAAAATAAAGAGAAAGATTCTGTTTTCAGATGGTAAAAAATTGGAAAAAAATTTAGAACAATTTACCTCATTTGTGAGTTCATAACTTTGCTCCAAACAAGCTTAAGCAAGTTACTGTCCCTATTTTCTGTGTGATCCTGGCTGTTCAGAGGAGATGCAGTGTGACCCATCATGCAACAAGTGTTAATAAAGCACAGGCAGTGATTCTGTCCCAGTGCTGCAGAAGGAGTGAGAGTGTGCAGCCTTTCCTGCATGGGGAAGAGAGCATGAGAAGAATGATAAAATTGGCTGCAGAGGAAGAGAGCAGTGCCAAAAAGCACCTCCATGATTTGAGTGGCTTAGAAAATCCAGATGTCCTTTCAGCTAAAATAGGTGACCGCAGCAAATGGAGTCAGTAGGGGAAGCTCCCAAGTGCTTTCTGGAGCTGCAGTTCATGAGGAATAAATGAAAAACTGCTGAGTGCTCAGACTCTGTACCAAAGTTTTTATTGCTTGGTTTGGAAACCACAGATTTCCCTCTTTTTACTCTTCCCTTCCCTCAAATTAAGCTGTTTTGAATCACTGGCTATTTGTGACACCCAAACAAGACCACAGGCTTCTGTAAGGCTGCCCTGCAGTGAGGCTGTGCCAGTGCTGCTCACTGAATTGGCAGCCTGCACCTTTTCCATGACTTGTTCATGCTCAGAGAGCTCCCCCTGAACCTGGAAGCATTGATCAGTGGGCTGAGCCAACAAATTGGAGTCCAGCAGATTCCCCCTTCAGTAATTCCAGATGTCCCACATCCAGAAATTCACTTATCCGCAGTAGCTGGCTCTGCTGTGTGTGTTTTCACAGTCCATTGAAAATGCTCATGGTAAAAGCAGCAAATTGTTAGTGTGGATGAGCTGCTCATCAGCCTGGCCCTAAGGCAGTGATATCACTTTCATAATGTGCTACAGAAATGGATGTGGAGCTTTCCGGGAATACAATTCCTCTCCCTTCATTAACTGCAGAGATTGGTTTGGAATTGTGGTCATCACATAGAAAATTTCATTTCCTGTGCAGCATCTTGCATTGTCTTTAGTGCCAGGAAAGAAAACTGACATTCATCACTCATCTCTGCTTCCTCATTTTCATTTTCATTGAAACTCTGTGTACACAATGCTTAGAACACAGGTTCAGCTCTTAAATCCATGAGGTGCCCAGTAAAGTCTCTAAATGAGAGAGATTTCCCAAGAAATAAGGTCAAACTTTCATCTTTCTTTCCTCCCTCCCAGGCTGAGAACGAGTGTGGTCAGCTGAAGGAGGTGTGTGAGCGACAGGCCGAGCAGCTGAGCAGAACCAGCCAGAAGCTGCAGGAGAAGACATCAGAGAATGAAGCTGATATCAAAAACCTGAAAGAGACCATTTTCGAGTTGGAAGACCAGGTGGAACAACATCGAGCCATAAAACTCCACAATAACCAGCTCATCAGTGACCTAGAAAGTAGGTGGAGCTGGAAAAAAGGGATTTAAGTGAACTTATTTGGGGGGCTCAGTTATGGCTGCAACAGGGAGGAGGAGGAGGCCTGTCCTTTATAAAGAAATATTCTAGTTTTGGATAGTCCTTTCTGCTCATGCACAAAAGTACTATTTTAACAGAGAGTGCTATAGATGGAATATTAGAGACAGTTTCCAAGCCTCATTCTTCAGTGAAGGAAGTATTGCCCCTTCCAGAAATTGCAATTATTGGACTTTCAAAGAGAGTTTTTAGGGCAAAGTTCTGGAGGAGCAGTGAAGTTGAAGTTGCTGTCAATGGGGAGCTGCCATCTGGTGGAACCAGTGGCTGTTCCACACTCAGTGATCCCCTGGGATGTGTGTGTGCTGAGTAAGTGAATCCACGTGGGATTCTCTGAATTTCAGCCTGGTTTAATACCTGAAAATAATGACTTATTTTAGCGATGTTTGAGTACCAGATCTACTGTTGGTTCCTTTCCTCATCATTGGCAGTGTCTTAATTCAGTTGTGTCCATTTTAGAGGCAGTACCAGAAGCAAAATCAAATCAGCTGCTCTGCCCTCCCATTGTCACTTTCACTGTTTCCCTTAAGTGTTTAATAATCTTTTCATGTTTTTTTATCATTCCTAGGTAAAGCAATGAAACTGGAAGAACAAAAACAAGATACAGAGAGGCAGCTGAAGGCTCTGACTAAGCAGATGAAGGTAAGGTTTAAACTCCAAGACAAAACTAAGCTGAGCTTTTATTGAAATACTGTATTTGAGAGAGGCATTGTGTTTTCCTAGAACAAGAAAAATTCTTTCTGCATCCTTTAAGTCTTCATTCTCTTCACTTTGGACTTTTTGACAGTATTGGAGAGGAAAGCTTAGCATGAGTTTCTTGGGCGATAATTTTGGTACTATAAAGAGACAAGTGTTTAGTTTGACCCAGCACCACCTTAAAATTGTGGGGAAATCCTGGTTGCTTGTGATCCCTGCAGTAGAGATCAATAACTGAGTGCTCAGCTCGAGTGGTGCATTTTTTACAGCAATTTAGGGTTCTAATTGGTGCATTTTTACAGCAATTTGGGGTTCTAATTGCTCTTTGCAGGAGGACACAGAAGAGTGGAGGCGTTTCCAGGCTGACCTGCAGACTGCAGTGGTTGTAGCCAATGACATCAAGTGTGAAGCTCAGCAGGAGCTCCGTGTGGTGAAGAGGAAGCTGCAGGAGGAGGAGGAGAAGAGTGCCAGACTGCAGAAGGAGCTGGATGAAGTGAAGGGCAGCAACAGGTTGGTTGTTTACCATTTCCCAAGGCCAAGACTTGATCTGTGTGCCTGCTAACACGCATGCAAACAGTGCTTTGTCTGTAACTATTTGCTGGCTTGGATGTGCACCTTGTCTGTTTGTAACTCCTCTGGCAGATTTTGTTGTCTCTTATTCTAAGATGTTTCTGTTCTTTTTCTTTTTGGCACTCTAGTTCTGTCAACTAAGCCACAAAGGTTTTAATCAGCAAATACTAAGTAGCAACAACTGCCAATATCCTCTGATAGCTTTGCTCTCAATATAGTGATGCCTTCATAACTCTGTGCAGCTGTATTAAACCATCTGTGGAAGGATTGGTTTGGTACAGATATTCCAGAAGAGAACCTCTTAACCTGAGGGAAGCCAATGAAGAAAAATAAAGTAACACAAGCAGTTGTCTGTTCCTCAGTAATGTGTGTCAAATTAATTTTGCTCCTCTAGATTTTGCCATTTAATCTCTCTCCTGTAAACTCGTGGCCATTGGCAGAATGGTCACAGGAACAGGGTGAATCCTGCTATTTCTTGCAGTTAAAGTTTCCAGCCTGCATTGCACTTATTTGCTCACTGTTTTCCATTGAGGAGTTTCCACAGCAGCTGTACAGTAGATGGGACTGAAAATATGGGAGAGCTTTTTTTTGTGGAGGTGTGTGGATCAGAATTCCTGCATTGAGCAAACAGAAAAACTTCTTTTCAGAAAATAAAGGAATGTTTTTAGGCTCCAGTTTCATTAGCAGAGTCCCAAGTGGATGCAAAGAAAAGCTATTACAGACTATGTACTCAGACAAAATGATTACCAGACAGTACTTAAGGTTCTGGGCTCTCTTTCCATTCCTAATTTGTTCTTAATGAAATTTCTCCTGTTGAAAGCAGGGTTCCTATGTGAGGGTGGAGAATTATATTCTTGTAGTTTCCCCTCTGTATTATTTTGGCTTTTAAGATGTATTTGATAGTACTTAAAATGAACAGAAGATGACCTGCTAATTTGCAAACTAGAATATTTATCTTCCATCTATAAGGAACATTATCAGCTCTTTGGTTTAAAAAGCCTGAGCTGTAAATACTCAACCCCAGAATCCATACATCTGTAATTCCAGGAGAAGGTGTTCAGACATGTATTTAATGAAGTCACTTTTGGCATTTGTGTCTCCCTCTGTGTCACACACACATGGATGTGTCTGTCTGTCATGTTGACTCTTTGTGTAGCTTGCTTTGAGTATTGCCTTGGTCATGGAGCCAGATGTGCTGTCTGCAGTGGGCAATATTGATTCTCTTTCAAAGGCAGTAATTTTGCATCTGTCAGGATAATTGATTTGACTCTCAGAGTGTGCTAAATGTCTGAGCGGTGTGGGGAACATAATGAAGCCTATGGAAGTCTCTGTCTACACAAACCAGTGATCAGCAGCTAAACACTGGAATTTTAAAACTCTACTGACCTATGAAACAAATTCCTGAAGTCACCAGAGCTCCTGCTGAGAGCCAGTTCTGCACTCCCAGGTATTTTTGCATTCCTGAGCTCTTTGTCTCCCCCAGCACCTCAGCTTCTTTCACCCAGGAAATTCTGAGGATATTCTCATCGTCCGTTTTGTCAGCTTTCACAAATGCCACTGCTCAGAATCAGCAGCAGATTCTGGTGCCTGTGGTGATTTTGGTGTGTGCTCAGCACTGGTGGAAGCAGTTTGTAGCATGATACCTTAACAGAGCCTGTAAAGTATTCCTCATGTTTGCTAATGTTGAGCAGCTGCAAGCTCAGCTGAACGCCTGACAGTCCCCAGTGAAAGTTTCCTGCCTGATTTTTAAGCTCTTATTGGAAAATGTACCTTCCAAAGAGCTTGCTACTCAAAGGTTTTTGGCAAAATCTCAGCCATCTCTTGAGGGTCATTAGACTCCACCTCATAAATTCATCTTGAAGCCAATTTATCTCCTACGACATCCTGCCATTTTAATGTTTGCCTGTGGCTGCCTGAGTTCCTGCCTCCAAGTTTGATTTCACCGTTACGTTCTTCTAATCAGACAAAAAGTCATTTTTGGTTTAGGAACAGCCAAAGAACTTGCAGAAAAAATCCTGATGAGGTCATCAGAGTTCAACTGAATGAAGGTAAGAGCCTCCCAAAGGCATCTTTAACACAGATTAAATGTCTAATTCTATGACTAAGAATGTTGGGGGGGTGGGGGGGGGGTGAGGTTGAACAAGCATTGGCCAAATGGAATAAGGGAAAAAGGAGTTAACTTGTCCCAAGTACTGGTTAAAACTACAAATTGATTAACCTGTGCTTCAGGCAGTCTTCTATGATATTTTACATCCTAATTAATGTTATTTCTCTGCAGTAAAATGCAGAAGTTTATGATCCATTATTGTGTAGCTGTCTCCTCACAGGTAGTGGAAATTGAAGTTAAATAATCTCCATCCTTGGAGGTTTTCAAGACCAGACAGGATAAGATCCTGAGTAAAAGATCCAAGGTCTTGCTTTGACTCTTTGGCTTCAAATTGTCAAAATTATTTTGGCACTAAAACAATTGTATGCTTTGAACCAAGAACACGGAGGGAAGACAGTTGGGCCAGGAGTAGTACTTAGAGAAATTAAATCTGTAATTAAATGAGCGACTTCTTAGAATAATAAAAAAAAAATTAACCAGATCTTCAAACGGAAGCCTAAACTGAAGACTGTGATGCATCCCACTAATTTGCTTCTGTTTTTCCTCCTGAAGTCTCAAATGCCACAGCATGGCAAATGTCACATGCTTTTCTCCTGGAAATGAGCCTGTACTCTGTGTATTAAACCCCGCTGTCAGTCTGTATGTGCTGATGTGCTGCTCATTTGTGCCTGTGTTTGCAGCTGTTCTGTCTCACAGAGGTTTGAGAGTTCCCTCTGCTCTCACAGCAAGCAGAGGAGGATGGCAGAGCAGGGAGGGCCCTCAATGCAGTGGTTGTTTGCTCCTCAGAGTTTGGTGGGGGGGTTTGGATTTGTTAGGGAGTTTTTGGTGGGGATTTTTTACACTGGGTGAGGTTATTCCATCCCCTTTAGTGCAAGGACCCTGAAACTCTGACTGTGGTAGAGCAACTCAGCAGCCTGGATGGGTCCATACACCCCTTTTGAATGAAAAGTCTGAAATTACCAGAGGAGAGGAAAGCCAGGAACACCCCATCCCTGTCCTACATTGATTCCCTGGCTTGAAATAATTAATTTCTTCCTATATGAGCAACATAGATTTCTTTTATAATTTTGTATTTTGAACTATTGCTCCTCCCATCTCAAAGCCAAATTAATGGAGTGTTAAGGCACTCCTTTAACTGTTCTAGCCACACCACTGGCATTTCCCTCACTCCCCTTTATTTAGAGATGATGGGGTGGTGTAAAATAGAGCTGTACTTCAGGGTGGGCATGGTGTGGCTTTTCATAACCTCCCTGACTGCTGTGTGTCTCTCCACAGGTGCCTGATCTCTGCCAGCTAACACAGCCCTGAGAAGAGGCACAGCCAGGCCTGTGAGACACTGCAGGATTTGCCTTCAAACTGCCAGCTGAAAAAGGGAAGTTTCAATTCAAGAAAGCACCTCTGGTTTTTTTATTGCCCTGCAAAATTCAAGTGTATTGCAAAGTGTGAATGCTCAGGTCCACCTCTTCCCCATGGGCAAGAGCCTCTCTCTTTGTTTCAGAAGGCTTCTCTCTTCAGAAGACACCAGGAGGCAGAAGTTCTGAATTATTGTAAAGCCAGCTAAGCCATAAGAAGTTTTCACAGACATCTGGGGATCTGAAATAACTGAGAGCTTTTTTGTAGGGATGGGGCTATTTTCCTCGAAACAGGCATTCAGACGTGCCATTTTAAGCTTAAGCAAAAATTAAACTGAGTGTGTATGTCTGATTTGTAAAATTTAATGGGCATATACAAGAATTCTCCATTCAGTATTATATCCTGTGATCTATCTCTGTGTGTCTAAATACATGTAAGAAAAGAGATGGTTTGTATAGACACACAAACTTGGTGATAGGTCACTGAAATCCAGCAGCAAAATTGAGTAGAAACATGGATTTATTCACTCATTCTCAGCTGCTCTGGTGGTTTCAGATTTTCACTCCTGCATTGACAAGGCACTCGCCACTGGGTGGCACGGCCGGCCCGGTGCTCTGGGGAGGGACAAGCACGGAGCCTGTCCTGCTGTGACCTTCCCAGAGAAAGTTCCCGGGGAGGTTTGTCCTGTAAGAACTGCAGATGGAGAGATCAGAAGGAAAAGAAATGAACGTATCAAGCCCCTAGTAAACACCCTCTCAGAAAGGAGTCGTTCTCATGCCTTTAACTCAGGTGAAGTACTTGATGATCAGGGAGAACTTGAAGTTCAGCTCGGCAGCCGGAGACACCTGGAGAGAGCTTTCCATGGATGCTGAGGAAAAACTCAGAGATCACCATCTCTGCCAGGAGATTCTCCTGATTGGTTCCAGGACTGGAATTCTGTGCTTTGGCTGTGGGATTTCTGTCCTTTCCTTCTGGATGTGAAGACCTAGCAAGGGCCTGGTGTGGGAGCAGGCTGAGCTAGTGGAGAATTCCACAGGATGTCCTGGCTTTGGCGTGGCCCCCACCTCTGTGCCGTGCTACTGGAGTGTTTGCCTACATGCACACTTGTGTTGCCTTTCTTTGCTGTGCTGGCAGCTATTGAATGTTGGTTTTTATGTTTCAGAAATATACATTGAAGTGCCAAATAAATGTCTAAGTGTTTGGAATTGTCTGCTGCCCACCCTTGGCCTCTCTTCTATTCTGTGCATCAGTAGCTGTGTGTCTCTTCTTTGTGTGCCTTGGAGTTCAGGAGGAGTCACAATGACAGGAATTGTGTCAAAGATGAGATTGGGGAGTCATTATTTCTGAAAATGTGGTCCTGTGGTCTTAGGCTTCCTGTAACAGTCATCAGAGCAGTTTAGAACTTTTACAAATGTGAGAAGGCTGAGTTTGCCAAAAATCTGTACATTAAGCCCAGGAAGACTTGCACGTTGTTGCCAGTCAGTTGTCCACATATTTAAAACCTAGAAATCAAGGAGACTCACTCTGGCTATTAAAGAAAAGCTCACTGCATTACTTCTCTCACCAGGGAATGAATGAAACTCAGCAGTGGTTTTGTGAAAGGAACTGCACATTTTAATTCCTTTGTGGCTCCAGTGCTCTGCTTCCTCCTGGAGCTGCTCCACTTCAGCCAGCTGCACGTGCAGCATTTATCTGTGTGAGCCTTTCATTCTTGTTTCCAGGAAAGCATGCAGCACTTGGTGACATTTTGTTCAAATCCCTCATTTTTGTAGCCGAGCTTGTGTAGTCTCTTGGATGGCCTAAGCTGTGCTGAGCTGAATAAATTCTGTGCATAAGGAGGAGTCATTTTGGGTTTGAGGTTATGGCTTGTCATTAATCTTCCTAATTTGTGCTCTGTACTGTCCTCCTGAATTAGCTACTGCAAGTTAAGCTCTTGCTCTTCTGCTTCTCTTTTAAGAAGCCCATTTCTGTGCACACATGTGCATCCCCTTATCATACAGATTTTTCTTTTTAAGGTTAAGTGCTCACCAGTTTAATCTCTCCACTGCTTTTTTGCTGGCATGTGTTGTTTTACTTGAAGCAAGTGGCTCTCAGCACCATTGTTCTTTTATGCCAAGGTTTGCAGCATGGGAGGCCTCAGTTTTCTGTCGTGCTTGTGTTTAATCAAGGAGGTTGTTTCAGGCTGCCTATTACAAATATACAGATGGAAGATTACAGGAAGCATCCTAAAAAAAATGGAAACTGATTGTAACTCCAGCACTTGAATCTTTGTAATGACAGAATAATGGCAGCTGAATTTTCAATGGGCTCTTCTGTGGCACAGGGGCTGGTCTGGTTGGTCTGTTTAACATGTTTGCATCCTTTTGCAGACTGAAAGTGTAGTAGGTTGCACTGGGTGGTTTGGGATCTTGAGGCAGAAATTTATCCTTCCTCCATACTTTGCTAGAAGCAGGAATGCTTTAGCTTTTGTGGTTTGTGTAATTCAGGTGCAGATGCTGTCACCTGCTGGTTTGTTCTTTATACTTTATGAACCACACATCAAAAAGGCAAGAACTTAAAGCTAGCAAAACACTGGCTCCCTCAGAGCCCAGTGAATCTTATCCAATCTGCCTTTCCTCCTTATTGGATTAAGTGAGAATGGAGCTGAAATGGCTTTTTCTCCAGCCATCTGCCTCTGCAGGCTCCCCTGGCACACAAGGAGCTTCAATGAATTAGCAAAGAAATAGCAAAAGTCTGCTTAAAGACAGCACCTCCTTAAGCTCTACCAGAAATAGAAACTTGAGTCACTCTTATTCTCTTATTCACTGACACCCTTTAGCCTCTTTCATTTTCTGATGGCTTAAGGGAAAGGAAAAAGCTCTGACTTGTATTTTTAGCTCACATAAGTTGAGCCCCAGAGGCGCCTTCTGGATGGAGTCCTCCAGCCACCTTATGAAATAATTTGTGTTCATATAGCTCTTGGTGTGTATCAAACATTGTAAATGCAGGGAGATGGGGTGATAGCCCAGAATCTGCTGCTCAGCAGCTCCTGTGCAGGTTCTGAGCAGGTGGGAGAAGTACAAACAATCTCTTTTTACATGACTGGAGTTTATTTGCTTGCAGCTTTCCTAAACTAAAGCTAGGTAATCAATTGCGCTCCCAAGAAATAAAGGTAAGTCTCTAAAGAATATCATATAAAACCACATGACCAGAACCAACAGTTTAACTGTATGGTTATATTTGATGTTTAACACTGCTCTGAGCTTTCCTGTATGAATTCCTATAAGTCCAGCACCTGATCTTGACTTCAGAATTTCTTTTCAAAGGAATAGCTTAATTATCCTTCCTGTTAAAATATGAAACCTTTTCTATTTGGTTTGTCTATCTTCATTCCAGCTGTTGGATTTTCACCTTCTTGTGTCTGCTAGGATGAAGCACTTAACAGTTTTATTCCCCTATAAGTGCTTATGGACGGTGGGGGTTCATTTATTCAGCAGTTGTCTCTGTTGATTAGTTGTAAATGTTGAGTTTTTACTCTGAAGTGTATTTGCATTTTGGTTGCTTTCCTCACTATAAACTGAGAGCCACAGTAGGCCCTTGGCACTTGTGCTGTATTGAAAGCCCATCTTCAGGTAATTATTGATGATTACTCAAAAGTCTCATTTAACTGCTTTTTTCTCCCCTATGAAAATCCTCCTTCCTGTGTGAGGATTGGAAATGGGGATGAAATGTTAACAGTGCAGAAAAGTTTATTATACTTAATGATTCAGTGTTTGCCAGGCACTGCAAGAAAAGGACCTGGATATTCTGAGTGAGCGGGCATTGCAGTCAAACCTGCACATTGTTGGATTTGCCTCTCTATCAGTGAAGACCTTTAATCTGTGCTTGCAGTTCCTGCTGGCCCTGAGTGTCTGTGGTTTGTGCTTTGCAGGCTGGCAGCTGAGGAGGTGGATTCCCTGGAGTCAGACACAGCCAGCCGCTGGCAAGGGGTCTGCATCAGCAGAGCCTCTCCCACACCCCCAGAGTCTGCAGCCACTGTGAAGTCTCTGATAAAGTCATTCGACTTGGGATGCTCAGGTATTTGAGTTTGTGCTTTGTAGTGAAAATATATCTAGCACTGAGCAGGATCTGCTTCTTGCTTCTGAATGGGTATTTTCTGTCAGTGTTTGGTGCATCAATATGGAATGTCAGTACACAGTGGTTCTCTGATCTGACAACAGTTGGGTTTGGAATCCAGATGTTTCCCTGTTTTCTCCTTGCAGGTAGCAGTGGACAAAATATCGCTGTTCACAAGGTGCCCAGGAGCCCTCTCAGTGGAATTCCAGTGAGAACAGCCCCAGCAGCTGCTGTTTCCCCAATGCAGGTACAAAAAGCTCTTTCTGGCCTTGTAGATTCTAAAGAGGGGGACACAGTGCTGGCTCCAGCATCTGCTGACAGTGGGAAGGGGAAACTCATCTGTTTGTTTGCTGTGGAACATCAAATGCTGTGCTCCTAACAAAAAGGATCAAAGTGAGTTTGTCTTGACTTCAGCTTAGAGGTCTCGGTGGACGGATGTGAACTCCATGGAATAGAGTTCTGAACTTTTATCACCATGGACCAGAAAAGAGGTTTCAGTTATTGGGAGTGAGGTAGAAGAACTATCACACTGAACTAGGGAGCTGACATGCCAGTTGGGAGACATGGGGTTGAAGTTTCCAAGGTGTGTGCTACCGGTTACCCAGTGAGGTCTGGGAACTTTGTATTAATGCCCAGTGATGGGGTATTGATGTTGAAATCTGGTGCTGGGGCTGCAGAGACAAGAATCTTCCTGACATATCTCTGAGGTTTGGGAACAGACATCCTTACTTTTGGTTTGTGACACTAAATTGTGTTTGGCAAGAGAAAAATCATAGAAATAGAAGTGTGAAGTACTTCAGGATGTGTATTACCAGATAAAAATATTGTCCCTTCATCCTTTTATTTTTCACAATTATTTACCCAGCTCTAGGTGCTGCTGAGACCCTGCTGAGCTTTGTGATCTTGAGATAGCAGAAACTTCTTCTTTCTGCTCACCTATTTCAACATGATGGCCAGTACTTCTTTAATGACCTTTTGCACCTTTGTTTCACAGAGACATTCTGTGTATAACAATGCCAAGCCAGCCAGCAAGGGCATTGCCAGACATGCAGATCTGTCAGACCTCCCTCTGGCAGGTAAGTTGTGATAAATGTACAGATATTGCCTCTTTTTGTTAACTAAACTTGTTAGTAACTGTTGACCTCTGCCTGAGCCATTTTTCCTCTTCTTACATGTCAAAGGAAACAGAAAAGTGCCTCCAGTGTCTTTGTTTTACAGAGCTTTTTAATTTTGTTGTGCTTCTATTCCCAACTTGATCATAAGGGAAAAATAGCTGATTTATTGTGGTTTGCCAACACAAACTCGCCTTCTTTATTCCAGAGTATCCATGGCACCTCTCTAATCCACTCTGTGGAACTGGAGAGGGTTGGATTTTGTTCAACATGTATGTCTCTGGATCCAGCCCAAAGCACTGTCTTCTGAGGGTTTATTTGTTTTTAAATTGACCTTCATTTGAAATACATCAAACATTTCAGATACCAATGTGACTGTTTTAGGAGCAGTCATATTTGGGCTGGAAATAGTTTGTTTTGAGAGTTCTCAAGAGATGAGTTTGTTTTCATTTCACACTTTGCTTTTGTTCTCTTGTCATTTAATATTCTTTTCTACCAGTGTTTGTTACCCATTTTCTCTAGGGCCCTTTATTTTGATTATCTGGTCTTGAATGTAGTTGTTGCATTGGAATCAAACTTAGTAACAACAGAATCTTGAATTTTTAAGGACAGATGAAATATTATATTCTTGTAGTGAAACTGCAGGGAGGGACAAAAAAAAATCAGTCACAATTTCTTGAGGGGTAGACTGGATTTTCTGCAGTCATTTGCTAATACAGGAGAGAAATTAGAATCTGGCTAAGCAAGCAGAAGTGTCTGCTTCTGTCTGGGGGAATGGACAGGGTTTATTTACTTGTATCACTTGGTTTCCAGGAAGTCTTGCATGAGTATATAGACCCCAAACACAACACAAGACCTTTTTAATCTCTACCAGTTTATGTAGAGTGAAATAATGTATCAACTGTGTAATATAATGCCAGTCCTTAACAATAAATATCCCACTCTGGGCCATGGATAATTTCTGTTATTACCCATAGAAAGTTGTTCTGCAAAAATCTGTTAAAATCAACAGATATTTTATAAGCCATTGTATGGTAAAAATTTATGGTTGCTTATCTAACGAGTTCCTGTATTTACAGCTTCTCTTTGTACCTGGATTTAATTTAGTTCCAATAATCCATAGCAAAGACTTACTCACTGTAAAGTTGTAACAGCTCTGGTTCCAATCTAAATAATCCTAGAAGGCAGTTGATCCAAGCCCTATGCAAACAACACTGAATCAAAAATTATCCCCAAGGAAATTCAGAGCGAAGTAGTCTCCATAATAAAAATCTTCTGGCTGATTCCATCTGACCAGTGTCACAGCAGGGCTCTGTGATGTCCCTAATATGACCCAAATGTTACATACTTGGAGAAGAGCATGGATTACTTCACCCAGAGCTGGCCTTTGGCTCTGATCTTTGAGAGTCAGAGCTTCACTGGCTCCATCTGGACTTTCTAACAGCCAGAAATAAGTCAAAGGGAGCTGAAGCTGAGATGAGAAGGAATTCACACCTCGGTGATATGGCATTAATTGGTAATTATCATTAGGGAGGTAACTGAAAAAGAGGAGAAAATGTTGTGTTCCACATTTCAGGAATTTCTGATAATGTGATGTGCAGTCCTGGCCTGTTACATCACCTCATGTGTTGATATGCACTGATTTTCTCTTGACTGTATAACAATAGATATCATAAATACATTATATAAATTGCATAATATGTGTAAGAAAAATACAGATGCATCTGCTGTGAATATTTTGAGCCTTCCCAAAGTTATGTCAGAGTGGATGCCAGACATGATGTGGAATAAATGCCTTTCCCTGGACTATATTCAGGAGACCTTTCTTGTTACAGGTCTGCTAATGGCAGAAAATAAATCATTGTACTAGGGCTGCTCAGTCATCTGGTGAAGATATCTGGTGCTCAGCTTTTGAACCTTTAAGACTGTAGATTTTGGTATTTCCCTTCATTCACCTGAGGCCCCTACCCCCCAGCAGGAGTATCAATCACAGGAAACCAGGCAGGCTGTACTGTTGAAATCATCAAAGCCATTCCTTGTTGTGGTCACCTCTAATCTGCTCAAGGTTTCCTAGCCCCATGTGTGTTTAATGAACAAATGAGTACATTTGTTTAGAATCAAAACAACAGACTACATATTGTGTGCTGGGGTGGCAGGACAGTGATTAATCAAATTCCTCAGGCTGCAAACTGACAGCTTTTCTTTTTTTTTAATTTCCCACAGACCTTCTGAAAGGGAGAAATGAGGAGCTGAAACCAGACCATTACCTCCGCAAGAGCCCCTCCCTGGAATCCCTGAGCAAACCCCCCATGGCCTTCAGCAGCAGGATGCTTTCCTCTACCCCCAGCTGCTTGAAACCCCAAAGCAAACTCAGGTACCAGCCCAGTTTCCTGGGAAAAACATGGAAGACCAACAGCATTACCTGGCGCCAGGATAAATACTGAAATCTGAAGGAGCCTGTCTGCAGAGCAGACTCTGCTGGCTGGACTTTGGGAATTACTAGGCTCTGTGAGATCCAGATATCAAAATTCAGATTGTAATGCTCACAATTATATGTAAGATGGGAAAGGAGGATAGCAAGCTTTCAGGAGCCATGAGCTGTACTCAAGAATTCCATCCTGTGTACATGTGGTCAGCCCTCATTACCTTACTGCATTTTGCATGTTGTGGTGAGCTAAAAACCAAAGGCTCTGAGGGCTGAAGGAAATTGGACACATAATTTTCTTCTCTCTTGAGGAAAAAAACATACATTTTCCTCTGATCTTCACTGTTATTTCCACCAGTAGAAGCTGTAGAGTGGAGACAGTGTGGGTGTTTTGATTGTTGGCTTTTAAATGCCCTCAACTTAAACATTTTTAATTTTATCAAGAACTTGTTCTGCAGCAGCTCAACTGTGTGTGAATTTGCTGTTACAGATTCTTCAGATAGTTTTGATTTCATACCCTTAATACTGGTTTTCAATATAAAAAGAGATTACTTGTAAATTGTATAAGTAAAGCTGATGAAAAGAATAGCAGAGATGTTTGGTTGACACACACCATTAGATATCCACAGGTTCTGTTTTTTCAGCTCCTCGTGTGCAGTGACACCCCCTGAATTTGCCTCATGTAAAAGAAAATACTAAATGCAAGCTCCAAAATCTAATTCAGTTTGGTTTATGTTTGTGTTCTGTACCGCCCTTCTGCTTTGTCATACAGATATTATTTACACACTGGTAAAAATCAAAGAGATTTAAAGTGTATTTATTGTCTTCTGCATTCTTCCCTGGTTTAGTGTGGAGAGAAAGGACCCCCTGGCAGCCCTGGCTCGGGAGTATGGGGGTTCCAAGAGGAATGCTTTGTTGAAATGGTGCCAAAAGAAGACTGAAGGTTACCAGGTAAGGGACCTTTATGCTTAAACCACATTTCTATAGTATGCAGTGAGCAATCACTTCAAAGAAATATGAATATTACTGTATGGTGATTTTTGCATGTTTGTTTTGTAGGGCGCTTCCATGTTCTTCCTTTAGATTACTTTAACACTGAAGTCCCCAATATTGACTTGTCATAAGTAATTTGTATACAAACCCCAAAATGTTCACTGCACCAAAGCTTGCTGATGGTGAGATGTAGAGTGTACGTGTGGAGCAGGCTCAATTTGGCATCAGTTTTCGAAAGTACATTTTAATGTTTTTTCTATAGGCTTCTGTGGGCAATACATTATTGTGTGAGTTTTTTCTTTAGTCCTATCTGCAAAGCTACAGAAATATTTCATCATGTGGCTTTGACCAAATGAAGTTTGCAGTTTGATTTTAAAAAGACTGCCTGAAGCTGTCTCATTTCTTTGCAATGAATGATTTTCACTGTTAATCAGAGGTAATGGTTTGTCCAGGTCTTGCATGGCCATTTCTGTTCAGTTGAGTAAAGCCTTTGGTTCAGCAAGGAAGGCAGTTACAGACAATGTTTCATCCTGTAGTAGATGCTGGGTGTGCAGGAAAGTCTTGCTTTGGTGTAACGTTGGGAGTTTCCTTTCTTAGGAATAATATTGTTTGTTACTTGGAGCAGAAGACAAAAGCAGTTATCTCCACATGATGTGCACCCTGGAGCAAGTCTCTAATAAAAGCAGGCTCCATCTTTTAAATTCAATAATAAAATATTTTTTTTCTTTCCAACCAACTCTTAATGAAGCATTAGCTGCAGGGTGCAGGAGTTTGGGAGAGAGGACAGTAGCTTTCCTTCCAGTTATTTCTTAGCACTGGTGGGTTCATCTGGCTTGCAGCAATTGCCCAGGACAGGTGCTAGAGACAGCTCTTGACTTTAGACACAGCTTAGAAAGAATAAGGCCGGGGTTAGTGTTCAGCTCCAGTTCTGTGATATTGCCTCAAAGGCTGCAGTGCTGTCCTCTGAAATTGTGTGTTCTGTTCTGTTTCTATCTTCTCTACTAAAATTCTCCTGGGCTTGGATTTGAAAGTATGTGGGAACATTCCTATGCAGTCCTCATAAAACAATTAATGAAATACAACTTTTCTAAGTCTGTTAAGCCAGCCAGCCCATCTCTCAAGTAGTGCTTTCTCCTGACAGTGTTGCCCTTTTTTGTTTGAAATGGCACCTATGATGAGCTTCCTCCACTCTTAAAACAATCTAACTCTGATGAGTTCACTGTCAGAAGTGTTCTCTGAGCGTCAGCCTGTAGGTTTCTTTCTCTTATTTACACCCAAGTTGAATTAAATGTATTGTTTTTAGAAAAAGGAAGTGTCTTTACAAATAAAGAAGCCTGTGTGACATCTCGGAATAGATATTAAAGTCAGAAGAAGCAAAGCACAATCACAGGGTTGATTTATGATGAGAATTTTGCCTCCCTGTCTTCACTTCTTTGTTTAGAGGGATTCTGTCTTGGACATTCTCCCTCAGCTTCTCATTCCCATTGCTCTCCTTGCAGTGCATTCACTCACTCCTCAAGAACTTGCTTTTCCCAGAGCCTTGCACTCCCATGATAAGGCTGCTGTTAAGCTCCACAGGGAGTTTTTATCATTCTTGAGTACAAGAAATGGAGTAAAGAACGTCATCCTCCTTCCTGCCTCAGCCACTGCAAGGGTGGGATGAGGTAATGAACTCCACAGAGCAGAACCCCCATGACGTGCATGACTTCTCTTCCAGAGATAACACCCCTGAGAGATGTCTGTGAGGCATCATCTGTAGAAATTCCAGGATAATCTCTCATAATTCCTCACATGAAGCCCAGAACCAGGGAGAAGTTTGGATGCAAACTCTTTTCAGCCCTGTCACACAGCAGAATGAGAGTGTAAAAAAATTGCTGCTTGGCTGCCCAACTTCTGTTTCCAGTGGCAAAATGTGTAATAGCATTTCCTCATCTGAGCTGGGGGAGAAAGGGGAGATTCCTTTCTGTTTAAATTATGGTTTCATTAAGTATGAGGAAGGAGGGGATACTCTGAGTAGAAGCTCTTCCCCATGTCCCAGATTCCCTGAGGAAAGCTGGATGAGTGACCCAGGAAGGTATCTGGGGATGAGACCCAGGGACCAGCACACAAGACTCCACTTTTTAAGTGTTTTAATTCATACTTCTGCTGTAGACAGAAATTGTCATCCTGCTCCTGGCAAATATTGAATAATTTGGTTTAATTTAGTTTAAGATCAAGTCCAACCATAAACTCTCCTTCATGGACTGCATTGGGAACATTCTCTGGCTTTGAACTTCAGCGTGTTCCCCAGGAGGCAATCTCATAAAACAAACCAGGGACACTGGGGTGAGCTGGGTGAAGTGCAACACAAATTAGCAGTGGCCTGGAGGGGGTTTTTTTTGCATTTTTAAAAAAAGCATGAGTTTACAGTAATTGAGGGGAAACATGAAAGCATTTATGTTTCTGTAATTGGCTGTGTCAATTCTAAGATCGTTATTTAAACAGTGATTTGATATCAGAAAAATATGCATACTAAGAAAGAGCATTGAGAACATGAAAACAATGACTAGAGTGAAAATAAAGTGGAAATTCAATTTAATGACTAGGAGAAAAGACTATGAAAGTGAGATTGCATAAACTGTGGTGTTATTGGTCATATTATTTGTCATGTTTGGTGCCCAGATGAATGTTATCTGGCATTTTGGCCATTGGTTCTGAATAACTGTGCAGGGGAGGTGCTAAAATGTCTCAGTAGTAACAAGAATTGTGGTGAAATCGGGCTTTGGGCTCAGTGTCTTTGTGCAAAACTTCCTGGTGGAAAATCTCCACCTTAAAAAAGCTAATCTAGTGTATGGTTGCCTGTAAGAATTGTGGACTTTACTCATTTCTGCCAGCCATACCCAGGCTGTTCTTCTGCCTCTCTGAGTTTCTTGACATCATCACATGTGTAATGTAAGGCCATGAGGTGACAAGGCTTGAGATATGCTTTTGTGGCTCTGAAACTCATTTACCACAAATCCTTCAAACCGCAAAGCCTGCTGAGAGTAAGCTATTTGTGTTAAAATAGCCTTTTCTCTGTTGTCTTGTGGGTTTTTTTCATCTATTTAAAAAGATGAGACATCCTAGCAGCAGTGTCAAATAGGAATTGGGTGCCTCTTCTCTAACAGGCTCAGATCCTGTGAGCTGGAACTCCTGGAAGCTGCTGAGAGTCATTCTTGTTGCATTATCACCTTCCATAATCATGTCATTAGTGACTGTGGTGTCATTTAAGTGCCCTGATTCTCTCTGCTCTCTGTGGAGACCGTTTGTCAAGGGGCCAAACCTCTCTAGATTAAAGTCTATTGCTATTCACAGATGTATTGTGAAAACACAGAACTTTAAGAGGCACTTAACCCACCATCATTAGAATTGAGGATTATTGTTTCTGCCACACACACTCTCTCCAGAGAGGAGAAGGAATTGCTGCCATGTTAATGAATATGGTTTGCTTAAAAGAGCTATTTTCATGCTCTTTTCGACCACTACACACCCTTACTGTGGCACAGGAAAAGAGGAGCTGAGACTGACTCTTTCCTCCAGTGCATTTTCGTGGTTATTCTTTTGTTCAAGGATATGTTTGGTTTAACAGGATCTCTTTGGGATCCACCACTTGTTGGAGATCTACCATCTCTTACAGTGAAGCTATGTGGTTGTTTTAAGCAGAAGAATGCTAAATAGGAGCAGACAAGGAATGTCCTGGAGCTGATAAAGGGAGATGGCAGCTCTGAAAATGTTTGTATTTTATGTATTTTTGATCTGTGCTTTCAAGCCATTGCATGGTATCACCTCCCTGGCTATGGCAGTGTCAATGAACCAGCTGTGGATCAAGGCAGCTCTTCACAGAGCAGAGATGCAAAAGCTTAGGGAGAAAAATGAAGCTGTTGCAGTATTTGCTGTTTGTCAAGTAATTATAGCAAGAGACTGCTCGACTGGTGGTTTGGCAGTGGATGCGATATAAAGCTCTTTATCCTTTTGTGTTCAGTTTAAACTCAGACTAATACCAGCTTTTTGTTTACGAATTTGTGGCTTTCTTTTTCTCACAGGAATTCACATTCCTTTTCTTTTTCTGCTGGGCAGTATTTCCTCCAAATCCTCCTTGTTCTCAAGCCCTGTTCCATGCTGCTAGCCCCTGCTTTTTCTGATGCTTTTTTGCCTAGTTTGCTGACTGGATGAGATCCAGCACAGATTAAGTGTGACCCAAAGATGCACAAAGATGGACATAACATATTCCCTTTGGTCAGGTGGTCACAGGACCATTCTCCTTTGGGAGATAGACTCTGCTGGGACACACAGCCATGATGGCAGTTTTTGGACTGCTGATGCATCAAGCAGGTGCATTCCTGAGGCTGCACTTTGTGAGGACCTGGTTTATAGGAGATCCCAAAGCTCTTCCATGGTCATGTGTACTTTGGCACGTCCATGTTTGAAGGTTTCTTCTTTATTCTGGAAAATAGGGGCTGTATTTAGAAACAAGAAGTCTGTTACTTCTTCGTAGTTATTAGTGTGATGAGACATTCTCTGTCTACTTAAGCATTAATCTTTTCTAACTGTCAGCTGAGCACTTTGCCTCACTTACTGGCATCATCTTGGGCTGCAGACAGTGAGCAGAGCTGTGTAAATAATGTTAATTAAAAAAAAAAGTACTGCCACACAGGGTTGGTGCTCAGGCTTGGCCGTTCCAAAGTTGATTCTTCACCAGAATTAGAGCTGAATGAGATGAAACCCAGGATTAGCCCTCTGAACCTGGTCAGAATGTTATTCTTGGGACTTGGCTTCCTTTGACACCAATATAATGGAGCTTAGTTTTAAAGCCTTGAGAATCCCAGCACAGCTGTGCCCTGTCCTAAGGAAATACAGAAGAGAACCCAGTGGTTTCTTAATCACCAGATGTGCACTTTCTACAATACATCTGGTGTTGGTGTCAGCAAGTACTGTTTCACTATATTTCCAAATTGTATCAATCTCTCTCTCAGGTTTCTGTCTAAACTCACCAGGTTTCTGTCTAAATATTTCACTGGTCATGAGAAGGAAGTAGGCAGTGGCATTGCCTGATTCAGCAGCAACACTGAGGAGCAGATGAACAGGTTCACTTTTCTAAGCAAGGAACTAAATCCTGTCTGCACAGTTTGTGTGCAGCCTGGAAAGGCTGGAATTCCCACAGCACTCTGTGGTCTTGTGAAGATTAACAGCAAAACAAATAACTCCTGGGCTGTGTGATGTGGGTGAAGAAAAACACTGCACAAAACCCCTCCGGATTTGCGTGGCAGCCATCCATTCATGGCAGAGTCTCTGCTCTGGGCAGGACTGGGGGGATTTCCCTGGTGCCACAGCAGCCTGTGTGCCTGAGATCAGAGCCTGCTGAGCCAGCAGGAAAAAGCTTTGAGTCACAGCAGCCACGCAATCACGTTTGCTCTGGTGAACAATGACACGTCCCCTGAAGTCCCTGACACGTCCCCTGAAGTGCCAGTGCCAGCCCTTCTGTTCTGAGAGGCTGCACAAGCTCACAGAGAGCTCTGTGTCCACAGCACTTGTTGCATTTTGATATTTAGAGCAGGATATACGAGCAGTGGGTTTTCCCCAGAAAATGATTAGTGTAATCTGTGAGCTTCTGAGAAGTGGATGAAATTTCTGGCTTTGTGTTTTCTCCAATCTTTGATGAAGAGGAGGATGTTGACTTTTCCTATCTGTACAAAAGTTGAAAGGAGTTTTGCTAATAGCTCTTGAGATAGGAGAGATTATCCTGTGCTTAAATAAAAACTGACAATACATTGGTGAGGAATTTTGCTCCCAAGTCTCCTCTGGGCCTCTTTGTGACCTTGGTATTTTTACCTTATAGCATTGCTTTGATCTTCCTAACATTTAAAATACAGATTACAGAATCATATAATTTAATGTCAACTAAAGTAATATTTGGAAAGATGCTCTCATAAAAAGGGCACTCTTGAGAGATTTTAATTCATGAAAATATAAACTGAAAATGTCAAGATAGACCCATTTTTTTCCTGGAATTAGAGGCTGCTGGCCAGAGCCTGCTGAGCAAGCAGGGAAAAGCATTATTTCCCTAAATAAAAATACTTATGGCAGAATGTGTACATGCAGTTTCTCTGTATGTCCCAGCTGGACCAGGGCTGGTGTCTGGAATTAAAATGCAGCAGCCAGGTCGTGGCATGTGGGGAATAACCAAATTGATTATCAATAAAATCACCCCTTCTCAGTGATGCCAGTGCACAAACGTTCTCCTCCAGTGGAGCCAAATAACTTGAGCCAAGCTCTACCTTTTTTCACACAGAAGGTTTTATCCTGTAAACAAACACCAGTCTCTTGATTGGAGGGATAGAATAAATGCAGCTCTCTCATGCGTAACTTTCTATCCTGCTGGGTCATTTTAAAAATAGCATTTCCATTCTGGCCATCCCAAAGTCCAAGACGCTTCCCTTGTGTTGCCTGGATGCGCTGACAATCGGTGAAAACCCTGAATTGATTGGTCACCAACTGGAACAGCTCCAAACTGGGAATTAACTGGCAGACAGCTGGGCCCTGCTGCTGGTCCAGCAGAAACCTTTGCTGGTGGGACCTCTCCCCACCTTGTTCCCATCCTCCACCCTGAGCCTGCTGCAGCCTGCAGCCTGCCCCTCTGCCCAGGAATTCCAGGACATACCTAATCTCTGAATTCTCAGTCCAGATAATTAGAAAGAGCTGTGGGAGCAGCCAGTGTGGTCATTAGCAATTCTGCACCAGGGCTCCAGGCAGGAAGTAGCTGTGCTGCTGTCTTGGGCACAGAGTGGAGCTAATTCCTCACCCCCCTCTCTCCCTCCCCTCTTGCCCAGAGTATCTGTGTGGTCCTTGGAGCTGCATCTTCACTGCTGCAGCTTCAGGAATGAAGGGACACAGCCCAGTCTGTTTCTTTGTGTCGTTTAGCAGTGGTGTCATTTATAGGAGCTGGTGAGAAAACTGATGGAAGTGGCAGTTGTGTGGCAAGCAGGGAGTTGTCTTTCAGCAGGGGAACATAACAAGGGTAATTTGGGCTGAAGAGACAGGCAGAGCAAAGCCCAGAACTCATCAATGTCTAATGGGATTATTACAAGAGGGAGAACTGCTTAGTCCCTGGTCTTGCTCTGTAATTCTCTGCCTCTCCAGACAGAATTGACTCCTTGCTCAGCCTTCTCACGGAATGTGACTGGTGGAAATTACAGAAATACCAGTTACACTTGATAAATATCTTTTGTCACCATTACCTCATCTCCGAAATGACCCAGACACATCCAGAAAATTGCTTCTGCTCACACCAGCTCTCATTTGGTCCTCTGTGTTTGGGTAACAAACAACCAGCTCCCTGTGAACTTGGTTTTATACATTTTCTCTCTCTCTCTCCTGCTAGACAATAAATTAAGACCCAAACTGAGGAATCTGTAGCAACCCCTGTAACTTTACTAACCTTTGAAGTAGGTGACTTTTAGTAATGAGGGTGTTGTCATGGGGTTATTTGCATTCAAAACAACTCACATTATTTTCTGGGAAAGGTTCACATTCATCCACTGTGTGTACACGCTGTGCCAGCAGCTACTCTCAGCTCTTGTTCGCTAGAACTTGTCATTATAAAAAGTCAGTCTTTATATACAAAATTGCAAATAAAAGGAGCAATAAAAGGTACCAATAGAGCTGTTTGGCTCCTTAGGTATGTTGGTTACTCAGTGTCTGGGATGGTTTCAGTGTCAGTAGGATCTTGCCTTGCAAGCAAAGGAAATGGGAGGCCACATAATTACTTTATTACCTGAACTGTCTCCCATGTGCTGCTACTTTCATTTTTCATTCTGGTGAAAACTTCAACTATTGCAGCACCGCCTCCCTCTTGTAACCACAACACCAGAACTAAGCTGCCTTGAACAGGCACTGAACCACTGAACCAGGAAGAAAGAGCTGAGTTTGAGAGTCCACAGATCATTTTAGAGTGGCTTTGCTATTTAATCTGAATAATGTCTGTAAGACAACTCCTGGCCAGATGAGCTTGTTTTAAATACAGAAATTTAGAGAGCATCATTCCACTTATTCTTGCCAGTCTGCCTCAGATAGGAAAGTTAATATAAGAAAATTGGATCTGCCTGACTCTTTGGTATCTTCTCTGGCTTTTGAGATTGGAATAGTTGGGAGCTGAAACACCTTTGTGTGGGATGCATAATATCCTTTTTAAATTTCCTCTATTGAAATGTCTCTGCTCTATATGAATTCTGTGGCAAATTGATGTTTGATGCTTTTGCAAAAAACCCCACAACCAGAAATCCTCTAATACCTTGTCTTTGCTAAAGGCCTCATTAATTCACACTTAGTATAGCAAATGATGAGTGGTAAACCCAAAGCAGTTCCTGTGGCAGCAGTGGAGGAAGGAGCAAATAGAACCTGAAAACGTGATGGGAAACAGGGATTCTTTATAAAAAGAAACTTAGTAAATGGCATGACTTTTAAAGAGCTGGCATTGGCTCCTTTTCAGTTCATAGTGCTGTTATTACATAATTTAACTGCATTTTCAGAAAGCATTTTGTGATCTGAGCTCTGCTGTTCCATCCATGTGAAATCAGCAATAAGATGCTTGGCTTACTGACATGCTGAGAGGAGCATTAGAAATATGGATTATGAGATAGAAACACCAAGTTTCAAAGAAATGTAAAGCAGTTCTTATGGAGACTGCAGTTGCCTGGGCCATTTGAACCAGGGATATTAATACAGGCTGGAGGATAGGAGGTCACCTGGCTTCCTTCCCAGTGCTGGCTACCCACTTAATCTCCATCCAATCCACAGCACTGCTGTTTTGATTTCTTTTAATCAAAAGGCATTACTTTATTCTCTTTTCAATTTAAGAGAAAAAAAGATTGGTAAGAGAACTTATAAAGGTTCCTGGTAGCAGCGGGACTAAATGTGATGTACAAATCACTTCAGACTTGCAGCTCCCCATTGAAAATAGCTGTGTGCAATTGTCATCTGGGTGCACCCTGCAATTACAGAAGAATCCAGGCAGCCTTTAATTTCAGGCATTCATGCCTTTCATCCCTGTTAACTGGACCTGACCACACTCCTCATTCACCCAGATTTCCAGTAGATTGCCCAGATGTTTCATATCTTTGCTGGAGTGTTTCAGATGAACTGGAGAGTTTTGTTTGTTCAGAAGGCTCAGTCATGCTAAAAGGAACCATCCTTCCCTCGTGTTGCTTCTCAGGAAGTGTTTAGAACTTGCCCAGTAAGAGCCTGAAGATTCCTTTGAATAGAACCTCTTTTGCTGAACCCTGTTAACCCGGCCCCAGCCAGTCAGGGTGTAATAAATCAAATTAGATCCGCAGTTTTGTGCAGCTGTTGTTAAAGATGGGTAGGTTTGGGTCCTCTTTGAAAGTTGTCTTTCAAGGTACCTTGATCCATTTTGTATTAGAAAGGTCAGACTTCAGATGTGCAGAGCCATGGCTCCTAAAACACATTCAGCCATGTGTTAAAATACATCTACATAAAGCTACTGAGCTGTTCAAGAGGAGCTGTGAGGGCCTGGGTGGTGATGAGCTGAGGGGCAGCAGGAAGCTGAGCCACTTGAGGGAGAGCTGCTATTAAAAACAAGGCAATTCCCTTTAATTTATTCAATATATTTAAATATTTAAGTTTATATCCTGCATGAGCTGAACCTTCATAATCAGCCACCCTGGCAGGTTCCTGGTGTGCCATTCCACACCAATAACTTGGGAGAGACAGGAGGGAATGTCAGATGCTGAGAATAATGAGCCTCAGGTTGTATTTATTGCAGGCTTTTTCTTCCACAGAGTTCCAGGCTGGCTTCAAGCTGATTCATGTCTGTAATTGATAATTCTGGGTCTCAGGGAGAAAATTATGACTCAGAGAGCCATTGCTGTGGGCACAGTAACACATGCATAGTGGGAATATCTTGTATCAGGATTTTAACGTACTCAGACTAATGAAGAGTCCATGATGTCATTGTTGCTTTTTGCTTGGAGTCAAAGATCGAGTGAAATCTAATGGGGTGGTGTTTTTTTTCCTCAGACAAACACAGAATTATTTTTAGTGAGACCAGATCACACAGATTTCCCTGGGTGTCTTTACCAGGTCTCTGTTATCTGCAGGAAAGGTCCTGTTCCCGGGATGGGGGGGGCTAAGGTCAATCACTTCCAGCTGTTTTGTGTCTTTTAGGCTCGACCTGACACTAATATCCTAGATTGTATATTTGTTATCTAAATAACATTGCCTGGATATTTCTTTTTTTTTAAATTTTACTTGAATGTTCATAGAAACAAACCATAATTGGCACTTTGGTACTTTGCTAGCTGTACTCTCTGCAGTGCTTCCAGATCCCTGAACACTCCCAGTGTTTGCAGAGGATTTCACTTGTGAGGTTGAAGGGAATTAAATGTTTTCACTGATAGGTGACACTGCAGGAGTGCTGGGGACAGCCCCTGGGGTGCCAGTGACCACAGGATGGACAGTGGCCAAGTGACAGCAAATTTTTCCCTCCTTCCTGGGGAATTCTGCAACTCAGTTTGATCTGAGTCCCTACTTCATTTTCCCATTTCTGATGGTGCATCTTCCCCCTGAGTGGTGCCATCCTTTCTGGTGTCTCTTGAGAAGCCACATGCATTTTTTCAGCGCTCAGGGTGGGGGTTCTGCTGTGAGAGCACTGGGACACAAATTTGTGCATTAACAACCAGCATGGACACAAATAACTCCCATATATTCAGGGACTGTGTGTTGAGGAACAGGGAGAGAGGTGTGGCAGCAAGACTGAGACGGGTTCTGCTGCCAAAATAATCAAGAGAAGGGAATAGTTTCCGAGGTGTTCATTCCCTAAATTGTTTTCCTTATTTTTTTTTAATGGCTTCAGGGGAGCCAGAGATCTTCCGAGAAATCAGAGTTGTCTCTATTTTGACTTAATTCCTCTTGGTGTGGTGGAGTGGGGAGGTACTACAAATAAAGCTGCACTGTAGCAAAACACGGATCACTTTTCATTTACCATGTCCTTATATCCCAAACTGAAAAGTATCTAAGGCAGAAGCCAAGACGAACTGCCAGGGAGAGGGGTTTGTACTGTGTATGAAATGGAAATGCATTTTTAGAGGAAAAACCTCCAAAATTAATTGATTCTTCTTAGGTATAAAAATTGAGCTAAGTGGACTTGAGTATGCCTAGGTATTTTTTATTGTACTGTGAACTGAACAGTTGAGTTGAACCTTTGAATTTTTGTTTTGGGTTTGCCTTTAGGACAAAAATTCAGATTTGAGTTCGTTTTGGCTGTTGGTTGTGGCAAACCACTTTGCAGCAGATTTCATCTGTGGTTCAGATATGGTCAGCAGAACCTCATCCTTGAACTTTTGCTTGTTTGTAAAACTTAGATCGAAAAGTTACTGAGGATGACTGGCTGGACAATGCTGCTGGGGAGGTGAGGATTTTTGGACCTAGTTCTGATAGCTGTAGACATTAGCACTTCTTATCTCTAGATACTGTGATTTGAGAAGTGTTTTAGGCATATTTAAAATTACAAAGGTAAGTAAAATTATTAAACTGATGCTGAGATAGGGAAATACTGTGTGGAGGAGCAGTTTTGTATTTCACATGCCTCATAATAGCCCCATGAAAATGAGGATAAATCCAACGTTCCCACACAAACAAGCCTTGCCTTTTTGTCTAGTCCTGTTGCTTAACTAAGGCTCTGTTTGTTCCTGTTTCCATGGCCTTTGGCAGAGGGGAGGAACAGCCTCCATTTTCCATTTCTATCCTACGGTATAAAATGAGAATATTGGCATTTGATGATAGGCCATTTGCTGATAAAACATATTGGCCTCAGTAAAAACACTTCTGTAACTTGGCAGTCAGTCCTTTCCCACTAACTGCAGATTGATAAATAGAAAGGAACTTGTTTGTCTGAAACTTCAAGAAAGCAGAATAATCCAACTCAGCCAATTCCATACACACAAAGTTGCACTTCGTGATGCAACTTTATGAAATAGGCAGTGCCAAAGCAGCTTTCAGAGCAAAATTTTTTTTTCTTGTGATGTTGTTCAGCCAGTGCCTCATTTTTGTATTATCTCCACTGACAGATGTTAGTAGAGCCCAGTACAACACGGCTGGGGCAGTGTGGGGATGGCAGCTGCTTTCTGAGCCCATTAGGGTTGTAGATTTATGACAGCCAAAGTATTTTAACCTGAAACATTCTCTACTGCTTCAATTTGAGTCATGTTTGGTTAGGGACATTTATTACTAATTTGAAATCCTATCTGACTGGACCAAATCCAGGTTGGACAACTAATCAGCGAGACATCAGAGCAAGGAGCACATGCTGGAATAATTCCTGTCTGGGTTTTAGTGTGTCTGCATCAGCTGTTGTGTGAGAGATGCAGTCAAAGCCTTGTCTTTGGGGGAGTCTTGAAAGAAACCAGGAAACAGCTAAATGAAGAAAATGCAGGGGCAGGAAGTGTGAACTGAAGCTGAGCACACAGGAAGATGTGGCTGCTGAGAAGGGTTGGGGGTGACCCCACACCTGCTGGAGTGTGGGAGATGGTGCAGCTCCATCGTGTCCCAGAGCCTCCCTGCTCCAGCAGCTCCTGCTCTGGATCAGCTCACTGGTTTGTTTTTAGCTGCTATTTGGAGCTACAACTGCTACTACAGCAGCAGAACAGCCATGGGAATTCCTTGGTGTGCTGCTGGTATGGCCAGGCAGTGCAAACAGGAGCCTCAGAAAGGTCACCTTGTTCACAGGAGCAGAACTGGGCCACGGGCCTGTTTTAACTGCAGCTGTGCCCATGAGAGCATCCCAGGGAAGAACCCCGAGTGCACTCTGTATCCCCAGAAATCCTGTGTTTTAAAGGAGTTCTCTGCAGATGGGCTGACTTCAAAATGCCAATTTCTGTTTCTGTAGTTACTGTAACCCCCGTGGTCCTGGACCTCAGCTGTCATGAGCAGGGAAACTGGGCCTGCTCAGTTTCCTTATAGTGAGAGATGTGGCTGGAAAAGAACAATCCAAGTGCCTAGAAACAAAGGAGGGAAGATGTTTTTTGGTCCATGTAAACTCCCAACTCTATTAGACTATTTCCTTCCAGATTTTTCTTCCTCACCTCCCTCATTTTGGAGCTGGCAGTGGTGGGAGTGTCACCACAGATATTTCTAGCTCAACTCTGCATAAAATCTATTGTTTAGAGAATTTTTTTGTTGTGTAGCACTGTTCAAGGATGGCTCATGTTTTCTCTTACAGAATATTGATATTACCAACTTCAGCAGCAGCTGGAGTGATGGGCTGGCCTTCTGTGCTCTCCTGCACACGTATTTGCCTGCACATATTCCTTACCAGGAGCTCAACAGCCAGGACAAAGTAAGTTGTGTTGTACATTTGCAGAATTCACAGTGAACAGAATGGATGAAAAGGAGAAGAAAACCAACAGTGAACTCCCTGAGAGAAATGCAGGCACTGCTGGGTGAAGAGTCAGTGACAATTTGGCTGAGTCCAGCAGGTGCTGCAAATAAACATAAAGACAGTGTCCATTACAGTAAGAGTTACATTATATACAGGAATGCCTTATATTAGTTAAAACTTTCACTTATAGTAAAGATAGAACTTCTGTTGGGTTTTTTTTCCAGTTGTAGCCAGTTTTACAACCTGTTTGTCAAAAACAGAGGGTGTCACTCAGGCAGAAGTAGATGAGATACTCGAAGATAAAGAACTTGTGAGTGTCCCTTACTAATCCAGATAAGAATCTATATGCAAGTTTGGAATCCAGTGGTTTTGTTTTCAAATACACTTGCTCCTTTAAACGTACTGTTCGACCAGATGTATGGAAAGGTTGAGGAATAATGCTTTGTTGTTAATCCTTTTGGACTTCTATTTTTGCAGAAGAGAAATCTGCTGTTGGCATTTCAAGCTGCTGAAAGTGTGGGCATCAAACCCAGTCTGGTGAGTAACCTTTTAGCAATGGAACATTTGCTGCACACACCATTCAAACACCTCTCCTTTTTGCCATTCAGTGACTTCACTCAAAGTCACACAGTGCTGGGGAAGGCTGCACCACCATCAGGAAGTTCACAGTGTTAGAACTTACAGAGAGAATTTGTAGAATCGCAGGATAAATGTAATTTGAAGGAACTGCTAAAGGTCTTGAAATAAGGATTTTATTGAAATGAGAGTATGGATTATGTTCTCTTCTTGGATGCCAGCTCCAGATTATTCATAGTGTTATGGACACACTTGTCTGTTACACCATTTTGTTTCCTTTTGTTTTAGTGCTTTAAGAAACAGAAAGGTAACTTGTTTGTTGACCTGTTCAAAAAACCTTTTCCAAAATTAAGTATATGACAAGGGAGAGATAAGTTTAATATGAAGGGAAAATAGTTATGGAAGCTAGATACAGAAGCAAAGAAGCATCAGCTTAAATGAAGTTATACAGAGAACTGATCTTTGACTGAACATGGAAGAAATCTTTCAGCTTGTAGAATGCATGAACAAATTCCAGAATTGCACTTGGCCAGTAGATCATTCCAGTGGCCCTTTTAGTAGGAGGCTTTAAGGGGCTCTGGAGGGGGAGCAGAGGAGCTGAGTGGGCTCAGAGGAGCCGTGGTGGGGCTGCCTGAGCCTGGTGCTGTTCCCTGCAGGAGCTCAGCGAGATGATGCACACGGACCGGCCCGACTGGCAGAGCGTCATGCAGTACGTGGCCCAGATCTACAAGTACTTTGAGACCTGAGCTGCACAGCAAGAGGTGGGCAGAAGTGGGGAAGAGAACAAAGAATGCTACAGATGCACTCGATCACTTTAAAAACCCGCTTGCTCCTCTTCCACAACCAACCTAAGCTCTTAGTGTGAAAGGAAGCTCTTCCGTAGTTTTGATTCCATCTGGGACTGCAACCAAATAATTCCCTGTTGTCCACCTTTGCAAACCAAATCCATTGGTAAGTTTGCTCCCACGTGGGAATTGCAAAGCGTTCTCAAGCACACATGGGATGTTTCTGAAGAGGATCCCTTGGGCTCACAACATTTGCCTCAACAGGAGACCTGCTACACAATGAAGTTTTAAGTCAATGTGGACTATGCTGGCACTCAAGGGAGGCTGGGAGATTAATGTTATTACAAAAGCTCACAAAAATGCTCTTCTTGCCAAAACATGCTTAACTCATCCCAAGTACATGTTGATTTCTTGCCTCCATATATTTTATAAAACACCATGACAGATGCACTTAAGTTGTAGAACCTTAATCTGAGTTACTCTCACACATCTCACCCAATAACTGCACTAATTTACTTATAGCATAACCAGCAGGATGGTAACAGGATCATTTGTAACTCAGAAACCACCCTCTGTTCATCACCAGTTAGTGAAATAACTCTGAAAGATCCTGTTAGGTGCTGGGACTTCATTTCAGAAGTAATCTCTGTGAGGAGAAATAGGTTTATTACTCCAACTTCATTACTTGATTACTCCGGGAAGCCAGAGCTTGGTTTCCCAGCTGACTGTGCAGGCACAGTTATCACAGGAACATTGCAAATGCAATTTAATAGCTTTAGTTTGGAAGGTGCCAGTAATCAGGTGAGCAATACAGTGACATCTCTTATTTTTTGTGGAGTGAGAGGAGTAACTTCTTCCTTCTGTGTTGCCCCTGTCTGGTCAGCACAGCTGTGTCATAGAGACAAAAATCTAGAGACAGCCTGTGCCCTGGGCCATGAAATACAGTCCACAGGGCACTGGTACATGCTTGGAAATGATGTTATGCTCTAAAGGAACACATTCATATATCAGTACCAATGGAAGGTGCAAATTTACTCCACAAATTACAAACAGCATAACTGGAATCCATCTCTGTGCCACAAGACTCAGGCGCCAGAGAGCAGCTTCCCATCTCAGTAATACTGTTAGGAAAATGTCTGATACACACTGTTAAATGCCCATTATTCTGTTTCTCTCATTTCACCTCATGAAGGTAATTTTTGTGTTTGTGTCAAGGATGGAAGCATCCAACAGGCTGCTGGATTTGTTCTAGGAGCAGGTCTGGGAGAGCATGTAAAGGCTGCCTGGCTGCCTTAGGCTGTTCTGGTAGCAGAAAGTTGGTGTTTAGTTCCTGTGTTTAACCCTGATGCTTTGTGAACATCAGTCCTAGGGAGCTAGGAATCATTTCTCTCTATCAGAGAACACTAGTGCTCACTGCTCCTACCTCTTGGAAAAAAGGCTCATGAAATGAAACAAGAGATTTCACAGAACAAAATTGGTTTCAGGCTTTCAAGGGCTTTGCAGGTGGCTGATCTCAGCCTCTGGCTTCCCAACAGTTCTTTGTTGCTTGATTTGATTTAACTTTGTAATGCTATTTAATTAATAAACAACGTATTTCAGACTTGGTTTTCTCACAGCAAAATACAGAATTCAGGAATAGATGGCAGAGCCCAGGTCCAGGGAAGGATGCAGGAGGAAGGCATTGCGTGCTTGTTCTGCAGGAGGAGAAAAATCACCACTTGCTCTTGGTTTTAGTCTGAAAATTATTCTAATCCATTGCCTCTGGGAAAGTCCAGTTCCAGTCTTTGGAGAGGCTGTGTGATAGAAATGGACAGGGGAGTGCACTGACAGTGCCCCTGCACGCTGGGTGTCATCCTGCACTGGGAAAAGCAGCTGTGAGTGCTGCCACTGGCAGTTCCTTGCAGGGGAGTCCTGTCTGAATGGAATTCACTCTCCAGGATTTCTCAGCACGCTCTGCTCTGCATAGAGAACCCAGAGTGAATTGCTCTCCATGTTCTCAAATACAGAATAAGATGGAAAATTCTGCTGAGCAGAGTTCCTTGAGGCTCTTACACTGCAGAGCCCCATTGCCTTGTGGATGCAGCAGCTCTTTTCCCTGGAGGTGTCCCTGGCAGGGATCCCAATTCTCTCCAATGGGCTCCAGTTCAAAGCTGCAGTGAAGTCAGCACAGAAAATTCCATATTCCTCAGTGGGCTTTGGACTGGGCACTTGGAGGGCTGAGAAAAACACTTCTAATTCCCAGTGTCTGGTAAACATCTCAAAGGCAGAGAGAATGGTGCAAGAAGGGGGAATCTTAACCCTGTGGTCACTGGGCTCAATGTCACTGGCTGTGTTACCTCCTGTGGCAGCATCTTCTGCTCCAAGGGCCCTTCTGGCCCTGCTCTCTCTCTAAGGCTCACTTTACCCTCACAGACCATTCTGTGGGGTCCAGCAGATTATTTTTTTTCCCAAATGATTCATGCAAAGCAATGTTTCTGTCATCTCTTTGCAGGTTGCTCTCCCATGCCCACCAGTTAGCATAGACCAAACCCTAATTCTACCCAATTCTTTGGTGTATTCCTAATTTTTTGTCTTAGCTATGAGTTAGAACACAGAGTTGTAGTAGGGAAGAAGATACTTTGTTTTACCTCTTCTTCAGTGTTACTCTTCAGTCCTCAAACCTGAAAAACATCTCATGTTGATACTTAGAGAGATGGTTTTCCAGATTATTTTTTGGAATTAAGGATATTGTTTGTTTGTTCATTTAACTGTTACAATATTGTGGGAGTTTTTCTTTCTTTGAAACCTTGCACAGTTACATTTCTAGACCTGGATTTTCACAGGTTGCTGTTGTTTTTTCACGCTGCCTTAAAATTTCAATATGAATTTCAGTTTATCCTGCACAAGATGCTGCAGACTGGCCTGGTGTTTGGATACTCTACAGGCCTCGTAAGACATCTCAGATTGGAGCTGCAAGATTAAAGTTCAAGCTGCCTTTAAAGTTATGGAATTTAATTAAGTTAAGCAAGAGGGTATGTGGATAGTCTTTATGGAAGTTCTGAGAATTCTCTGAAAATGTCCTGTATGTGATGACATGACAAGGATGTTGTTCAGCAGCACAGATGTTGTTGGAGCAGTAGGTTTGCCTAAACTGCCTAAATCCTTTCTGACTTTGCCTCTTAGCAGTAAAGGATCTTTCCCTGGTGTGCAGACAGATAAATCTCATCCCTTGCTCCCTGAATTGTCACTGACAGGCAGCACCTGCTGGGTGTGCCTGGGGTGTCTGTGGGACTGCAGGGAACCAAAGATCTGATTTGGGATGAGCACGTGAGAAGGATGGGTAGGAAGGGGTTTCAGTGACCTTCCATGGAGGGATGTGGCAGCCTGTGGCTGTTGTGCTGTAGTGTCAGAGAGGAGATTCAAGCGTGGGAGGTGCAGTCTGGCTCCTGGAATTTCGGGTGAGACAGAGAAGACACAAATTGTTTCATGGCTTGGGAAGGTACAGAGGTGTGAGGAGCGAGCCCAGAGTCAGCCCTGTGAGAAGGTTTTCTAGAAAGGCTGAGGAGCAGTTTCAGAAAGTTCCTGGTGAGATTGAGGGAGAGCCCAGCATGTGAGGAGAGGGACAGGGGACAGACACACCTCGGCCTCTGTGACAGCAAAGGACATCAGAGACTGTCAGCTTGAGGGACATTCCTCCTAAGAGTGCAGCCTGGGGAGGGTCTCAGCAGATGAGGAGGGGACACAGCACAGTTTTCTGCCTTTGCCAGGCTCCCCTTCCTGTGCCCGTGGCAGTGCAAAGGGGACAAAGACTTCCTGGTTCTTCCTGCAGCAAGGCAGCCCTGCTAAGCAGAGGGATTTTGGACTTATGTAGGGTCCCTTTGAGTTTTAGCAGTTTTCTTTTTGTAATTTGAAGTTGGTTTTTACAGGTTTTCTCTCTTGTCTGTACGTGCAGCCAGTTCTGTGCAAGTTTTCTGTCTGAACTGAGTGCACGCAGGCAAAATGATTGGTTCTTCCCAATTTGATTCCTGACCTGGAACTCTTGAAAAATCCACCTTTTTGCTTCCCTGACTTTCCCCCTTCCTTGGCAGTGACCACACGAGCCAGGGCTTGTTGGTTTGTTCATACCTCCCTCATCCTGCTGTGCTGGGAGGACCAGCAAGGATCTGATTGGGCCGGCTCTTGGCAAAGCTGAGCCTTGTGCATCTGATCACAGGCAGGGTCTGTTTGGGATGAGATTATGCATTTTCCTGTCACAAGAGGGCTTTTGCCTAAAAAGACTCAGGGCATGGAGCATTAAGACATTTTTAAACCCAGCAATAAGTTCTACTATGCTCAGCTGTGTTGGTTTGTACCAACTGCAGTGCCATCAACGCTCACTCACCGACACGGTGCAGAACCAGCTTTTCACTGAACTGCAAGTAACTTTCTTTTCTCAACTGATGGTCTCTCCATTTTGACTTGCACGTGTGCCAAGTCCCATTGGGCAGTGCTGGACACAATGTTTTTATTGACTGTTGGTCCAGGCTTGAGTTTGTCATACGGGATGATCACCTCTGACAGTTTTAGCTTTCCCTGTTTGGTACAGATGTTACATCGTAATCTAATTTATACAAAGAGCACATTAGAATGTACATACTAAGCATTGCAGATTTGGTCATGCTAATATTTAAATATTAACATTATTAAAATGTATGATGCAAAAATCTGTGTAATATTTCTAATAAATCTTTTTCTGTTTCTGAGGTTTGTCGAAATGTTTCAGTTACCTACATACAGTACAAAATCCAAAGCATCTCCCATCCCTGGAGTGTTCAAAGCCAGTTTGGACAGGGCCCTGAGCAATCTGGTCTAGTGGAAGGTGAGATTGAGTTACAGCTCCTGGAGTTCGAGGTACCTGGAAGGCAGTGACAGGACAAAGGGTGAGCAGTGTCAGAGAGATCCCCTGGAGCCTGCTCCAGCCACCATCCCCTCTACCCACAGAGCTTTCAGAGGTGCTGAGATCAAATTCCAGAACACTTTCACCGAGGCTGCCTTTGTCTCACAAAGGTGGTGGCAGCAATACCAGAACAATCAGACTGCTGAGTCAGAAAAGAAAACGAGATGATAAAAGAAATGAGCGTTTAAAGCTCTTCAGGCCTCTCAGCTGTATTTGTGTCCAGCTGGGCAGGTGGAACCCTGTGAGCAAAGTTCTCATTTACATAACCCAAACTACTTTGCTTCCCCCCTCCAAGTGTTGTGTTTCAGCCCTGGATGATTTTCCCGCGGTGATTTGTGGGTGGTTGTAGGTGGGGTGAGATGGGAAGATCCAGGGCTGCTTTGTGGCTCACTGTGCTTTTAGTGCCAAGTGACTCCTGGTGCTTGGAGAACGTGGATTGGCGTGGAAAGGAAAGAATTCCCTTCCTGACTGGGGAAAAATGGAAGCCAGAACTGATGGAAGAGAAGCATAAGCAATGTGAGTAAAGAGTCTTCCAGATGGGCTGCAAAGCTCAGAACCAGGTGGCTGAAGCCTCACAGAATTGTTCAGAGTTTGATACTGGATTGGAGCAGGACCCTGGAGTAAATGTCACCCAGGAGAGTCAGATGATGGGGCAGTCCCAGGTTTTATTGAGCGTAACAGGAAGAAAATGGAGCTGTAAAATGCCAGCGTGGGTAAACATTATTCACATATCCACAAAGTGAACTGCTGTCCCCTCTTAAGTACACAGCAATGACCGAGGCTGCGTCCTCACCCCCTCAGCAAGAGTTTAAGCTGGTTAAAGAGAAAGTAACAAGATTTAGAGAATTAACGTGGGAGTAAATGCCTTTCTTAACCTGCTCCACACTGACAGCTGCACACCTTCTGTGCAAAGCTTCCTACTGCCACTTCTCTTGACTTTAAAAAAAAAAAAAAAAGAATTTATAGCAGTTCAAACCTTTATTCCACCTTGAAGTGCTGTAACTTTTGCCTCCTCAGTCAGCTCATCCTTTCTCTCAGAGGAAGCCACTCCCAGGCTCTAATCGTGGAGACAAAGGAACTCCTCAGGTGAGCAATTCATCAGGACATTCCCAACATTCTCCCACAGGATCAAGCTCCTGAGGAGTGAGGCTGCAGCCATGACTCTGCTTGGGTTTTATTTTAGTTATAAAACATGAATTTCCTTGCCCAAATTTGAACTGCATCTAGGGCAGGTCCAGTGAAAGCCGTGAGTGAAAGTGTTTGGCCCAGGCAACCCAAATGTGTCTGAACGAAAATAATTTATTAATAAATTATAATCTCTGTACAGCTCTGCCCTGGAGAGCAGTTGCACTGCTAAGGCCCTGGAGAGCCCTTCTGGGAAGGGAAAATTCTGTCTGAGGCTTGCAGAGGGGTTAATAATATTAATAATTAATAATATGCCAGGGATAGTACAGGCCAGTTCTTCCCTTCAGCTGTGATTAGATGTTGCTTTAACAAGGACTGAGCTCAGAGCATTTCTGATGGAGTCTTGCAAGGATGAAAAACCACATTAACCAAGTTCTCGGGCTTCAACAGCCCCAGGTTTCCTTTTGCCAGTGGTTGTGGAGCTTGGACAACACAAAATCCTAATCTCTGAGGGAGCTGTGTAATAACGATGTTGGGGTTCAGGCAGGTTTTGGGTGCAGATTCAGGATTTGCTGGCAGCTGCCTGTGGACAGGAAGGTTGGTCCTGCCTCTTGGTTTGCTAATTTGAATTTTTGTGTGTATTTCTGCAGTTTCCATTAACCACAGCTAAGCTGCTCCTTGACCCCTGGGTGAACTGCCTGGCCCTGCCTGTGAAAGGAGCCTGATTTTTGGGGATCAAAAGTGGTTTTCAGAGCATTGACTGGGACCTAGGACACCACAGGTTTCTGTCTAAGTCCTCTGACAGCCACAGATAATCTCAGTAATAGTAATAACAGGTATCTAAATCATGAGCTCCCGTTGCACAGAGCTGGCTGAGGTATTTGAATTAAATCTTGCTTTTCTCCAGTATTTGAACATAATTCTATATTCGGGGCAGTTGTGTTGCACCTATTCAAGTTCTTTCATTGCATTCATTTGGAGCTCCAATTGTCGTATCTGTCCATGAACCTGAATAGCTTTAAAGGCTCGGGGTGAGGACTCATTTCCCTGATTCAAGGCTTGGCAGGGAGCAGAACCACTTCTCCTTTTGCTGTGAACTGTTGGTTGGGAGTGAAGAGGACACTCAGCAAGTTCTGGGGGATGAACCCCTGAAGGTTCTGCCCAGGAGACAGCTGAGCTCTGAATGAAGCAATCACACGTTGTTTGAATTGCAAAGGGCATCAGTGCCTGTCCAGCCTCAGCGGGGCTGATGTTGGCCTGGAAACACAACTCTTTCCATTGATTTCTCAGGGAAATTGGCTGTACCAGCTCCACCAGTAGAAAGGAGACACTGGGCCCAGTACCCACTGGGAGCCCCATGCAGGGCTCAGCACTGTGGGCGTCGAGCAGCAGCTTTGCTTCAAAGTCCTGCTGGAAGAGACACTTGGCTTTCCACCCCAGAAGCTGGTTAGTACACAGAACCAAACACAGAGAAAACATGAAAACTTTCTTCAAAATGATGTTCTCATACCTTGGCCTCTGCTCTGCCAAAATCCTTTTTAATTCAGCTGCTTTGCTGGAGCCGTTTATGGTTTCGGGGTTTTTTCAGTCTTGTGGTGACTTCTTTGTTTTCTAATGAAAGAATTTCTAAAGAATTCACACACCTGCATTGTTGCGAGATGAGTTCTTGCAGATAATTTAAAGCCCCAGTTTGAGATTCCAGGATAATACACATTTATAATCTGGCAATGACCCTGGGGACTAGGAAAATCCAAGTTTGTTCATCCACAGTTTATGACCTTAACGTAGTTTTTCTGTTTGGTTTTCCAAGGCTTTTGCCGAATGATTGAAATCTCCAGTATGGAAACAGCTTTCCCTGGAATTTCACTCTTTACTTTCCATCTCTTCCAGCAAAACGCCTGCAGCCCTACAGCTACAGACTTCACCTTGGGCCATTCCTCTCCTCATCATTTAATTCAGGGCTGTGGGGAGCCTTTGATGTGCTAATGCTCAGCACAACGTGGGCAATAAACATGCAGAGGTGTCACTGCCTGCATAACTGAGTTATCCAAAGCCATCCATTCCTTTCACCTGCCTTGGGCATCCCAAGCAGTCCAGCCTGGCGCTGGCAGCACCGTTTTGAAGATGGTTTTTGTACCTGCTCTGAGGTTCAGGGGTGGTTTTGTGTCTTGGGAATCCTTTCTTGGAGTCAGGCTCAGGACAGGCTGTGTCTTGTCCTGCAGAACAGCTCAGAAGTGCCAGTGGAGGCTTGAGTGGGGATGGGGCTCAGGAGGCAGTGCCAGGCTGGTGGCAATGCCTCTGTCCTGATTTGGGCAGTTTTAGGGTGGAGCTGCTGTCCAAGGGAAGGGATGGATGGCAGCTGCTCTGCTTGCAAAGCCCTGCACCAGCCCAGAGCCAGCTCTGCCCACTCCTGCAGCACTCACAGCTCGCTGCAGGGCTGCCAAAGCCACTAGGAGGATGTACCTGGAGCAGCAAGACACGTGAACTTCTTACGTGGCATCCACTTTTATTTTTGATAGCCAGAAGATATCTGTGTCCCTTTGCAGCACAGACACTCCCACTTCAGTGCTCGTTCTTTAACTCCGTGGGCTTAGAGAGGAAAAATTGATGTTGGAGTGTCTGAGCTGGCAAATCTGGCTGCGGGACCAGCAGGAACATCTCAGCTCGGACTGGCTCAGGAGCTTTTCTTTGTGCTCAAGCCTTGCCCCGCGGGCTGGCCGGGCCCTCGCAGGGTGTGTGTGCAGGGATGTGTGAGTGGGGCTCCTCTCCAGCCCTTTGTGGCCGGGCCAAGAGCGCTGGAGGTGTGAAGGCAGAGCCCGCTCGGGAAGTCCTCGGAGCGGCCGGGAGAGATCACAGGGGCTGCAGGAAGAGCTCGGCCTCCGAAGCGGCAGCTCCGCTCCCCCGGGACGGCAGCGACAGAAGGAACGGCACGTACGAGGCTGGAGGGCTCCTGCCAAGCGGCGGGGACAGCGGGGACAGCGGGGACAGCCACTCCAGGGTGCCGCTCCCATCTCCCAGCGCAGCTCCGTTCCCTTTCAATCGGTTTCCCTCGGAACAAAGGGGCCGGGGCAGTTCTCGCACTTGAAAGCAGCAGATTGGGGCTGCTGCTGTTCCCTACGTGAGGCTTGGGAGGCGAATCCCTGGAGGGAAGTGGAATCCAGGAAAAGAATAGTAGTGGTGATTCATCTGTGTCTGACATCTGAGCATCCAGCAGTGCTCCGGTGCTGCCATGGCACTGCTGCGCTCCAGCTCTTGAATGGATTCATCACCGAGCCGGTTGCTGGCTCTGGACTGTGTTTACCTCGACGGTTCTGTGATTTCCTTGCTCCTTTATAGATTCCAGACAATAAATTTGCACCCTCTCACCTGTGGATCCCCGGAGCCGCAGGAGCTGCGGGGTTTCAGTGCTCACAAGGCAGCTCGTCCAGTTGGTGTTTCACGGGAGGCTGTGCCATGCCAGATGTTTTGAGAGGGCTCAAAGAGCACAGCTGGAGGGCAGGATCTGGGAATGGGCTCATCCGGTTCTTCCTCCCAGCAGAATTCAACCAGTTTGTACAGCAGAGCTGAGCACGCTTGTCCTTGGCTCCCCTTGCAGGAGTTGTATGGGAGTAAGTTCAGTTGCACCAGTTCCTGCCAGAATAAACCACTGGACCTTGGCACAGGCTCTGCTGCTTTGGAGAGCCCTGAATCTCGGTGTAATGCAAAATCCACAATATTCAGTGCCTCAGTACCTGTCTCACAGGGACCTGGCCCAAATAACCTATTCATCAGAGGCTGAAATAATGGTTCTCTGTCCATGTCTGACTTGATAAACCACAATTTCCCTGGGCTCAGCTGCAATGAGTGCTTCTATGATCACAAAAGCAGATATTTCTGTAATCCGCTGCAGAAAGTTAATTCTGGTTTTGCTGAGGTGCTGTAAAGCAGCCGAAGGTGGCTGTTGGCACATGTTCCAGCACAAGGAAAACAATGTGTGTAAAAACCCTGATGTAAATCCTTCCCTTTGGGGGGAAAAGTGCTTTTCCATGACAGTTTACATGATTATAACAGGGAAAGCTGCACTCATCCCAAAATAATAAATAAACCGAACCAGTGTGGGCAAGTTCAGGATGCACCAGCGCTGATGGAGCTGCCAGAGCCGGGGCTGTGAGCCTTGAGCTCACCTCAAACTCTGCTGCTCCTTTCAGGGCACTTCAGGCAAACACTGAGCTTTGAGTGCCAGGATTTAAGGGCTTCCATTGTGGAATTGGTTCTTCCCTGTGGCAGCAGAGTGCCTGGGGATCCAAAGTGCAAAGGTGCTGGTGAGAGGGCAAAGGGCAGCGATGCTCCTGCAGATCCTTCTGTGCCCCATCACATTAAATGTACCCCTGGCACAGCTTTCCTGCAGTATCCTGGTCAGGCTTAAGAATCCTGAGGTGTACAGCTTGATAAAAATTACTTTATTCCATGTAAATTGAGTTCCCCATTGTATCTGTCTGACCCAAAGCATTGCTGGTCAACAGGAATGTTTCCATTTGTACTTTATCCATAGGAATAATTTCAATCCTATTTTTTCCCATGTGTTTTTTAACTCTGATTTAACTCTGGATCCTCAGAAAGCATTCTGAGGATCCAACTTTGTTTTAAAAAAAAGTAAATCAATGGTAATTTCTTTTACTTTCTGTTTGCTACAGGAAAGTTTATTTTCTTAAATTGTTTGGATTTTTTCCCCACTTTCTACCTTGGTCTATTCAGTGCTGCTGGATGCTTCAGCAGTGGCGTGAAGTTCAGTCTGCTGTGTTTTGATGGTGAACACAATATAAAGCATGAAACCTGCCATGGAAAGATAGCCAGTTATTAAATTGTATTTATCTTCACATTCCCTGCTGGTTTAACCTCCACCAGAGCAGACAACCCCTTTCTTTGGTGATTGCATCAGGTATAATTTTTTTTAAGCTCCTTAGACTGAAACTCAGCCACTTCAGCCCTGTGAGTAACAGCATTTGCTAATCTGTGGTATTTTGCCATTTCTTACATCAGGAAATGCCCCGCTGTGCCACAACCATCCAGAGACCGAGCGCTGCCAGGATTTGATGAAATCTCCTACTTTGGGTCAGCACTCTGCTGGTGGCGAATTTTTATTTTTTTGGTGCGGCAACTCCGGTGTCCCGGAGCAGCAGCAGCATCCTCGAGTTTGGGGACTGCGAGGGCAACTTTTTAGTCCGAATTGAGCAAAGCGGTGCCCAAGCGGTACCGGGCCGGGGGGAGCAATCCCGGGGCCGGGAGTGTGGGAGAGGGGCCGGGGATGAGGGAGAGGGGCCGGGGATGAGGGAGAGGGGCCAGGGAATGAGGGAGAGGAGCC
>JAHLSL010000039.1:3305312-3330151 GCA_025920805.1 Petroica traversi
GGGCGTTCGGCTGCCCCGCGCCGTGTCGGTACCTGCGGGAGGGCGCCCGCTGGAAAGTCCCTTCTTCCCATGAGCGGCGCCCGCTCCCGGCGCTGGGCTCTCGCCATGGACACTGTGAAAACCACCTACATCGTGCTGGAGCTCATCATCGCCGTGCTCTCCATCGCGGGCAACGTGCTGGTCTGCTGGGCCGTGGCCATCAACAGCACCCTGAAGAACGCCACCAACTATTTCCTGGTGTCGCTGGCCGTGGCCGATATCGCCGTGGGGTTGTTGGCCATCCCGTTCGCCATCACCATCAGCATCGGCTTCCAGGTGGATTTTCACAGCTGCCTCTTCTTCGCCTGCTTCGTGCTGGTGCTGACCCAAAGCTCCATTTTCAGCTTGCTGGCGGTGGCCATCGACAGGTACCTGGCTATCAAGATCCCTCTGAGGTAAGAGATTGGCGCGGGAGCGAGCAGCCACATTCCCGGACTGATAGCCCGGGGCCTGATCTCCCTGCACTTTGTGTGCGGGGAGTTCTGATCTCTCGTGCTGCCCGAAAAGTTTTGCTGCTCACAGGTGATGAAAATAACGGAGGTTTTGCACTCACCCTCTGCAGGACTGAGATCAGGATCCCGCCTCCTGCTCCAAAGTTCAGTTTCTCGAGGATGTTTGCCTTGGGAGGGTCAGTGGGGGCGGCAGGGATGTGATGCTGTGTTTGGGATGGATGGCTCATCAGTGCAGGTATTTATACAGCCCCTTTATTGCGGTGTCCAGGCATCTGCCCAGTAATTAAATAGAGGAGCTGTTAATAACTCTTTCTGCTAATTCCTACTGTGAAAGGAGAAGGGGGAAGCAGAAAAGGTTCACCCGTCAGATTTCAGAGTTTTACACTTCAGTCTCATTCAAGTGAATGAAGTGATTTTCTTCTAATTCATGGGAATGTAATTAAAATGAGGAAAAATGTATGGAATACAAATTCCAGGCACCTCTCCAGTGAGCCGATGCAGCAGCTTCCTTGAGCTAAAGTGCACCAAACCCCGGCTTCGCATTATGAACCGGCTGAGTTTGTCCATCTCTGTCCCCTGCGTGTCCCAGTTGTCCTTCCCTGGGAATGAGGCATTGATGGAGCGCCCAGGGCAGCTCCAGGGGCCGGCCAGGAGCAGAGGCTGAGGGGCAGCGGGGCAGATGTGGCTCAGGGACCTCAGCTGAACTCCGGAAAGCTGTGGCTTTCCTGGATTCTGCTCGTCATCGGCATCTCCCGTGCACCAGCAGTGAAATCACCCCAAAATGACTTTAAAAAAAACCACGCTTTCACCCTGTTCTGGCACCTTGCATCTGAGACCTCCCATAGGTTGAGCAAATATTAATTAGTCATCAGGCAGAGGTGGAGAAGCGGGGCTGTGTCATCCGAGCGGCGCGTGGAAATTCCGGGGTGTCGCGTAAGAGGGAGCGGACCTGCAGCAGAGCAGGGACAGGGACAGGGACAGGGACAGGTTGTTTCCAGCATCCCTGACCCTGTTCCTGGCCCTCCCATCCCCGCAGCCGGGCTCGCACACCCAACCCTGGCTCCGGAAAATGCTCTGGTGCCTCTTCCATGCGTCCGTTCGGGGCTTTCTGGGGACGGGGGCAGCGGCACAGCAGCAGCTACAGAAGCAGCTCGTATTTGTAAGTTTGAAATACACCCCTGGCCACAAGCTGACAGGCAATAACTCTATTTTTGTACCACAAGCACTTTCTGCAGCTGAGGGAACTGCTGCGAGGGTTCTGTGCTCCGCTGAGATCCGGGGGGAAGCAGAGGATCAGAAATGCTCTGAGGGACCGTTCCTGTGCTCGCAGAAGGGAAGTGGCTTTGCCAACTGACAAAACTGCCAGCATTTCCTCCACTCTTTTTTTCCCCAATCCTGGTTTTGAGAGGTCTGCTCGACTCTCCATCAGGGCAGTTCATCCCAGGGCAGTTTTGCCTTGCTTTGGGATTCTTTCCCAGCATCGCTTTCCTCACCCCATCTCGCGCCAAATCTTTTATTCCATTTTATTTCCATTTATTCCTGTGAGGGCTTTTGAGCTGGATACAAATGGAGACCCAGGAGTCCCATCCTAGGCTGGCTGAAGGTGCGAAATTTGGATTAAACTCCATCCTGGCACTGAGGCTCATTTCAGTGCTCTCAGAAGGGACCAGCAAGTAAAAAACTCCTTTCAAAGGAGCAGGGTTCCCCTGTGAGGAGCAGAACAAGGGGCAGGCCACTTCCTCGGTGACAGGAGGTTTAGGGACTGATACCAAAAGGCTTTTCTTAGTTGCTAAAATCAAAAGGGGGTAGAGAGGGTCATAAATCTACACGGGCAAAACCCTTCTGTACTGCACCAGGGTTTTCCCAGCAAGGCCTGGGTGGGGTTTTCTCTCCAGCATCGTTATTCTCCTTATTCCTGGGATGCTCCACAGAGCTGCTGGCAGGGAAGGGGGGAGCAACTTCTCCCACCCCTCTCTGGGCAGGAGTACGTGCTGGAAGCAGGGTTGTGCTGTGGGAACGAGAAGGTGCTCTTCAATTTCTAGGAATGGAGGCTGTAGGAAAAGCTTTTCTCATTCAAACCCCCGTTCTGGAGGCCAGTGCAGAGGCTGATACCAGGCTGTGAAGTATTAAATGTTTAAGAAAACGATTTGTGCCCAGCCCTGTCCAGCAATTACCATAAATAACGGGGTTGTTGCAGAGTGGATGAGTGTCCCTGTCACATCCAGTGCTCCATCAGCTCCCTGTGCAGGTCTCAGCAGGGACATTAAGGATTGGCTGTGGCACATTATTTAATACCCTTTCAGGGTTTGAGAGGCTGGGCAGGCCTGTGTGCTGAGGTGCACAGCAGAACTTTGCATTACAGCCAGGCTAATAATGGATTTTTCAGCTCTGTGGCTGAACCAAGAAATCCCACGGGGAAGAGGAAAATTGTTTCAGTGAGACTGGAACAGAGATGTTGGGAGGTTTCAGTGAAGCAAAGTGATCCTGACCAACCTGGCAGATTTTGGGTTGGGCAGCTCTATGTGGCTGTGTGGGCCTTTGAGGTCAAGACCTCCTCGATGGGGAAGGAACTGACAACTTCTCATCTGGAGAATTGCAGAACAAAAAAATCTTATTTTTAAAATGGTGGTTTAGAACCCTCCCTCTTCTGGCTAAAAATATTTGCTGGATTTGACCCGAAGCCATGAATTCTTTCTGTCCCTCGAAACTCGTATTTCTCTTGTTTGCTTTTGATGAATTTTCTGTTTGTGGAGGAGCCCCCACCACGCTGCCCCTTCTGTGCAGCTGCAGCTCCAAGCCCTTCCCTGGGTCCCTTGACCATCACCAGGATGCAGCTCCTTGTCCTGCGCCCTCTTTGCTGCCACCCCTGTGTGCCCATCCCTGTGCCAGGCTCACAGCTCCATCCCAGCTCTCCCTGCCAGCCTCACCCCCTCCAGCACTTGCTCCAAGCAGAATATCCAAGCCAGGGAATCGAGCATCTTTCAGCAGCAGCAGCAAATCCATCCTGCAGAGAGCACTTGGCACAGAGGTTTTTGCTCTGTCTGGCTTCCTCCAGGGCTGGATTTCACCCCACAGTCCCGCAGCTGGGAGCCAAAGATTTGTAGGTGGAATAAAACAGTTTCCTTTTATTTGCATTAACCCAAATCCTTTGGCGTGGCAAAGCACTGTAGGTAGGGATGGATGCCTGGAACAAACGTGTCAGGAATTAGGGAGAGAGAAGAGAATCCGGGTTTAGAGAGGAAAAGGAGAGTGAAACACTGAGTAACAGCACACTGTGAGTGCCCCTGCCCACTGGTAGCTCCTGCAGGACAGTGCATGTGCTGCTGCCTGGCAAACTCCCAGCTGGGATCTGCCCAGGGAGAATGATCCCAAATTCCCTGGGATTTGAGCTGATCTGCTGCTTGCCCTGGCTTTGGTTCTATCCCATCTTCTCCTTTGCCCCCAGCAGAAGGGCAGGACTGGTGTTCCAGGGAAGCTTTGCTATGAATTGGTACAAGATCCCAGCCACAGCCTCTCCCTTTTTGCTCATCTTCAAGCCCTTGCTGCCTCTCCTGCAGGCAGAGGATCCTGTACGGATCCACAGTCAGTTAATGGGACCAGGATCTGTTAATGGAGCTGCCTCTTGTCCTGCCAGTGTCCCACAGGAGTTGCTTGGCTTTGTCATGAGGAAGGCAACAGCTCCTTCCTGCTGTCCTCACGGGACAGATTAAATTTGGGTTGTTGCTGCTTTTTCCTCATCCTTTCCAGAGGTGCCTTGGCTGATGCTGAGGCTCTGCCTGCCCTCTGCTCCACGGGAGGGGTCCCCTCTGCCTTCCCCAGCCAAGATTCGCTCCCAGATCCCTTTCAGCTCCCAGTTTGTTGCTCAGCAAAGCAAACTTTGAGTGGGGTTTGATGCCAAATGGGAGAGCTGGAGCCACTGCGGAGCAGAGAAAATCCTCCTGGTGTCCACCTGCCACTCTGTGAGTGCCACCAGCACCCAGAACTGCAGCTGCTCTTCCTCCTCGTGCCCTTGCCTCATTTCCTTCAGTCCTTCCCTGCCCTTCTCTGAACCCCTGGGCAAGTTCTGCTGCTCCCGTGTGCCTCTCGTGCTGTGCCTGAGCATCCCAATTCCTGATCCCTGCTCCCAGAGCCTCCCCATCCCTCAGGATGCTGAGCCTGGCCTTGGTTATCACTGAGTTATGAACTGAAAGTGCCACAAACCCAGCAAGGGCAGGAGGGCTGGGTGTTCTCTTGAGCAATGGAGCTGTCACATCTTTAGGGAAGTTTTTGTCAGCCAGGCCGGGCTCAGGGGACGTGGGAGGCTCTCATGGGCTGCCACTCACTCCAGCCTCTGGGTGCAGCCAAAACACAACAACAAAATCAGGAATAATCACATGTGCCCTCATGGCAATGAAGCAGAGAGGGGAAATCAGTTATTTTTAGTTGTGAGCAGCCTGGTTTCCTTAAAATGCATGTCCCAGATTTTTATATCTTTCCCACACCTCCGAGGCCACTTCCCGCCCAAAAAAACAAAAGTCCTGACAGGAAAAGGAACTGTCTTTGGGACCTCTGCCCTCCTGGAGAAGCTGGGGGCAGCAGGGATGCCAGGGAGCATCAGGGATGTCAGGGTTGGTTCCAGGCTGTTGGCTGAGGGTTCTGATCTCCAGGCTGAGCCAGAACCCAGATCTTTGGATTTAGGAGGGTTTTTTCTATTTTAGCCAGCTCAATCTGTAAAAATACAGGTTAATTTTAAGCCTTTTTTTTTAAAAACAGCTTTTGAAATCTGGCAGAATTTTGCTCTAGAAGATCTTTTGACCTCTCCCTGCAAAAAATTACACAAAGCCAAAATGTTTTGGCAGAAATGATTTCATTTTGAAGTTGCAAGTTTTTGCTTTGGTAATTATCAAGCTGCTGCTTGGGATTTTTATGAAATTTGCTGTTTGTCAGAGCACTGAGCACAGGCCACAAAACTGAGTCTTTGAGGAGAGCTCTGCCCCACCCTGGGCTGCCCCAGGCAGTGACCACTGCAGGGGGGTTTGGGGACTCCTTTTACTGTATTTGATCCACAAGATGCCAGGAATTGGTGACTCCAGCTGTGCCTACAGATGTGTCAGTGCTGTCCCTGCCCCAGCAGCTCCCAAGCTTGGAGAAGGGGCTGGATTTAGGGAATTTGTGCAGCCAAAAAGAGGATTAACTCCTAATCCAATGGATGACATCAGGCCTGGGCAGGAGCCACAAATAACCTGGGAGTGCAGCAGTGTCCCTGTGGGTGTCCCTGTGGGTGTCCCCTCAGTGCCATGAGGGCACTGCTGTCACTGTGCCCAGAGCTGCTGCACCCGCTGGGGACAAGGGACAGCACAGCCCCTGCAGGAGCTGTGGGAGCAGCTCTTGGCATTTCCCACTGCCCAAACTGTGCATGGATGTGCCCCTTGTGCTGCAGTGGCACAGCTGGCACAGGGCAGGGAGGAGAGGGCGGGATGGGCTCCAGGAGCTGCTGGAATGGGCTGGGATGAGGCTCAGGTGGGGTCGGTGCTGCCCCTGCCACATCCCCCACCCTGGGGAGGTTGGGCAGGGCCCTGCACTGAGGGCAGCTGGGCAGGAGCTCCACGGGTGGGAAGGCAGCGGTTTGGAAACTTCGGGAAGGGGGTTCCACCCCTTTCATTGCAGAAAGAGGGGTCCAGCAGAGATCTGCCCTCTGCCACCCCTCTCAGCTATCGGAGGGAGCAGGGCACTGGGAGGGGCATGGTCAGCGCTGTTCTGGACACGGGGTCACACCCAAACTGCTGCCCTGTGTCTATCTCACCTCTGCCAGGACCTTTAACTCGGCCACAGCGAGCCCTGACCCTCGGGGAGGTTGGAATGACAAAAATTCCCAGTCCCGGGCCCCAGCAGGGCTGATAAGGCCGGGCTGCAGAGCCCCCGGGGAGGGAGGGTGGTGCTGAGGGGGGCTCGGCTCTTAAATAGGGGAGAACTGGGGGATTTGAGTTCTGGAACTCAGAAACGCAAAACTTCAGGATCACACCAGTATCACACTGATCCCACACCAGTGTCCCACGCTGGGCAGGCACAGGGAGGTTTTGGGGCAGCTGCAGCTCTTTGGATGCCGGGGGATGTTGGGGTGTGGGAGCAGCGGGCAGGGAGAGGGGCTGAGCTCATTTCCTCCCGGTGCTCCGGGGCTCTCTCGGCCTCTTTGCCCCAGCCCGGGGTGGCCCAGCCCGCCCCGCTCACACCCCCGGTGTCTGAGTTCAGCTTTGAGCCGCTTTTTCTCATCGTGCCGAGCGAGAGAACGCAGACACCGAGATCTTACACGCAAATCCCTCGGGGCTGCGAGAGAGACGAGAGAGGCGCTCGCACCTCGCCAACCTCGGTGTTCAACAAAGTGCGGGGCTGCGAGCCCCCGCAGCATCCTCGGCTGCAGTTCCCTTTATTAACCCCCCGGATCACCCAGCCCTGTGCGATTTACAGGTTTTATACCTTTCCCGTGCTCCTCCTTCCCGCATTCCCGCGCAGCCGGTGCCCCGTGCCCGTCCCCTGTCCCCTGGCGGTGCGGGACCGCAGGGCAGGGCTGAGGCCGGGCCGGGGCCGTCCCTGTCTCCGCTCTGTCCCCACCCCGGCCAGGAGCGTTCACAGGAGGGGTAAGGGCGCGGATAAGAATATCTGGGACAGGGTTTGTGACCTGCAGGCGTTTGAGAGCCCCGGTGGTGGCTGGGGACACGGGAGGGGACGCTGCCTCCACCCGAGACGTATCCCAGGGCTGTGAAGCCCTCGGGTTTTTCTGTTTTTCCTGCCTCCTGACCCGAGAGCTCACCTGAGCCGGGGCTGGGAGTGGCAGTGTGACAGAGTGGCAGTGTGGCAGAGTGGCAGTGTGACAGTGTGGCAGTGTGACAGTGTGACAGAGTGGCAGTGTGGCAGTGTGACAGAGTGACAGAGTGGCAGTGTGGCAGAGTGGCAGTGTGACAGTGTGACAGAGTGGTAGTGTGACAGAGTGACAGAGTGGCAGTGTGGCAGTGTGGCAGAGTGACAGAGTGACAGAGTGGCAGTGTGGCAGTGTGGCAGAGTGACAGAGTGGCAGTGTGGCAGTGTGGCAGAGTGACAGTGTGGCAGTCCCCGCCCAGCGGAAGGCCGGGAGTGCTGCTCCTGTCCCTGCACAATGGGGACAGATGCGGGAGGAAGTGATTTGTCTGCCCGGGACAGGGACACTCGCAGATGTCCCGCTTCCCCAGCTGATAGCGTTATCACGGATCACATCTCTGGCCACCAACTCCTTCCTGGTTTAACAGCACAGCTTTTTCTTTTTCTTTCTTTCTTTCTTTCTTTTTTTTCTTTTTCTTTTCTTTTTTCTTTTTTTCATCCTCTCTAAGGTGCAATTTATGATTAATTTAAAATGTCCTGCCAGGATGTTTCAGCTGGTGTGTGATCCCCATTCCGTGGCTGTGCATGGAGCACAGAGGCAGCAACGCTGCTTTGTTTTGTTATAGCTAAAAAAAAAAAAATTAAAAAAAGAGCAAGATGCAAAGTACAGCTGTGAGAAGGTGACAAGGACACAATGCTTGGCAGCCGAGCTGCTCTCACCCCTGGTGAATGGAGGTGTCTCTGTGTTTCCCTTCACACTTAAAATAGAAATACATAAATTGTCACTGGTTGTTTGTACCAGAGCACCTGCCTGGTGTGAGCTCTGCAAACTCCATCTGCTCCTCTCCCTGCATGGACCAGCCTGGGCAAGGGGCAGAGTGGGGAGGGAGCTGAGGAGCACAAACCCTGTGTGAGTTTGGAGTTCCAGCTCTGAAATTGTTCATCAGAGACTGATCCTGCTCTGGGGCAGTGGGAGAAGCCAAAGTACTTGAGCAGCCTCTGCTCTGGCACAGGGATGTGAAGGACAGGGCAGGGGTTGTGTGGCACCACCAGGCTCTGATCTGTCCATCCTGGGCTGCTGGGGACAGGCAGGATTCTCCTGTTCTGCTCTCAGAGGTAAATAAATAAATAACAGCCCCAATCCAGAGCATTTCCTCCAGGCTGCTGCTGGTTCTGCCCCAAGCCTATCAGCCCAAAAGCTGAATTTCTCCTGCTGTGCTGTCCTGCTTTGACAGAGCTCAGGGACAGAGGGCTGGGTGAGCTCCCTGGGGTCCAGCAGGGCTGGTGGCAGACACCAGGGACGTGCAGGACATGACTCAGTTCCTGCCTTTGGGAGAGGCCGGGCTGGCAGCGTGTCCTGCTCTGTGCCAGACCCAGCCCGGGCCCCTTGGCTGCTTCCCAGCGCCAGGAAACGGCAGCAGAAATGCCAAAAAATCCCAAAACGCCAACCATGCCACCACCAGAGCCTGGAGAACACAGCAGCCTTCCTGACAGAACTCACTCTTTCCGTGGCTGCTGTGATGCTCTCCCAGGAGAACTCTTGGCTTTGGAGGGGCCACAGGGGATGCCAGCTGTGGGAAGGCCACCAGGAGCAGGGGACACCTCACTGTGGAGCCCCAGCTGGAGCCTCTGTGGCCCATTGGGTGAGGGCACAGTGGGGACAGCTGTGACACATTGCAAAGGCAGCTGAGCTCTCCTCAAGCCACTTGTCCCCCTGCAGTGCCCGTGACATTGGTGACCCCAAGGCACGGCTCCATCCAGCAGGCCAGGAACGTGAGCCACCCCACTGTGGCATCGGGGCTCCCACGTGGCCATGGTGGGAGCTGGGGTAATTAAAGCCTTCGTGGTGATTGCACCAGCAAAGAGACTTCTCCTGGCAGCCTGAAAGGAGCTAATGCATTGCCAGGTTATTTAATCCCAATAAATAATTTTAAAATATTCAGCTGTTATTTACATTAAAGCAACATTTGATGCCTCCGGGCAGAAGCGTGGAGGTGATTCAATATTTGTTATACATTAGTTGAGCAGACTTAGGTGAGTAAATTTACTTTAATAGGTTTTTTTTTTTTTTTTGCCTAATAATATTAAGCTTAAAAGAGAATGAAGGAGGAGTTTGTTGGAGAACTCTGAGCTGCAAAAATCTGTTGGTTCCTCTCTGTCTGACCCTGTTTTATAGAGTTTAGGGAAGAGCTTGTGAGACTCCTCATACCTGGATCTGGTGACAGTCATTAATTTCTTTTTTTAAGCATGTGCTTAACTTGCGTTCACTTAAGGTCAGCACAGGCAGATTCCCACCAAATAAGTGTATTAATGTAATAACAAGGTAATTAATGAACAATTCTAGGACATCTGGCTACTCCCAGTTTCACCTCGGGCTTTTCTGGGTGGCCACAGCAATGACCATCACCAGCACCTGCCACCAGCTGAAGGGAGAGGCTGGGAGGGTTTTGCAATGCAAATTCTGGGGAAATAAAGAACTCATCTGAGCAGGGCAGTGATTCTCTGTGAAAAACCTGCCCTCCCCATTGCTCAGCTCTGGCTCTTGCAGACTGGGAGCCCAGAGTGTTTTTGCATCTTCTCTCAGATGATATAAAAATGCTCCTGCCATTCCTGGCTGCAGTTCCACTGGGAGCGCTGGGAAGAGCGAGCAGCTCTAAAATAAACAGGCACCAGAACAGCCACTGGAACACTGAGTGGCTTCTTGACTGGTCTTGTAAACCTTCAAGCCAAGTCTTATCTTTGCAGAGAGTTCAGGACAAGAGCAGATGGGAGAAGCCTTATTTGAGGCCAAGTGTTTTCAGCAAAAGCAGCACCAAATGTCACCTCAGCAGCTCCTCCTGCTCCTGAGCACCAAACCCTCCACTCCTTCCTTTCTGTTTCTGAACAATGGACCTTGGGCATTTTTCAGTCTCACCATTGCAGTTTTTGGGATGGAGCACCTGGAGAGATTCTCCAAGCAGAGCAAGCACGAGCCACGGAGCTGCAGCTTTCCATGTGCAGAGCTGAGGGGTAGCAGCAGCTCCTGGTGCCTCTGCAGCACTGACTGAGCTTGGCCAGGGCTGCACCTCAGGCTTTGCCAAGAGATTGGATTTCTGTCAGCTTGCTCAAACCTCATTGATTTCAGGTCCCACAACTCCAAACCAGCTCCAGCTTCTGAAAACTTAATGTGGGGTCTCAAAAGCAACAGGCTTGGCCTCAGTGATGCCCTATTTGAGAACTTCTCATCTTCTGAAGTATTGAAACTTAGTAATAGTGAGAAAGAAAGGCAGAAGCCCCTCAGTGGCTGGATCAGGCACCAGCCCATGGACTGTGGCCACAATTCAGCAGTGAGGCTGCTGCTCCTGCATCCTCCCAGCCAGCCCAGCCCGAAGAAGGAGCTGAGGGCTCCCCCAGCCCCTCTTTGCCCCACAGTCAGTGCTGGCTGACCCCCAGAGTCCCCCCTGTCCTTGCAGGAGGAGCAGGAGGCTCAGCTCACACAGGCAGTGCAGTGATTCACAGGCACAGCTGCAGCTCTGTGGGAATAAAACCCTCCCCTGCCTCACGGGCCGGAAGAAAATCAGAACAAACGTTCTTAAGGAAAGGAGGAGCAGGGCAGCCAAGCCAGAGTAAACAAGCACTGAGAGAAGGGTGTGGGAAGGAGGGGACGTGTGTCAGCCAGCAGACTCTGGCTGTGGGGAGGACAGGAATGGCTTTCTCATGTTGTCTTCTGGCACTCGCTGGTTCTTCCCATCTCCAGACAGGGATCCGACTGGTGCTTTGATTTTGGCTCTGGTTGCTCCCAAACCAGACTTTTGACTCTTGCTTTAGGTTCCAGCCCTGCTGGTGTCTCTGAGCAGCTGAGGGCTGGAGGGGCCACCAAGGGATTCAGTGGGGTGAGGAAGGTGAGGGGCAGCACCAGGTTCAGCACTGCACCAACCTGTTCCTGGGCCAGAGTGGAGTTTCTTCATAACCCACATGGGATTGCAATGCAGAACTGAGCCCCAGCACTGCCCCAGCTGCACGGGGTCAGCCCAGGAGCTGGTGTGGCCCAGCAGCTGCCCCAGCGTGCCCAGCAGTGGCTGCTCAGAGCCAGAGAGAGCAGCAGTCACACGGAGCCTCCCTGTCCGTGCCCTGCTGGCAGTTGGTGGTTTAGGATCATGCAATGATAAAGCTTTTTTTAAGCCTCCAAGTGCTTTCCCTCCCCGTGCAGGGGGTTTGTGGGCTGGGGCAGAGCCTGGCGCCTCTCAGGAATAGTAAATGAGTCACCTCCCCAAATCACGGGGTGTGGGTGGGGAGCACAGGTGAGAGTTTTCCCCCTCAGTGATCAGAGAGGTGAGGCCCCCGCGTGGGTGTGGGCTTGGCTTTTGTCTCATTAACCAAAACCCCGATGGCTTTAACTGCAGGGAAATCAGCAGTGCTCATTTATAGAACATTTATGATGTTTTTCTCCCTGGGGCTGCAGGTACAACAGCCTGGTGACCGGCAAACGGGCGAGGGGACTCATTGCTGTGCTGTGGCTCCTGTCCTTTGGGATCGGCCTGACCCCACTGATGGGCTGGAACAAAGCCATGAGTGTCTGTCCCAATGCCACCAACGAGACAGGGCCTGAGCCTGGCACAGAGCACCACAGCTGCTTCATCTCGTGCCTCTTTGAGAACGTGGTGACCATGAGCTACATGGTCTACTTCAACTTCTTCGGCTGCGTGCTGCTCCCGCTCGTCATCATGCTGGGGATCTACATCAAGATTTTCATGGTGGCCTGCAAGCAGCTGCACCAGATCGAGCTGATGGGCAACTCCAGGACCACCCTGCAGAAGGAGGTCCACGCAGCCAAGTCTCTGGCCATCATTGTGGGGCTCTTTGCCTTCTGCTGGCTGCCCCTGCACATCTTGAACTGCATCACGCACTTCCACGAGGACTTCTCCCGGTCCAAGCCCGAGTGGGTGATGTACGTGGCCATCATCCTGTCCCACGCCAACTCTGTCATCAACCCCATCATCTACGCCTACAGGATCCGGGATTTCCGCTGCACCTTCCGCAAGATCCTCTCCAAGATCCTCTGCAAGGCTGATGACTTCCCCAAGTGCCCCTCAGACAACACCCAGCACCTGACTGTCATCAACATCAGCTCCCCGATGGCCTCAGTGACCGTATGACCCTGCCCCTGCTGCCCCTGGATGCCCAGCCCATCCCTGGCACTGCCCTTCCCCTGTGAGCCCTCCCAGGAGTGCTCAGAGATGACCACTATGCACTCGTGCAGCTGTGTTTTGATTTTTATTTTTGTAATTAATGTTGTGCCTCGTCGAGGAGTGACCTGAGCGGGGTCACTGAGTGCAGCTCACCCTCCTCTGTAACCCCAGGGGCTGTGAGAGCTGTGATCCCGTCCTGTTTCCTTTCCAGGCTGGACACTGACTGGGGAAGACTCACCTGCTGGGGGGGTGTTTCCCCAATTGTGCTGCTCGTGTCAAGTCATAGGATCTTTTAATTATTTTTTTTTTTTTTTTAATATTTTGATTCATTTAGGAGTAATAATTTTGTGTCTGTTTTTTGAGTTGTTCTCTAAGTCCATACTTGACAGCACTTTGGTAATACCCTAATTATTCCATCAATTGTTTGATGCAGCTTGTATTCTCTGATGGGAAAAAGTCTTACTTAGCCCAGTTGCTGGTGTGAAACTGAATCTGTGTTCCAGGCACTGAGGGGAGGGACTGTGGGGATGGGAAAACCAGGTCAGAACTGGCCAGCCCAGCATGGAAACCCCATTTTCTGAAAGATTTGAGAAAAAACTTGACCAAAGTTTTAGAGCAGAGGTTTTACTGCCTTTAAATCACTTTAGTCCACAGCACTGGGCAGCCCAGTTTGCTTCCAGATCTGTTTGCAGCTATCAAAATGCAGGAGGCAGAGGTGCCCCAATGGTCTTGGCTCACCTGAACCAGAGCCACCAAGGCCAGTGTCACTCTGCCTTGGGGACACCAGCTCTACAGTTTGGTTTTTCCTCCCAGGTCAAAACCTGCCAGCCTTGCAGAGCTTCCACAAGTGCAGGGTTTGGCTGTGAGAGTTGGATGCTGCAGCTCACCTGAATCCTAAAGCTTGGTCTGGCTGGGGCTCCCTGCAGCCCTGTAACCCCCAGAAGCTGTGAATGCTTTTTTCCCCATAAGAGTAATTTTTGTATTTTTATCCCTGAAAAATTGTACTTGAATCATACAGAAATCAACTTCATATATTTTTTTAAACTCTGTTGCACTAAAAAGGGGGCAATACAAGACCCCAAGAGTTTAATTTCTCTAGCATATATAATGACAAATACGGTGTAAAATCAATTGGGAAAAATCTTGTTCCTGCAGCATCTGCTCTGCCAGCTGGCAAGAGCTGCAGGAAGGACTCTGGGCCCACCATGCACAGGGAATGGTTCCTGGGAGTGCTGGATTTCACTGCCACTGCAGCAGCTCAGCCCCAGACCTGGGTGAAATCACCAGTGAGCTCCGAATGGGTTTGGACATGTTTATGCAATGTCCAAATTTAGCTCCAGCTCAATATTCAGATCTGGGCATTTCCAGCAAGAGCCTGAGGAATTCCAGTCACTGTCCCAAGTGCTTCTCCTTCACCAGCCCCATTCAGCTCTGCTGCATCTGCTCTGGTCAGGCTCCAGCTGACCAGGGGCCACCTCCTGCCATTTGGGCAGGGCCTGGCTCTCTCCTCCTTCATTCCTTCCCTTCTGTGTTATCTTTGGCCCTGTTCCTCCATTAATCCTGGCTGGAAGCGAGCAGGGTTTCACCTGCAGCTCTGGCAGCTTTGCCAAGTGGTTGCAGCCACCTTTTTCCTCACAGCAAAGGATGGGATCTCTCCCTTTGGCTGCCTGAAACCAACCCAAACCCTCACAGCAGCAGCAGAATGAAACTCTCAGTGCTGTAACACCAAGAGGGAAGGTCCTACAACACTTGGCCACATGTGAGAGCTTCCAGTGCAGCTCAGCCTCCACCACTGCTCCCTTCTCCTGCCTCTCCTGAGCCACAATTCCTGCAGAAGGATGTGGAGCATCCTTAGTCCAGCTGTGCCTTGGGCTGTCAGGCATTGACTCTGGCCCAGGTCATGGTCACTGGGCACAGGAAGTGCCTTTGTGGATCTGAGCCAAAGACAGTTCAAGGCAACATAAAAATAGGACACCCTCTTGCCCCCCCACCCCCAATAAAAAGATCTGAAGGTTTCTATAAAAATGTGAATAAAAGACAAAGGAACTTTTCGCAGTGAGTGCAGCTGTGGCCATTCAGCTGCCACTGCTCACTGCTCTGATGGACATGGATGGATGCGTTCTCATGTTGCTCAGATTTTGTGTTTGCAGTAACTGTTATTTACACACAAATTCTTCATTTACCCCCACACCACCTGGCTCAGCCTGTGCCCCTTTATTTGTTGCTGTGTTCAGCAAGAGAGGCCACACTGCCCTCAGGGAGGACACAGCATGCACAGGGAATCACAGCTGGAAGGAGCTGGGTCCCAGGGAAGCAGCCTTGAGGTGGTCAGTGTGTCTGAAAATGGACAATTTGAAGCAGAGAAATCAGGCTGATGCTTCCAAAGATCCTGTTCCAGTGGAAGCACAGAGCTGTCACCAGTCCCAGGGTGCTGAGGAGACCCTGCCCTATTCCCTAGACCGGGTTTGCCACTGAAAAATCAGAAAATGCTCTGAGCTGCCACCTGCAAAGAGCCACAGCAGCTCTTTAACCTGTGGATCACTGAGGCCTGCAGGACTGTCTGCATCCCCACATCACAATTATTGCAGATTAGTACAAACATCTTCAGAAATCCCAAGAACAGCATAAAAAAAAATGAAACTGAAGTCAACACAAGCTTAATTAATTAATTTATCAGTGCCAGACTGCTAATTAATGTCACACTTGGCTGCAGCACAGGAAGAAATCTACCAGCCACAATGAGCATTTGACAGCCTTGTAGATATAAAAAATGCCAGCTACACAGACAGGAGTGATCCAAATCCTTCATCCTTCATCCTCTTCCTCAGCCAGGAGGATGTTTGAGAGCTGCTCCTCAGACACAGCCAGTTCCTGGCAGGCTCCCATGGCCTGGCTGAGGTAGACAGCCAGGATGTGTTTGCACTGCGAAGTTAACAGCAGGAGCAATGCTGGAATGTCAGGCTCTGTCTGGAGCAGGAATCCATCCTGGCCAGAATGTGTTTAATGAAGTGCTCAGCCCTCCCAGGAACCTGGCTCCTCCTGGCACAGAGGGCTCAGTGTCCCCAGCTGTGCCACCAGGACAGTGCCATGCAGGCATGTGGCACACAGATCCTGGCTCCTGACAACCCCCCACCACTGCTGACCACCAAAAACCCTCCCTGTACCCAAAACCTGCTGCTCACAGAGGACAGTGACACAGAGGGTCAGGCTCAGCCTGTGAGGCCAACTCCACACTGGAATTTGTTTGGGAATTTCAGGTTCAAGGAGCAGGGCAGAGCTTTGTTCCCCCTCCCCATGCCAGCCCCAGTTTGAGACACAGAACTCACCAGGAGGCTCTCACTCTTCTGCAGCACAGAAAACCCAAAGGCAGGGCACGTGCAGAAGTGGCAGGAGCTGTAGCAGGTGTAGAGTTTGCCTGAGCTTCCAAGGACCTGGAACAGACAAGGAGTCAGAGTCAGGATTCACTTTAATTTCTGTGACTGAGGCTGGGTCTGCACTGACCCAGCAGTGAGAGGGAGGTGTCACAGTACAGAAGTGTCCCCAAACACTGCAGTGACCCATCTGAGCTTGAAGCTCCCCAGGTTTTCATGATCTCTACAAGCTTCTCTCCCTGTACCTGTGCTTGCAGCAGATCCCAGCCCCAGGGACTTGTGGAGCCAGGACGGGGGCAGTGGCAGCACTCCCTCACCTCCCCTCAAGTGCCAGCGCCTCCTGTGACTCCCTTCCAGACTGGCAGGCTCAGGACAGGTGGAAATGACAAAAAATTCTTGTCACACACAGCCCAGTTGTGAGCCCAGAGCCACCACGGACCTGGGGACAGCAGGAGAGCAGCACTGAGCACTTGCAGGGAGGTCTTTCCTTTCCCAACCACTGAAGGCTGCTCTGCTCCCAAAACCAGCTGCAGCTACTGGAATCCAGATCTGCCTGAATAAACAAAGCTGAAGTCTCCAGAGAAGCCTCCCTGCTCCATGCCTGCTTTGGGAACAGCACTGCCTGCTTTTCCCACATGCTGCTCCCTGCAAAGCTGGTCCTGAGGCTGTGGGGTGCAGCAAACAGGTGAGGGAAGCATTTGTTTCCAGCATGGAGCAATCTGTGAGCTGTTGGAGCTGACTGCAGGATATAGGAAAGCCAATATATGTATTATTATTTCTGTTTTGGTTCCTTCAAGACTGGAAAAAAACTTTTAGGAAACTTCTTTAAGGGCCCAGCCTATGGGAAGGGAAGGATCTGCAGAAGCAGAACCCTTGCCCAGGCCCCAGGGCTCTGAGGGCACATCACAGCCCTCTCCCACCCCAGGCTGCAGACTCTGGGTTTAGGTGTGTGTGTGCCACAAACCCAGCCAAAGATGAACACAAAAAGTGAAAAGGCAGTGGAGTGCTGCTCCCCTCCAGGACATCCCTGCCATTCCAAGGCCCTCCAGAGGAACATTGTCCATCACTGTCCCCAAAGCTGCAAATCCAAGGGGAGCCTTCCCTGTCCCCTGGAGCTCTCCCTGCACCCTTTTCCAACAGGGAACATCCAGAAGTTTAGGCTCTCCCAACAGAAGTGCCAGTGCCTCAAGGTCCCCCCTCACTCCCAGCAGATCCAGGACACAGCCTCACAGTCCCATTTCAGGGTAAACCATTTTTTTTCTCAGTCTGGCCTTTACCCTGGGTCCTCCTTTTACTGCAGGCCGAGTTTGTTTCACTTGTGATAAGTTTGTTTTCCTGGAGCCCCTTTGATTGTTTTTTCCAAGATGAAGCATTCTGATGGTGCCTTCCCTTCAGAAGTGTTTTCCTTTGGGGAGGGGGGGAAGCCATAGACAGACACTGCCAGATTTGGGCTGAGCTCAGCGTTCCCCCATCCTGACCTGGATGGCAAGAACTCAGCCTCTGCCTAATAAGGCAAGACCTAAAATCCAAAGACTGGGAGAAAAAAGGTGCCTCTGTTCCTGGCCAGCTGCAGCCCAGCCAGGGTGCTGCCCTGGCCCTGAGGTGAGATTTCTTTCTGCTGTCCCCATCCCTGGGCACTTGCTGGAGAAACCTCCCTGGAGGTGTGTGGGGGCACAGGAGGGGCAGCTGAGGCACCAGCACACAGACAGACAGACAGGCAGCACCCCAGCCTGTGCCAGGGCCTGCTCAAACCCTTCACACAGTTCTAGGAAATGAATGAAAAAAGACATAATAAAAAAGAAGAGCCCAATGAAAGTGCAGGATGTGAGCAGTGCAAGTGCCAGCTGGCAGGGCTAAGGCACTGCCTCTGCCCTGCTTCTCTGCCACAGCTCATTTCTGCCACTTGGGCAGAGCTAAAGGGTGCCCCAAATGCTGCCTGGTCCCCCCTCTGCCCTTCTGCCACATCCAGCACAGCTCCACCATCAGCCAGACCCACCATCCCTGCAGCAGGCAGGGTTTATCCCTGACCTCAGCATGGCAGGTATAACCCAAGCTCTCTGGGGATGATTTCAGCCCTGAGGCATCCAGCCCTTGGACACTCCATCAGTGCTGCTCCTCTGTTAAACAGCAAGGGCATTAAAACACAAATCACAGCTTTCATTTGACTGAGAGCTCTTTCTTCTCCCATCTCAGCTCCTGAGGGCAGGAGCTGCCTACACTGCAGGGCCTGTCTGAGCAGAGCCTTCCTCCCCTGAAGCAGGACCTGAGATGTGCTGGGTGATATGGAATTATCACAGCTCAGATTTGGCTATTTGACCCAAAGGAGTTTCACAACAGAAGCAGCCTCATGGCCTCAAAGGGTTCTCCAGAGGCAGCTGCAAGTGGAAGCAGCACCTCACATTCCAGCCCAACCACATCTGGGTGCAAATGGCAGGGCTGACTGTGGGGGATAATTAAAAGGATGCTTGTGCAGTGTCCAGGCAGCCATGGATGCCCCTCTCCCCATGAGCACAGCTGGGGACATTTCTACACATTCCTACAGCACACAGGAATGAAGGGTCAGTGGCTCCAGTGCACTGTCCCACCCAGGGCTTTGGTTTCTAGACCCCAGATCGTGTTCCTGTCACTGCTGCAGCCCCAGGGGAGACTCTGCTCTTTGTTTCTGCATCTCAGACAGCTGTGATGAGGAAGAATTTCACAATGGCACCAACCTCACACCCCCAGAGAAAATATCTCTTCAGATTCCTCTGTTAATGAACTCATCAGCGTGGCCTTAATCAGCAATCAAGCTCCACTGAGGAGGAATGCAGCTGGAGGCACCCAGGAACCTCCCTCCTGGAGGTTTGTCCTGCATTGACTCCCTGACCCTCCTGCCCAGGGGTTCCTTCTCCACAGGGAAACCAGAGGCTCCCTCTCCCTGCAGAGGCAGGAGAGCAGTTCTGACACTTGTTCTTTATCAGTGTGCACCAGCTGAGCTCATTATTAATATCAGTAGATTATTAATTGATGCCCAGCAAAGCTCTGCCTTAGCCTGCAGGGCCTGACAAAGCTCTGCAAGGAGAATGTGACCGTTCTCTGCCCAGTGGCATTTTCAGGCTACAGTAAAGAAGGGGAAGCCTTTGAGCATCCAATTAATCAGCAAGGCAGCTGCTCTGTGAGGGTGCTGGAAGCTTCCTAGGCTTCACCAAACATCCACAGGCAAGCCCTCAGCTGGAATCCAAGGCTGTGCTCTCAAGCCCTGGTTATGATTAATGTCCCTCTGAGGGCCTGAGTCCTCTCCATGGCCCCAGAAGGGATAAAGGCTCCATGTGCAAACCAAGTTCTGAACACGTGAGAAGGGTTTGTGCCTTCAGCCAGGCCTGATTTCACAGCTCTCCTCTCACCCTACACCACCCCAAAGCACCCCCAGGGGAGGAGAGAAGCAGAGGAGACACTTGGAAATGTTCCTCTTGAGTGTTACAGCAATGAGCAACGACATTCCCCTTCCTCTGGTGTGTGACAAGCACAGAACCAGGCCCGGCCATGGAGGGGCTCTGCTGCATGAGGGGGTGGGAGTGCTGAGCAGAAGGAGTTGGTGCTTCTTGACCAAAACCTTATGGGCAGAGGGTCCCAGTGCTCAGCCAGGGCACAGCTCTGTGGGCCACGGGCTGGATGGTCAATGGCTCTCAGCATGGACAGACTGTCCCCAAAGAGATGCCACCAGCACTGGGGGACCACAGCACAGAAAGGTGAGAATGAAGTGTCCTTGGCTCCTCACCTCAGTCCCACCCTGTGTTGAAATTGCTCTCAGGGCTGAGGTGAGCTCTTCTCCCCAAAATGCCATTTCATGGAGATGTTTCTGTGATTCACAGCCTTGGCTACACTGAGCCAGAATGAAACCCACGGGTTTGGCCTGCATTGCTTCCTCCCAGGCAGCAGAGATCCCCTGCCAAGGAGGGGTCAGAGAGGAGAGAAAGGCAGTGATGGCAGATAACACTGAGCTGTGTACAACTGGTCAAGAGGAAGAACTTCCTTTGCTGGATAGGATGAGAGTAATAAAGCAAAATTAGCAATCCCTGGAAAACTTCCTCCTGACTGTGATGCCCACAAACACATAAATTGTCTGTGGCTGGCTGGGAGCCACAAGGAAAATGGTTCTGAACTGTGCTGCTCTAATTCTAGCCAGTGTCATTTCAGGAGTTTGTAAAGCTGGAAACCATCAGAAAGCAGGAGCAAAGAGGAGCTTGTACCTGGTACACAGTCCTTCCACTGGGGGACCTGACACGGGTGACAGAACGCTGATCCACCAGATCCAGAGCAGGCACTGCAGAGGGGCCAAAAATGAACTTCAGCCTGGAAGGGAACGTGGCTCCAGTCAGGTCACAGCACAAAGGGAGGCCACTGCCTCAGCCTCAGTGCACAGAGGTGGAGCCCAGAAGGTGCCCATTGCAAAAGTAAGACATTTTTCCTTGCTGCAGCAACTGTGAAAATGTCCCCTGAGGACAAAAGGCACAAAGAGGGATTTTAGGGGAGCACATGGAGCCAGACTTGCCAGGGCTCAGGGCAAAATGGGCTCGTGCTCTGGGACACCTCAGCTACACATTCAGGCTGTCCTGGGTCCTGGGAGCAGAGGGTTGGTCCAGCCATGGACCACACATCTTGGAGAAAGGAGAGAGCAAGGATGATCCACAGTTCCTGGAGCAACAGGAGCTGGGGCTCCTTCCTCACCCCTTGGAAATGGGCTCAAACCCTGGGGAACAAGTAAGTCACTTTGTAGTGATCACATCTCCTTTATCACAGTCACAACTGAGGGATAAATTAACCTTTCTTTACCCACCAAACTGCAACAGAAGGAAGCTGGAGAAGATCAGGGAATTACTCAAGACCTCCACTGCATATGCAGACACCAGATAGCATCAGTTTTACATCTGTGACCCAGCAGGGCTTGGAAACAGCCAAGTTATTGCAGACAAACACCCTGGGGCAGCACGTGCCTAAAGCCCCTCCACTCTCCCTAAAAACCCTTTCCCTTTCTGGCAGGACAGGCACAGCATTTATGGATGAGGGAGTGCCTGGGATGGGGATCACTGCTCATCCCAAAGGGGGATTTTATCTCCTGCTGGAGCTGTGCAGGGCTATAGGATGAGGTGTGTGTTAAATATGGACATGTGCACCTTCAGCCTATTGTCCAGACAGCTCATGGGCTCCAAACTCACTCTAGAGAAGTAAATCCAGCTGCTCTGAGTGTTTCCAAAGAGCTCGGGGCAACTCAGTTAACTTTACAGACCTTTCACCGCTGAGAAAATCTGTGTAGTCTAGATTGGTTCCAAGGGTAAACAACAAGGAAATCAGCAGTGATGAAGAGATAGCACCAAACACAAGCAGGAGACCAAGAGAAAGGGGAAAGTTTCCAAGCCCAGGGAGGACAGAGCAAGGCAGAGCCCCAGCATGGCTGAGTCAAGCTCATTGATGAGCAGCCAAGCAGACAGACAGATTCCAGGAAGACCTAAACTTGCACAAACTCAAGGCAAAAAGGGCAGGCTCCATCTGAGGGCTGTGAGGAGGTGGGTGGGGAGTGCTTAACGTAAGACATTCCTTCATGATTAGGTTTGGGGCTATAAGGGGGCTGAGCTCAGTGAGTTTCAGGAACTCTTTTCAAATTTAGGGAATTCTTTTCTCGTGTACATAATTTGATCAGTTCAAGAGGAAGCGCCCACAGGAAATTCAAGGGTTCAGGAGATTTGGAAGAGATTGGGAAATTAAATCAGAATCCTTCTGAGCTGCTGGATGCAGGGGATTGATGGAAATCTGGTGGCCAAGAGTTACCATCCAACCATTATGAAACTTAACAAAGGGATTTCTTTCCTCTTTTCTTTTCTGAGGAGAAGGAAACAAAGCCTTCACAGGCTGGTCAAATCTAATCCCACCCTTCAAAGGCCACTGTGGTCCCAGGAGAGGGAGCCAGCACACCTTTCACAAGGGTCAGGTAATTTTAACACAAAGGCATTAAGACCTGGAGGGTTCCTGGTGATCTCATCCCCTGGCAGGCAGGGACACAAGGTTAAAGATGAATCTGAAAAGTCTCTTTCACTGTGATGATGCCTTTACTCCACCTTCAACACCAGCTGGTGAGGGCTGCAGTTGTGAAACTTCAGGATCTCTTGGGTCACTTCTGGGAATGACTGAAGTATTCACAAGGTTGACAAAGCTGACCTGAGATTGCTCCCAAACAGAAGAAAACTCTCAGTCTCCAAATCAACAATTCCCTGGTGCAGGGTGATGATAAGAACACTTCTCCCTCTCTATCACACGTGCCCATGACTCAAACAGGAGTGAGCTCAGGGTGCTCTCAGTGACAGGAAGGCAGAGGGATGAATCACCCTGGAGCACAACCCACTCCCATAGCAAACTCCTTCCAGACCTGGGGCTGGACTCAGAGCTCAGATTAAATATCCTGGGTTTAAATTAGAGCAAGTCATCAGAGGAGATGCAGTGATACAGAGATAATTTTGTGAAACTCTGAGAATAAAAAACCCCTTCAGAACCTTCATTTGCACTACCACCAAAGCCAGGCAGCATTTTTGTGTTTCAGCAGCACTTGGTCAAACATAGGGGAAAACCAGCAGCCCCAAGGTGAGAGCTGAGCACCAACTGCCCTTCAGCAGGACTCTGGGGCAGGAACTGCAGCACAAGACACTCACCCCAGCAGCAGCTCATCAGGGACTGCAACAGAAAGAAAAGGAAAGGTGATTTTCAGAATTTCACATCACAGGGCTGTCATTGTCCTCCCAGAGGCCACCCAGGACTGCAGGGCTCTCACAATCCTCTCCAGCCACCAAAAAAAAGCAAAATGACCCCAGATTGCAATGCTAAGGCACTTGGCAAGTACAGCAATCACAACCACAGAGATTAATTTTAAAAAGAAACGCAGAAGCCCAAATGTACTTTCTTTATGACATCCCCCTTTTAAAAGCACACAATAAAAGGCAGGAGGCCTCAGCATCTCACTCTGTAACTTTAAGAAGCTGGTTATAAATATATATATTATTTCCCCCGAAACTCTCTTGGCATGAGCTGAAAACTCTGGCATCACAGCTTTAAAAAATGTTGTTCTTTTCCCAGCACACTCTTGCAGGACGCCACTGGTTTATGGCTTTTCATACTGCCCACTGAAACATTGTGTCTTCATTTATTAGAACTTCTTAAGATGGAAAGTTACACTCAGGCAAAGCAGTGTTTGTTGTAGCTGACAGCTCAGGCTCTGATCTTTCTGTTATCACCCAGGGGACACAATGTACTCTGTCTCCATATCCCACTGGAGGATCTGGACTTTTGACTTTAAAATCCTCTTCTTCCGACAATTCAAAATACTTATAACTTACACTGTAGGTTTGAATTTTCCAGCTTTATTTGAATTTAATTCTGCAAGAGGATAGACCATTTTGTCTCTACAACTCTGTCTCAGTGTGTGATTTAGTACCACTCTGCTGCTTTAAGTTCACCTTTAAAGGGATGTGAACTTTTTTTTTTTTGCTTAGTTTACAACAGGATTTACAAAGCTCTTTTAAAAGTCACATGTAGATTTTGGATCTGCTCTAACCTGACAGGAGCCATGCTGTAAGTGTGCCAAAAAGCTGTCACTGGGGTCACTCTGACAGTTTAGACACGAAGTTTCTGCCCATTCCTCACTCCCACGTAGTGCTCAGACAGATTTATCCAAATTGTTATTTGTTTGGGTTTTGTGCAGTTAAAAATACTCCTTCAGCAGACACTTTCCTTGGGAAGAGCCTTTCTGAGCAACTCCTCCCGTAAACACAAACATTAATATTCTCTTAGCACAGGTCACAGTGCAGCAAAGGTAGTTGTTCTTAACCTGCTGCTAGAATTGGCCGGGATTTCGCTGCTGGCTTGTGCTCCTTTGATGAATTACTGGGAAGTTGTTCCTCGCCCTGGGATCAGCTGCACACCCCCTCTGCCGGTCAGTCAGGCAACAGCTTTGGGAAATTTCCCTTTCTAACTCACGTTTTGGGATAGGCGAGTCTATTAAACTAGCAGTGCAGAGGGCACAGCAAATTTCCTGCCCAGAGGCATTCATTTTATTATCTCTCAAATGTGATCATGTGCACCAGAAGCTCTAAGAAGCAGTATTACCCCTAAGTATCACATTCAAAAAAAAAGGGGCCCAAACTGGTGTGATTTTTGAGTGTGACTTCGAGAAGGGGCTCCTCATTATCTGAGCTTGACACAAACAGGGACACAGAGGTGAAGGCCACCCCTGAGACAGCAGGGTCTGGTAAAAAAGGGGAGGCCAAGGGCCCTCATCACTCCCTGGGGTGTGACAGGCCCCGTTCCTGGCCACTCCTCATGGACCCTTCACATACCCTGTGAGCTCTGCTGGAAAGCCCTTTTGATCTCTCTCAAGAGCTCTTCTGCCACTGCTGGCAAGGTGCTGCTGTCCATCCCTCTGGCACGGGGTCATCCCTGCAAAGAAGACAGGACAGGGGACAGGGGGGAATCATCAGGGTCACCAAGGATGCTGAACATCAGGAGGGGTTATCTGGGCAGTGCTGCATCCCAACCCAGCAACCAGGCCAAGGAACGCACCCTCAGCAACTTTAAAAATGTGATTTTTTTACACGTTCTGGGGACACAGGATTCCTAAAACACGCACGGGTGTCCCTGAAATTCCCACACACAAGCGCAGGTCCAGTGGAAGGGAGCAGTCACTGCCCAGGGACGAAGATGTCCCTCACATCCAGGTGGCACCTCCTGGGCACTGAGAACGAGCAGAGCTCGGTCCAGCCCCCTGTCACCCCTCCTTAGGTATTTACACACAGGGGAGAGGCCCCTCTTCTGCCACCTCAGCTCCCTCAGCCTCTCCTGGGTGACGCTCCAGCCCGTGCCTCATCCTTGTGCCCCCGCTCGGTGTCCCTCGTGTCCCGGCCCTGCTCCGGGCGCTGCTCACCGGGCCGGGCGGAGGGCGGGATCCGCTGCCGGCG
>JAHLSL010000039.1:3330551-3388361 GCA_025920805.1 Petroica traversi
TACAGCATGGTGAGTGAGCTGGACGAGGAAAAGCGGCTGAGGCTCGTCCCCACTGCCTTGGTGGAGCTGCAGCGGTGTCTGTCTCTTCCAGATGGGGAACGTGGCCTACATGCAAGGACAGCTGGATAACGTGAGTAGGTCTGGTTTTTCCCTGTGAATTTTTAGAGGTTGACATCTCGTGCACGGTGTCGAAGGTGGGGGGTGCTGGCTCAAGATGCAGACTGAGAGCTGTCCCAGTGCAAAGCAGAATAATCCACCTGAGGACTGCAGTCCCGTGAGCACACCAGGTTAAGAAAGATGCTCTCACGGTTAAATTTGAGCTCCAACACCTTGTGTAAGGGAAGGAATACTTCTTACTGTGAAAAGCTGCAGTTGAGCAGGGATTTGGCTGCTCCAGGAGAATCAGGGAAAGCCCTGAGCTCACACAGACAGGTGAAGGCCTGGCTGTTGCAGTCCTCAAGGAGAAACTGAAAAGAACCCACTGGTTCTGCACTACTGAGCTCTGGTCAATCTTTCACTTCTACGAGGTCTTGATGTAAATGCAACAAATTTGAGTCTGGTTCCTCCAAGTTCTGCCTCTGCTTTGTTTTAAATGCCATCATTCCTCAGTATCCTCTTCAAAATTCTTGTTTCAGGCAGAAAAGCTCTACAAAGCAGCCATGAGCTATATGCTGGCAGGGGACACGAAGGAGGTATGTTCTGAGACCAGTGGTACACTGCTCTTTACCTTATTTCTCATGCTGTAATGCCTCTTACTGGAGATTTGCAATATCGTAATGGATGGCAGCACTGGAAGGCACCAAGATGGGGACTTTTAAGGTGCAAACTCTCTGAGGAAGTAATGTTTCTGTTGGGGTAACAGAAGAGGAGTAACAGTTGCACTGTGTGTCCTCCTGGCAGGATGACAATGCCATCCTTGAGATGTCCCTCAAGCTGGCCAGCATCTACGCTGCTCAGAAACAGTGAGTTCCCAGCCAGAGGTGTCTTCTGCTTTCATCTCAGCTTTGCAGAGGTGGTGGGGTGGCCAGGCAGAGGCTCTTGAATCCTTCAGGGATGGAAGGAGCTTTGCTTTGCACTTTGCAGGCACAAATTAGCCGTGGCTGGCTACCAGTTCTGCATCCTGACCTTGGAGGAGAAGATTGCCAAGCAGAAGGACTTGCCTGAGGATGAATTACCAGGTGGGCAGCCTTGTCTGCCAAAGGTTTCTCATCTTTTCTCCATTTCCCTGTCCTTGATGTTGTTTTTGTATTGCCTAAGCACCATCTTCCTGTCACTCATTGCCTTCACACTGCCTGAGTTTCCTGCTCTGGTAGGATGGAGGCTGGTGCAGGGTCCTGGGGCAGTGATCACTTCACCCATCTCTGTTTGCAGCTGAAGAAAAGGCAAACACCCAGCTCCTGCTTGGGATGAGCCTGGACTCCTACGGCCGCTACCTCCTGAACATCAACGAGCTCCAAGCAGCACAAAAAATGTATGAGAAGGCTCTGCAGATATCAAAAGATGTTCAGGGAGAGACTCATCCTCAGGTGATTTGAAGGGGAAGGAGAGGCTGATCTGTAGGGAACGAGGCAGCCTTGGAGCAGCTCTGCTGCCATCACACATGGCCAGCACTGCCTGAGGCTGTGCTCCTGCCAGGAAACACGAGCATGCAAATACAGAAACACAGGACACAAAGCTTCTCTGGGACACACTGTGACAGGGAATGGATGTGGTGCCTCTGCTGGCCCAGACTGCTCCACAGGCCTCCCTTTTCCCTCCTGGGGCAGAGTGTGGTGCTGATGAATGACCTGGCGACGGTGCTGGATGCTCAGGGACGCTACGAGGAGGCGCACGCCTGCGTCAGGAGGGCAGCAGAGCTGGCAAGGGACACTCAGCACCCCGAGGAGCACATGGTGCTCAATAACCTGGCAGCAATCCTGATGCACAAAGGTCAGTGAATAAGTGCCCAGGCTGTCACTGAGCTTGTGCTGGCTCTAGAGATGGAACTGTGGTGTAGGGCTGAACTACAGTGCTGGTTTTGGGTTATTAGTTTTAGGTTTAGCAGTAGGTCTGACTTGGAATTGCTTTCACAAAACTGAATTTATCCTGACCCAAAAGGTTTCCAGGGGATCTTGTTTCCCATAGGTTCAGTTACTTTTCCAAAAGGACAGAAGACGTGCATGAGATTTGTTTCAGTAAGATTTTAATGCTGAAGCAGCACCAGGTCCCATCATCACTGCTGCTCTCCACCTCTCAGAGTTGGCAGCCTGGCAGGATGTTTTCTGAGCCTCCCAAGATCTTGATGTGTTCCAAGTAGTCCTTGTCCTCTGCACGTGATCAGCTTCAGGAGGGGGCTCTAAAACTGGATAGCTAGGCCTCTTTTCCTTCTTGCTACAGAAGATTTCCTGCAAGCAAAGCAAGTGTTCAAAGAAGCTCTCAAGCAGGCAAAGCAGAAGGGAGATGCTGCTTCTGTCCAGCACATCCAGGAGGAACTAGCCGAGCTGGCCAAGAAGAAAAAGGGCTCCAAATAAGTTTGGCCACAGAGTCCAATCCTGAGGTGACTGAAGGCAGCAAGGGCTGGTCAGCACAGACAGCCTGGGAGCAGCTGGGTGCAATTCTCCAGAGAATCAGCAATGAGGAGTTTCAGGACTGTTCAAGAGGAAGGGCTGCCACTGCCAGAGAGCCCAAAATAAAGGTGTGAAATCTCAACTGTGTGAATTTGTGGTTTGACTGACTTGCTGTGCTTAAGTGCAAGTCTGCCCAGGTATATTAATATCTGTGTTAAAGTCAAGGAGTAGCAGTTTGCTGCTCCTGCCTGCCCACAGAAGTGTTCAGGTTCAAAACATGGCTGTCCTAGAACAAGTCTTGAAAAGAAACAGGCAGGAATTGTCTCACTCTTTACACATTGAACAAGACACCAGGGGCTGCACTTTGATCAGGGCTGCAGTTCAGCATGTTGGAACTTCAACAGAGCATTTCCCAGGCTGTACCTGCACTGCAACAGAGCTGTAGTTCCCTGTCCTGGTCCAACAGGGTACCTGAAGATGAAGTGTATTTCTTCATTTAGCATCCAAAGATAGAACTTGTCCTCTCAGGGCAGGGGTGAGACTGTTACCACACTGTCAGAAATAAAACACTTGGCTCCAGTGGAGAGCACACAGAGTGCCAGAATTGTCCTCTTCTCTTGGACAAGTCAGTGCTGGAATGCTGAGGCTTCTTGTTGGAAAAGATGCTGTGTACAAACCCAGCTTTGTCAGCTACCTCCCTTCATGTGAATCAAGTATGAACAGCTCCTTTAGACAACAGGATTTTTCAGTTCTGCCCTGCCAGGAAGCCTGATGTTAAAAAGAGAATTAAACCAGAAATTGCCAAATCCTTATTTAGCTAGGTAATTCTGTCACTAACCAAGCACAATTTTAGTTGTCAGAACTTCATCTGACTGGTACAACCCTCATCAATAATAATTACATAGTTATTAATTTACTTACAGTAGCAGGTTCATCTCTGCTGAACACTCTGAGCTAAGAGGAGGAGGCACACAGGTTTTCTAGAGCAGAAGTTCATTGAAGCTGGAGAACTTCAGTCAAACACACAGCTTTGTTCTCAGCAAGCTAGGAAGCAAAAATAGGGCTGCACTGAGAGAAAAGCTCTGGCACATCAGAGCCAACCTTCCCTAAAGTGCTGGGCTTGGGGTTTGGAATGGCAGAGCCTGGAGGGCAGCAGTGTCACCTGGAACCCTGCAGCACCCCTGGGAGCAGGGCCTTGCCTGATGCTGCAAAACAAGAGGGAGACACAGGAAAAGCAAGTGGAGAACTGATCCCCTTTATTGATTGGTCTGAATCCAGAAGTCACTGTCTAGTGAAGACATTGTGTGGAAATTATGATGCATGGGTTTTTTCAAGTCTTAAATGATTTCATATCAGAATCACGAACCATATCGACATGAAAGCATTGTGAAAGCGCTGATCAGAAATCAGGTAAAAATTTGTAGTAAACTACACTTTGTAAACATGACTTACAAACACCTTCCTGTTTGAAACAGGGCAGGTGTAATTCCATACTTGAAGATTACTGGAATTGTGGTAAACCCTAACTTAGGCTCTGGAGAGGTTTTTTTACACTGGAGAAGTTAAAACTCAGATAACAAACAAAAAAAAGCAGCAACATTTTATGTGCAAATGCCACTCAAGCTGTTTCTTAGGAGATTGTGACTATCCTACTTTGGATATCGTGCTGCTGCTGCAGCAGTAACATGAAGCTTTGCAATGAACATGCTATACTTACTGTACAGGTAGCAAAGACATTTGTCTGTACATGCCTCTTTCACATTGTATTTGTTACACTAAGAAAGTGAGAACAAGTGAGTTTAAGAATGGAACTTAACTCTCCACTCCAAATTTAAATCTACAAAAAGGGCAGATCAACTCGTTTTCCAGTATATGTTGCTGTGGGAACGAAAAAAAGAAAGTTAAAATAAGAGCACAGGTCTACAAACAGGATGAAAACTTCACTGCTTCAAGCCAGAAAGGAAAAGGAGGGGAGGATGAGAGAAGTCTTTCTCAGAGAAAGACTGCAAGGAGATTTAAGACTGCCAACGGATCTACTCTGATGCAGTGTTTAAAAAAGTAGCAAAATAGTTCTGTATTTTCAACAGTGTCAAGTTTCCAAATGAGTTCCTTTGGAATTTTGTTTGCCACACTTGGGGCAAAAAGGCTTTCCTTAAAGGACTGAAAATAAATTTGCTATTGATAAATAGTTGTGTGCTTCTTCCTGTTTGTAAGTGGACCCTGACAGTCCACGGGATGCAGAGCTCACAGGACTCAAGGTTACACACTGCCTTACACCTTCCATACAACGCATCACAAATACAGCAGCAAAACCCAAAATATCTTTCATTGGAAAATAACTGCAAGGCAAAGACCCTGTTGATCAATGAGATGCAAAAGCAGTTTGGAATCTGACAGACCACGCCACCCCCCAGCTCAGTGCTATCTGTGAATCAGTCCTTCTACCCCGGAAGGTTTGAATTCACTTCCTGAGGTCAGTGCAGCATAAAATGAAGATGCTTTTGGAGATGGATGTCAGGACACCCTGTGACATCACTGCCCAGGTGGATGTGCACATGAGCTACAAGCATATCATAGCAAGCATTGATAGATGAATGATTGAGGAGACTCTCCTAGTACCATATACAATTTAAAAATTAAAAAAATCACCCTAACAAGTATTGCACACTTCAGGAGTTAAGCCAAGCATTTGTAAGGACTTCCACCAAAAGCTTGCTTAGAGGGACAGGGACGCAGACTTCAAAACAATTATTACATAAAGATTTTAAAATCAGATTGGAGGAAGGTAAAAATCACAGTACCTATTTCAAACTGGTTGTAACAGAAGCCAAGTAGTTGACTTGTGTGTTGCTCAATTATTCTATAAAAGCACTTTGTTTTATTTAAACTTGGGATGTGGAGGTTTTTCTTCTTAAAGGATTTATCAACCCACCCAGAGCCTCTGTTCAGAAAAGCCATTTGCTGTGGTTAAATATGACAGTAAAATTTAGTAGCCTGTTTTGACTGCACACAATGCAGAAACAGAACACTAAGAATAGGCTTTTAGGGCACAGTTAAAATTCCCAGTGTGCATAACAGTGAGGTATGCCTCCAGAAGCTGTTCTTTTTTTTTGTTTCTTTAACCTTTTAAAAATGAACCATAACATACCCATGCAATAATATTTCTGCAGTGTTGCTAAATAAAACCAACTGCACCAAAAATTTACAATGTGGCAGAATTTCAAATTCCAAAGAAATATATCATCTTATTCCAGCGAACCGGAGTTATGTTAATGTACAGAATTCACTAAGGGGTCAGTCTTAAAAATCAACATTTTCACAAGAGCTTGAACACCACTGAGAAAGTGTGTCTAGGAAAAAAAAAATTATATAAAAGCACAATGCCTGCAGGAAGTGGCATGGCATTAAATGGGCAATGATGGTTGGGAGGCTGGGGTTCTGGTTAGGCTAGGCTGAGAGGGAGGCTAGGGTTATGAAGAGTATTCTACACTGGAGAAAATGCTTAAAAAAAATTACAAAATGACCCCCAAAGTTTAGGCAATGATTTGAACATAAGTACACCAGATACTATAGCAAGGGAAAAAACACTGCAAAAAGTACTCTCTATTTACAGAAGAATGATTTAAAAGACATTATGGTTTTCTTTACAAATAGATGTAGAGCAGGAATAGTCCACATTTTTAAAAACTCTTTACATATTTATCTTTAGTAAGTCAACCTTCTCGACCACAATCCTCCAACACAGCCTGTGCAGAAGGCATTTCACGGACTCTCCAGCAATTCTTCATTGTGTGGCCCTTGCTCTCTTGGAAAGTCTCTGTGGGCACAAGTCAAAAATAGATTTCTTTTTTTGACCCGCAAATTAAAAAAAAAATAATCTGCATAGTTCAGTCATCACTGTCAGACAGAGTCTCATATTGTGCTGAAAGCAGTGGTGCAGGCTCTCGCTCCCAGATCCTGTTCTGTGGGTGAGTGGTTGCTTGGCTCATGGACGGGGGGGCACAGGCGATGGAGGTCGGGGGGGTGCTGCTCAGCATCCTCATGGTCAGAGGGTTGTAAGGAAACTGGGTGGAACCTGCATCAAAAGGCAAAAAACACGAGCTGTTCTGAGAGATCTGTGGTGGCTTGGCTTGGGACAATTAGCAGAAAATCCATTTCCCACGTGCTGGAAACTTCTGGCCAATATCCAGCATTATGGGATAACATCTGAGCTCTCTGCAAATACCTGTGAAAGAAGCCCATTCCTCACCTGTTGATGAAGGCCTGTCTTCCCAGGCCCACACTGGAGTCTGTCTGTGGTAGTCCCCTTCTGAATGTACAGATGAGACAGAAGAAGGTCTTTCAGTTCCCAAATATCCCTGCCCAGGAATTGGAGACTTTGACTTCCTACTGTTGGACTTGCCGATGAGCTTCTGCTTGCTGACTGCCCCACCTGGCAACAGAAGGGACAGATTTCACCAACCACATTTTATCCTCTGTGTGTTTGTTTCTGTAAATTATCAGGCAGCACTGAGAAGCTTCAGGTGTCCAACACACCCTGTTCTCCTTTTCCTGTTCCATCAGCATTGATGGAAAAAACCAGGACGATAAATACAAACATCACCTCTACAACTTCCAGAGGAAAGACAGTGATTTTCAGTGACAGCAGGTTATTCAAACCCTGGATTTACTTATTTTCTTGAAGGCCATGGGATGTTTGGGAGCTGCAATACCTGAATTTGGAGATGGATTGGCCTCTTCCCTACGTGTCTCGTTGGCTGCCGGTACCGCAGCTCCGGAGCTGCCCGGAGCCACCGTGAGAGGTTGGGACATGACGACCCCGTGCTCCTCACTCTTGTCATCAAAGTTTCCCATCAGTGCTTTCCTAATAATGTCTTCCAGACCCAGATTACTGGCAGGATCTGCAAAGGAGTGACCCCTAGAGCTGACTGCACCTGGGAGAGAAGAGAAAGCACAGGGAAAAGGTGGGAAGGGAGGTAAAAACGTATCTCGGAGAAATTTGAAAGGGGTGTGGGGAAAGATTTGGTCATTTTGTTTTTCCTTATGGTGCAGCAAACAAGTTTTCATGTAGGATATTAGCTTTTAAATTTGCACCATTTTACTCTTTGACTGGACTCCCCAAAAAGTACAAATTTAAGATATTAAAGACATTACATTTTCCTGAAACATACATTGTTTCTTTTATTGAAGAACTTACCTGAGGTAGTGACTGCTGGCAAATTGAATATTTCAGTCCCTGGCTGAGCAGTTGCTGCAAGTAAAACACAACATTTCACTGAGTTTTTCAGTACTGATGATCACTAAGTGATCAGCAGTAGCCCTACTGCACAGGAAACAAGCAAAAATATAGTTCTAGCATCATATTCCACCATGTCAGTATTCATTACTGGAATTATATTAAAATGCTGTTGAACAGACAGAATCATAAGGGCCAAGAAAACATAAACCATTTTGTTTCAAGACACCTTTCCAGATAGGAAAATGTGTAGTATTGATATAAAGTAAATTACAGACACAGTTAGTAAGGATAATGTCAAGTTTTAACAACTCTCATTAATTATGTATTTTTTATCTCTCACACTGTTAAAAAGACTAAATGTGACAGTCCTACATAAAACAGTATTTTAAAAAATCTAACAACCTTCTAGTTCTATGGTCATAAATTATTAATTATTATAAATTATACATATAAGTTTTATATTTGTAGATTTATATTAATTGGAATTATTTGAACACATTTAGGTCAGAACATCTGCAGGTGGAAGTCACATAAAGCTTAAGCTGGAAAAATTGAGTGAAAAGGCAAGTCCTGCATACCCATGTCAGAGTCACCTCCACCAGATGAGTTCAGCTTTCGAAATATCTCCTGTTTCTTGGATTTTACCATTGGTGAAGTGTTCTCAAGTTTGGTGAAAAACGAAGGCAGGTAACTGATACTGCCTGGAGAGCGAGAGTCAGTCCTGCCAAGACCAACACGTGTCAAACAGACAGAACTTGTAAGGTGCACATTTAGATCTTCCCAAAAGCAGCCAGGCACAAACCACTAACAGTCATATCAACACTGTGGGCTCAATAATTGAGTTTGCTTAAGCAGCAGCCATCTGACAAATAAGCTTGAACTAAAAAACCAAACAACTTGTATGTAAATTTAAAAATAATCTAAAAATAAAGGTTTCCTAGCCCAAGATCCTAACATTTCTAAAAAGGGCAATATCCCCTGCCATGTTCCTGAAAATCCCTTTGCATCTACCTAACATCCATCATGGACTGTACGAGTGGAGAGGGGAAAAAAATCCAAGAAAATCAGAATAAATTTCACCAGCATTAGCCTTAAATAAGTACTTTGAGTGCTCTTCCCTCCTTAGCAGGGCAAATCCAGGAGCACCCACTGCAATGGGCATCTCCCAGACCTCCCAGTGCAGACACCAGCACTGCCAGGGATCCTGTGAAGGTCCTGTGCAGTTTTAGGGTGCAGATCTGACAGACAGGGACAGAGCTGCCTGACCCATGGACACCCCACCTTCACCTCTCTTGGAAGCTCTTTAGCTTAATTTCAAGTGATGAACTGCTCTAGCACCATGAGTTCTGGAAGCCTTGGTTCCTCCCCTCTCCACCAGGACAGTATCCAGGAATCCAATCAGGCAGAACAAAACTGAATTATTTAATAAAAACTGTGACCTTTCTCAAAACTCACTTCATTTTACAGAACTGGCAGCCAGGAAGAGTTTCACTCTAATGTGTTCTCTCAGATGTGACACAGAACACTCTGCTTGCACCAAGAAACTTAAGACAGAGCACCAAAATGTGACCTTTCTTCAACCTTCCCAAAGCAGCTCCCAAATAGCGAATTTGGATGTTAGTGCAGAAGGATCAGCAGTGATTAACAACTTGCCTTTGGCACCACAGGAAGGTGACTTGAACTGCTCTTTAATAAAGATACTGATTTTGCAGCACAAAGAATCAGAATTACGTTTTTAAAGCCTGTTTTACACCTACCTCTGTTCAGTAGGCTCAGTTCTTTGGGAAAGCAGAAGAACATTTTCCTGTTTCTCATGTACAACCGGAACCTGAGGTGGTGAGATTGGCTCGTAGGGCTCTGAGGGGACATGACTCCTCTCTGGAGATTTTCCAGGCCTATATCCACAATTCAGAGACAGATAATTACTCTCAGTGCATGTATAATAGCAGTTAATTTGTGTAATTTCCCAGTTTCTACGTAACTGCTTATGTGTAGTTATATGCTTTAGTAAGCTTGGGGATCTTAACAAGATAATATGAATTGTCCATACCTACTCTGATAAGTTTTAAGTAATTAAACATATTTACCCCTGTAAAGACTGGAAATTAAGCAGAGGGAACACAATTCTAAGTTATGTTATGAAGCCAAGCAATTGGCAAAACAGTAAGAGACAGACTTTACCTAAAAATAAGACCAAAAGGTGCCTTTACTTCCAATCTGCACCAAGATTACTGCACTATTTTACATCAATATTATATCTAGGCATCAATCAAACTTGCAGTTAGACTGAATCCATGCATTACCTTCCCCTGGCCTTGTCAGAGAGGTTCTCAGGGGACACTCTGGCCCCTGGCCGCTGGTGGTGCACAGGCTGTGGCTGTGCCTCGGGGCTGTAGCGGTTCGAGGTCTTTGCCCGGCCAGAAACAGGAGCTGGAGCAGGGGTGGAGTTCTGGAATGTAGTGGTGGGAGGCTGCAAAGAGGCCTGAGAAGCTGCTTGGTTTCTAGCAAAGTCTTGTGTGATAATTTGCTGGATGTGACCAAAAAAAATAGAGAAGAGATCTTGGTTAGACTTTGGCCATGGCGCAGGTATGATGCCATGACTGATGGCAACAAGTGAGATTATAAATTCAGATACAACATTTTATAATACTCTCAAATAAACCCCATAATTATAAAACCTACACAGATGTGATCAGCAAGGGTGATGAGCCGATGGGTTCTGGGCACGTGTGCCATCCCCTCTGCCTGGGAAGAGGGAGGTGGAGGTTGCTGGGGTGAGGGGGGCTCCTGTTGTGTCCTGTAGCGGTGAATGGGGCCCTCGTACGGCCTGTTGGGGTCAGCTGCTTGAAAAACAAAAGTTCACTCTGTTAAGCTTCAAAGTTTGAAACTTCTGTGCTTACAAATCTAAAAAAAGGTGACTGTGAGAATATTTGCACGTGCAGATGAACTTACTCTCTGCCTGGCTTGGTTTGGGGGTCTCTTGTTGATAGGGCTGCAGCTTTTCTTGAGCAGGTACAGGTGAATTTGCAGGGCTGATCACCTCAATGGCATCTCCAGGAGCTTCATACCGGTGTGAGGACACTGAATATCAAGCAAAGGTTGTGGAATAAGATGTAAATGTGACAGAAAATGTTTGTTGCCTATACTTAGCATGGTCCTTCCATTAAAATGGCACCAGTGAATGAAAGCCAAAACACTGTTGCCTTCTCATGATAACCATGGTGATACAAATACTTCCATGAAACAGTGTTCCAACTTAAGCCAAGTATTTTCAGTTTCCTGACTTCTGATGAGGTTACTCTTATGATCCTGCATTTCATGCTGTAGCATGGAATCCGAATAAAGCAAACAACTCTGATTTTGCAGGAGTCACTATATGCAAAACTGTATTTGTCTAGCAAGTGTTTCTGCTTTGCAGAGCTGAATATTTTATCATTAAACATCCAAATCATATCACATTGTTTCCCTAAAAGGCTAAGACAGACAGCAAAGAAGTAGAGTTACTAAGATACGTACAACTACTGGAAGAATCTGAACTTTGAGAGCCCCTATCTCGAGCATCCTTGTCTGAAGCAATCTGGCGAGTGATGATCACATCTATGAAGTTAGCAGCAGTAATTGTGGTCTTTCCTCGAGTTCTCAGCTCTTCCTCGTACCTGGATTTAGGAGGAGGTCCTTTCTCTTTACCAGCCTCTGAATAGACTACTGATGAAGTCTGTCCCTGGGACTTGCCACCAGAGTAATTTGCAGATGTATAGGGGCACTGCACAGGCCTCTTTTCTACCTCCAGGGACTTCTGCTCCATCTGCTGCTGGTCAGTCACCACAGCTGACCGGCGTCCCATGTTCTCCTCTATCCTGGCTCCTTCGTGCTTGCTCTCCTTTGCTTTGGCAACTTCCATCTGAGGAGCAGAGGCTGCAGCATCCACCAGTGCTGCCAGGGCGTCAGCAGCCGTGTTGTAACGGGAAGCTGGCAAGCCTTGAGTGATAGAAGGAGCTCCAGGGGTGAGCTGCCTGTGGGCAAATATTGAATGGCCTCAATTACATCACGTGGTAAAAAGAACTATAAGCAGATCATGCAAACAATAAAGCAAAGCTCTTCTGACACTGATTTCTACCCAAAATGAGTGGTGATAATGCTCTAATAAATATAAGAGCAATCATGTGGTGAAATAGCCTTAACCCTAAATGCACCTTTTAATAAGCTCAAATATTAGGACAAGTATCTGTGCAGCAGTAACTTGTAAAACATACATGATACGTAGCTGAGCAGCAGGATCCAAAGGTGTGATTACACTTGTCCCATTGGTTCCTTGGAAAATACTTGGCCTTTGCTGCAGGATGTTTTCCTGGCTTCTGACAGAGGGGGACGGGGACCGGACGTATCCATGGCTGCCGGGTCTGCCAGGCTGCTCTGCACCTGCAGGACACAGAGTGGAGGGGAACAAACAAAAATAAATGATTACTCTTCCAACAGTGCAGCACTGTAAATCAATGCTGTCTCCTCCACATCCCCTCCCAGTTGTCTCTACCACTCTGGATGGGATGGGATATATTGAAGATTTAAATCTGTTTACAATGCTCTAAATGACATTCAAGCTGTGCCAGTGCCAATCCTAAAGAGGATTCACTCCTCTTTAGGTGCTACACTGCTTTGAGAGAAAGTTCAAGAGGTTGCAGAAGTTGCAGTTATGACCAGAACTGCTTGGCAACAGGAACCTGCCTGAAGTGCAGAGTAAAGCAAACTGTAAATGGTATTTGCTAACAGTGACTGCATAAAGTGAGCAGTTAAGAGTGCACAAGACAAGTGATCCAAGGGTATCCATGTGCCCTCACCTGGGCGGAGATAAAGTTCAGCAGGGACTGAGGTGATTCTCTCCCTCTCTCGCTCCCGTTCTCTTTCCCGCTCTCGTTCGCGTTCCCTCTCCCTTTCCCGTTCCTTCTCCCTTTCCCTTTCCCGTTCCCTTTCAGCAGTTGCAGCTGCAGAAGCTGCCAGGTGTGTGGGATGTCCTGGAAGGTCCACAAAGTAAAATGAAGGAGCAAAAAAATATGCTTCAGCCAAGCATGATAATGTAAACACTTGCCAATGTATTTTGTCATCCACTTACAGCAAAATTTTCCAAATACATTTTAATTCCACTTGGGACTATGCACTTATCTACAAAGATAACACACAGTGACAGTGGAAAGCTCAACAGCCTTTTACTAAACTGGCTGCTCTACAGTTAGAAAATACACAGCTTACAGACCCCAATTCCACCCGTCAACACATGCAAACTGGGGTTAGTGAATTATCATCAAATTACTACAAATAAAGACCTGACAGAATGAGGCAAATTCAGAATTTGACAGTGCTTCTACTGTAACTACACAGGATATCATCAAACCCCCTTTGCTATCCAAGTGAGAGGTGCATGCAAAAAGCATCTCCTGAGAAAACATCAAAACGTGGCATTAATGAAAGCTGAATAAAGATGGTCAATTATCTCAGCATGTCAGAGAGTTAGAGATGTCAGCAAGCCATGAGAGCTCTTACCTGGTGACAGAGAAGCAGGGTTGTAAGGCCTGGGAGGGAAGGTAAGCTGGGTGCCAGGGATATATGTGATTCTCTCCATGGGTGGGGTGCTTGTTCCTCCAGGATGAGGCACTAAGATAGTGGGAGCCATATTGTTCAGGTCAATAATTCCTGTCAGGAGATGACACACGTGAGAAGGGCCACTCCAGGATGTGGTCTACACAGTAGGCAATGAATGTTTGGTGGAAAAAAATAAAAGGATAAGGCAAGTGTAGAGCGATATTCCAGCTGGTTATACTCTCTTAGACCTGGCAATCAGCAATTTAGGAACATACTAAGTCAGAATTCAAATTTGTAGCACTCCCTTTAACCACCCTTTGGAGAAATGCACTTCACCTCTACTCAATAATCCCACCTTTTAGCAATTTGGGTATTACCCAAAAAATAAAACAATCAGCATAGTTTTCACAAACATTACCCTTTTAGATGTTGCTCTTATTTTCTTTTTGAAGAAGTTACCATTTTGATATAATTCTCTTTTCTGAAGTTTCATGATGAGCTAAGCATGGTTCTGATCATCAATTCAAACGAGTAAGAAACAATCTGGCTCTTGAACATTAGTAATTCTTAGAGCCTTCTCCTTAAAAGTAATGATTATAGACATGGTTTGATGGTTTTCCATTCCACAAAAGGCAGTTTGCAAATGAGCTGTCAGCCATCCATGATCACTACAGGATGAACACATTTACACACATGGCCTTCTGCGAGTGCATCCAAACCACAGCTGGCACAGCCAAAACCCACTTTTAAGAGAATTAGAGAAAGAAACCCAGGCCCACCTCGTGCTCCTGCGTAAGGGAGAGCCAAAGTTTGCTCCCTGGGGGACAAGCCCCTGGTGACATCGGGCCGGAGGTTCACTTGCATCTGCTGGGAGGTGATGTAGTCGTTGAGGATGGTCTGGCGCGTGTTCTCCATGGCGTACAGCTGGTACTGGCTGGGGTACCCCGGCGTGGGGGACAGCTGCCTTTGGAACAGGTAAGCAGCAGCAGCTGAGGGAAAAGGAGGGAAAAGGGGGCATTTAGGAAGCAGGATTATTCTGGATTAAATCAAACTTTCAGGTGTTTGCAAAGCTTCAATGAGATAGTCTCGCTATCCAGTGCTGAATGAGTAAAAATAGCATTTTAATACTGAATTTCTGCACTGCATGTACACTGGAAGTGCTAAGCAATCCAGATTTATTTAAAAATAAAAATATAAATCCTGAAATTCTGAAAATGTAAAAGGCTGAAATATCTAAAGAAGGTAGAAAATACCTCACAGAAGTAAACTGAGGGATAAGTTAAAAGGAAGGCTAATATCACCAGGGATAACCTGATAATCCCTCAGTGAGAATAATCACAGTCCTGAACAGATGACTTTTACAGAATATGTCTATATATAATTATATAGAATTATACTTTAATTTTCTAGCCTCTTTCACATCCCTCTTAGCATAACTTTCCTGAAAGCTTTTAATACATTCCCCAAATACTTATCTAAAAATACTGTCTGAACTTTTTAACAAAACAGAAGCAAGCTGGCAGCTCTGAAGGGAAGTTACAGCATTATACAATACTGTTTCACTAAGTTTCTTGGTTAGATATTAAATCCCCACTAAAGTGAAATCAAACTACAACAATAAATATTGATAACCTTATAAATCATATCTGGCCATTGATAATTGCCTTATAACGGTATCCTTTCTCTGCAGCAAAGCTCATAGTATTTTTACCACTTAAAAAGCCAACACAAGTGTATTTACCAGGATCCAGAGCCCTGTGAAATGGCATAGCAGGATCTAAATGGGGAGGGAGGTGACCCCTGTAGACTTCAGGAGTTGCTCCTCTGTGGTGAGGGTCAAAAGGACTGTGAGCCACTACAGGATCAACCCCCGGGACTGGAGATTTTGCTGGCACACTCTCCCTCTGTGTTGGAGTGAGAGTGTTCTTCCTTTCATGATTTGCTGGCTTCCCAGAAGATATTCCAGCTGAAAGCAATGAAAAACCCGAATTAATAAAAATGCCTATTTTGCTATTGAAAATTTAACTACAGAAATACACTGGTTCCCTAGGAACATTCTCGATTACTGCATCACAACAAAGCACAGAGAACATTTTATATCACAAAACACTTCTGCTGAAACTGTACTTTAAAACTAAGATTGCTTACACTTAACTAAATAATCTTCCTCATCTAGGCACCTCTAAATTAGGAACAGCTCCTGCCCTTAAAACATTATCCTTGTAGGTACCACTTTCAATGTGATCTATTATCAAATGCAAATTAAGACTCAGCTGCCTTCCCACTTTCCTCTTCTATTACGGCAGATTTTCATTTTCTTATCTCAATTTACAGCTTACAGCCTTCTAAAATTCATTCTAGCCAACTTCCAAATTGAGAAAAGCCACTAAAATAAAGAAGAATGCAGTACATAAAAATGAAAACAATAAAACTTTTTATCTTACTGTGGACAAGAACGACATACCCTCACTAACTCTATTCATCATAGGTGAACTCCTGGACATTGGACTCTGATAGTTCACAGGTGTCCTCCGTGCATTTGTATCATCATAAATCCCAGGGCTCAGCTGTGATTTGGGAGTTTCATGAAGAGTTGACCTGAGAACAGAGGGACCAGAGCTGACTACTGACGTGTGTCGGGACCGCACGGCGTCCCCGGTCTTCACATCTTCGTATTTTCCTCGCTCCACCACCTTCACGTTCTCTGGCACCATTTCCAGCTGAGGCATTCCCCGGGGCAGCTTGCTTGGTCCAGTGATTAAAGATTTTACATTGTGTTTGATGGCAGACTGGCCAGAGTTGCTTTCATATTTTATGGGTGTGCCCTGAAGAGGAGAAAAAGTTCAGGTTTAAGGTCGTGTTGTGGTCAAAAACTCCCATAGCCTGACCTGATTCATTCCTGTGTGAGTGTTACGATGCTTTGGGGATTTACCTGAGATATGGAGCCTTCTATGATTGGCCTGGTCTGCACCATTTCAGGAGTCTTGCGACTCTCCTGGCTCAACAAGTCCTGCCTTGGGATCTCATGGATGGAGCGACCCATCTCCTTTATGGTGGTGACCCCATCGTAGGGTTTGCCCTTGGTGATGGCTCCTTCAAACGTCCTGATGGGAGGTGACTCCCTCTTGATCTGCTTGGGGTACTTCAAACCTTCTTCAAAACTTTCAGCTGTTGCTCTTGGTGTGCCTTTTATAGAAAGAATGGTATCAATAGCTGCCAAGTCTCTTTTTTCATAAGCAGAGTAATTACAAACAGTGAAAAAGGTTTGCCATAATTTATGGTAAGATACTCTAAGTCTAAAAAAAATCATCACAAAAATAATATTGAACAGTGTATTACTGAAAACCTCCCATGTTATTTTGGATGCTGAAATAATACTGAGCAAATACTCAATGTATTACTGAATATCTCCTGTGTTATTTCAGATGATGAAATAAAAGAAATTAATGTATCTGCAGAATTGTTAGTGCTCATAAAAAAATTGCTACTTACCAAGTATTAAGAAGTTTATTATCCAATAAGAAATAAAATCTATGTTTACAGACCAGCTTTGAACCCAGCATATCACAAAGCAGCTGATTTATGCTCTGAAAACATTTCATAAAATGAGCTCCACCTTTAACACAGCTCCCACAGTTAATGAGAGCGTCAAGGTTCAGAAATCCAGGTTTTTGAGGATTAATTAATGCTCCCCTTTCTAAACCTGCACTAGCTCACCTTGCATTATAGAGCCAGACAGGACTGTTCTCTCCTTTAGTTCAGCGTGTGGGCTACCCCGAGGCAGCGCTCGGCAGATTAAACCTGAAATTCAAATGAAGGTAATTTAGAGAATTAAACAAGTGTTAAATAAAATCCAACCTCCAAACCAACAAACCCCCTCCTTTTTGCACATGAGAGATGGTATCTGTACCCTGGCAGTGCCCAAAGGGCCAAGCCTCTATGCCAGGCATTGCAGCAACATGTTATAAACACCTCCTGCCCTAAAAAAATAAGCTTTCAGTTCAAGTATTTGTGCTATTGCATAGCTGCAAGTTTTAACATATTTAGAAAACAGGAGGTGTTTTTTATAATTAAGCTTAACCTTTGTTTCAAAAGCAGTCACTGTTTTTCTCACACTCCACTTTGCTTGCCTAGAAAGAGAGGTGTTCATGGTGGGAAGTGGAACAAAAAATTAAAAAACAACCAAAATATACCTCAGCATCCTTCAAATTATCAAAGTTCATACTGAATCATTGGGGAAGAGATGAATTTACTGTGCCTACAGTAAGAATATAAACCAAGCCCTCAAAACACTCATAATTTTATACCATTTGAAGACAGAAAATGTGTGACTGATGAGACACAGCATAAAAGTAGCAGAGCAGCTTCTCAGATGCCAGAAGAGCCCAAAGTTGAGCCAAATTCATCAGCAACTCAGAGACAGATACTGAATTTCTGTGTACAGCCTACAAACCTCACATTCACATTGTTCTACCTGATGACCATGTCCACCAAATAGCCTCTATGGCCTACCCAAAAATGGGACAAAATGCTTTTAAGGAGCAAGATTCTATAGCTGAGGCAGGAAACATTTTTTTGCATTTGTATTTTTACAAAACAATCAGAAAAGTCATATAATGACCTGCCTTGGCCTCTGCAGGCTTTGTTTGATTACAGTTTATTAAAACGCAGAAGCACTAGGGATGCCCTGAAGCAGGATCCTGCAATTCAAAGAGGTTTCTTGCAGGAATGCAAAAGGTCAGGGCAGTGTGATACCAATGTTTGACTAAAGGGTGTGGCAGAAGCTGTGCTGGTGTGAGTCAGGGTTTGAGCTCAACAGAACCACTGGAGTGTGGAGAGCCAGGGACATGTGTCAGATGTGCTGAGAGCAGGAAGTGCCACCTGAAGTAGCTTCAGTTGAGGTAAAACATGAAAGAAAATTGTAATCTACTCCAGTAATGTTTCCAGCAAAATCTGCTGGAAAACTGCAGTGTTACTGCGTGGATTTGATCAGTAATGTGATTTAAATCCAACCTTTTTAGTCTGCGCCACTGAGATAACTCTAAATGCTCTTGCATCAATGGATAAAAAATAAAACACCTTGGAAGCAGCTGTTTTTACCTTCCAGTGGTGCAGACCCTGGAGACTCCCTCAGAGACATTCCCTGCTTTATATTTCCTTCCATTGTATCATAGGTTCTCTTCAAACCAATCTCATGAGCAGTTCTTGGACTCCTTGTTCCTTCACGGACATTTTTAATAGCTGGCAAAATGTACAACAGTGTGGTCAGGAAATGCAGACAACAAAAAATGGACACATGAATATTAGATTAATGAGACCACAGCTTATTAATACTTAAACAACACGACCTCAATATAATATTGTAACATTAAATATCAACTTTTAAAATGTCCTTTATAGTTTGTCAAAAAATGTATTTGTTCAGTTAACGATTTATCAGTATTTCAACTGAAGTTTAAAGTTACATGACACATTTATTTTTATTTTAATACAGGTCATTTTAAACCTGGTTATTTAACCTTTCACAATAAAAACGTCCCATAACAAATAGGAAATAAGTGGCAAAGGAATAGTTGAACTGTATTTTAAACACGCATATGCTTGGAAGCAGAAACACTTCAGTTATGGATTGTCATAGCAGAATCTGGCTTTCACCAGGTAGAATTTACAAGCACTCACCATCATAAGATAGAATATGCCCACTTTTGCCTTCATAAATGACATGGCCCTTGGCTGAGGCCTCCTCCCTGCACTTCTCTGGGCTGCTGTCCTCGGTAGCCAGGCGGGTGATGGTTCCTTTCAGCAGAGCATCAGCGGCAATACCCGACTGGGACAGAGCTGGGGTACCCTGGGTGCAAACCCAAAACATCAACAAATTCACGTATCTGAGTCATTAGGGAACAGGGGGGAGTGAAGGGAAAATACAACAAAACCAAAAAAGCTTTTTAGGTCTGTAAAACCAACTGATTCATCAAGCACGGCTTAAACTGCTGCCTCTATTATAGGCACTTAACCTAAATAAGAGTAAGGTTATTTCTGCTACCTTCTTAAACAAGATTACCAGTGCCTTTCACAACCTGCAACATTTGCCCTATAAATACCATTTGGGGGAAGATAACATATACCACATGGTGCCAGTAGGTTTTATTTCTGTACAAACCAATGCAACCTCCCCTTCTCATCTTAAAGCCAGATTAAGGCAATTACTCTGTGTATGCTGGGACCCTAAACAAACCCAAATAGCAGCATTTAAAATGATAAGACAAAAGGCCTGAATTTCCCTTCTTGGATTCAAATAGCATCTGCACAAGACTGGTTACACTTGGTTTGAATATTTGAACTCAGGTGTGATGCAATTTTCATAAAAGTTGCACTCAGGTTTATCAAAGGCTCTGGTATTATTCAAAACGTTTGAAAACTCATATATATGAAGATGAAATTGTGGTAATGCTGACTTTAGCAATTGTGAGGTTTGAACATGACTGGATTGAAAGTTCTCTTTTCAAGGCAATTCCTACCCTGTGATATTAATTTACTCTTTCAGACATGCAAATACATTCACAGTGATAGTCTGAAGATGCTGATTTGCTACAGCCCTCCCAGCAAAAGGCAAAATACCTGAGTTATGGAGCCTCTCAAAGAAGGAATGGTCTCAACTGAAACTTTATTGGTTGGAGTTCCTCTTGTTATACTTCCCTCTTGTATCGTGGTGGTACCTGATTTGAAATAAAGACATCCTGATAAATAAGAGAATAAAAAAAAATCCACCCCATTTGAAATAATTAAAAATTCTAGTGAGAACTGTAAGTTTACATTAAGCTATCAGGGAAATTTCAGTTTAACAGCAGGCATTTGAGGCAGTTAGGCTATTTTTTCTTTTAACATAGCCTTTTACAGGCTCTAAGTATTTTACAGTATTAACTCATGGCAGTTAATTTTTTTATGTATTTGCTCTAGTGAGCAACTTTATTTTGAAACTGGCATGGCTTGTACTAAATATTTTTAAGTGAGCCATGCAGACAAGAGGAGCCAGCTACAAATACCCATGCCTTGGAAAACAGGGAACAGATTATTCCTGTAATCTTATGATACTTATATAATCATAGAATACTTGAAAATAACACTTCAGCAGTTAATTCTCTTGGTTTTCTCAGGCTCTGACAGGAGTTTCTTAACCTGTGTGACTTTCTTTACCTCGCACCACACTTTCATGCTGTGCCCTGACCAGGAGTCCCTCAGGCTGGGAATTCTGGCTTCTGGGTGAGAACTCTTCTTGTTTGATATAGGGCAGGGAAGCTATTGAGGAGGAGAAGAAAAAGGTTGAGGTTTTAAAATTTTCTTTAATTACAGATCATTAAACAGTCTGTATAAAACATGTCAGCTTTTCTTTCCTTACCAGATTTGGCTGACTCTTGCTGCCTTGGCAGCCCAAGGGATATAGAACCCACTGATGGCTTTGCAGTTTCTTGGGCATAGGAGGCTTGACTGTGGGATGTTAAATAAGTGCCAGGTGTTCCCTGAAACAATAAATAGATGTTAATTCTTGTTTCTGGAATGAAGATGCACATCTCTCTTTAAAGGAGAATGCTAAAACTACCATGAGCCCATCTGGAAATGCTACAGTATCCCACTGCCACATCCCAAAGCACAGAGCAGCAGGAGTGGAGTGTCATTGGTAGTTTGGAGATGCAGGTCACCTAAACTGGATATCCACGCCCTTAAATGTGAGTAAATGTTCCATTTCTAAAGCTCCTGTCATTCCTGGACTTTTAGAATGACATGTCTAGGTACATCTTAAGGGTTAATGCTGTGACTCCTTAACTGAGCACAAGAAGGTTGGAGCAAGGGTAAAAAAACCCAATTGATGTAAGACAGATTTTCAAACAATAATTCTCTTACTTGTGAGATCGAGCCTCCCATGATGAAGGAAGGTTTTTCTGATGGCACACTGGTTTTGGAGGATGGAATGAGTGGTGGTGGTGGTCTGGTGGGCCTGGTGGTGGGCAGGCGAACTCCTTCGGGAATATTGGTGATCACCTGGTGAGGGGCTGGCTGGAGAACTTGAGGGGAAAAATTGTACATTAAACATTGCAGTGTGAACAGGAACAGCACAGTACAGCCTCACTGGGCTACAAAAACACTGAGCACCCCTTCACACGCACACACAGAAAATTATTTTCCTTCTATTAATTCACAAAGTGTTTAGAGAGTAATTTGATCCTCCAAATCTTTACCTGGAGGGACACTGTAGCGAGCTGCATTCATCTCAGGCTGGGGAGAGGCTTTATTGACTTCTCTTGGAGATAACCTGTAGGGTGATGCTGACCTTGTGGCTGGATTTTGCACTTGTGCTTCCTGTTCTATCCTCTTGACCTCAGCATAAGGCATATAGGCCACTGGTTTTCCTGGGAAGGTTGAAGGTATCAGAAAGAGAAGAACCTGGGTTAGAAATTGGAGTTAAAAGGTCCAGTTTACAGCACAGTCTTAACAAAGGGACTACTCCAGTGCCAGACACACCCATCAGGTACAAACAGAAATTAAAAAGGAGTATTAAACTTCATGTATTCCACCAAACTTTTGTGCCCTATCAGTGCCCAATGTCCATGTATGAGCACAGTTAAAATTAGTGTTTTACTGCATGGAGTATATGCTCCCACTTTCACCTTAGGCTCCTGCAAGGGCTCCCCTAGAACAATCATCTGCTCCTCTCACCTGAATGCTGCATCTTTCTCTTTAACACAACTCATTTTTGGGTTTGACCCAAATGGAGCCAGTTTTCTGCCTTTATATAAAGGGGCTCCAAGGCAGCACTTCACCAGCAAGTGCAACAGAGTGGGCAGGTTCCTTGCAGCAAGGAGCAGCTCATTATCAGCTCCTTATCACATTAAAGTGTCACTCCTAGGAGGCAGCAGTGTAACCAAGCACAAACCACAGGACTATCCCAGCACAGGTGAGGGAACACCAACCTTCCCACTCCACACTGGGGCTCTTGGAGGTGCCACAGGGGCTCACAGCACTCCGATATTCCATATCCAGCTGCTCCTGGCGCTGGCGCTGCTCCTCCAGCAGGGCTGACTCGTGCATGGCCTTGATGTGCCTCTGGTACAGGGCGTAGCCACTCACTGGGGTGCCCACGGGGACAGAGCAGGGGCTGCAGGAAACCTGGGGACAGCAAGGGGACAGAGTCAGGGACAGCCTCACAGGCACTTCCTGGAGGAGCTGTGGAGCTCAACTCCCCCTTGCAGTCCGGGTGTTTCAAAAGGTCCACACCTGGTTTATACTTGGTTGTACTTAACCTACTTTCCCCCTGAAAAATATACTTATAAAGAAAACTATATTTTTCTTCATTTGTTTAATGATTTTTTTTCCTGCCTTAGTACTGTGACTAGGTTTAGGGGTGACAAACAGTCCTTCAAACAGCACTGAAAGTGCCCATACCATAGGTGGGATGACAGCAGCTCGGTGGTGAAGCTGTTGCAGGTCCATCTGCCCTTGCTTTATCGTGGATGATACCAGAATTGATCCAGTGGGATTTAACAGTGAGGGCTTTGACTCTCTGCTGAAGATACTGGAAAAAGAGACAGGAGGAAAAATATCACCAAAGTATCACATTTTGAAAATTCACAGGCAAAACTCTTAATTTCAACAAACCAACACATTTATCAGACTGGACAAAGAGCTGAAAAGCCAGAATCAGGATGTGTTTTGTCCCACAGCACATCTGGTAAAAGAGGTAACAGATGCTGCTACATTTTCATAATACACAGAAATACCAAAATATGAGCTCAGAATCTCCTGCATCAGAAATTAATGCATGCAGTACTCCATCAGTGCAACCTACTTTGTGCTTTGGAAAAACACAATGGATAGGAAGGACTACAGAAAATAAACAGTAGTTTACATCAAAATAATTTCATATGGAGGGCTAAGACATTTGTGGAAAGATGATGTTTGAAGAGGCAAGAGAGTGCAGAAACACCATCACCTGCACTCTTCCAAAGTCCACATGTACTCCATGACACTGGATACTTTTGACATTTAAACATCTAACCCTGGCACTGTGTGTATATTAAACCACTGAGGGGGAGGGGGGCATTGGCTCCAGTGCCACGCTGGGGTGACACAGGAACTGCACCAACAGCACACTAAAAAGACTTTAAAAACCCTCAGTGGTGTCAGCAATTCCCCAAAGAGAAACTGCTCCAAAGATTGTCCATTCCAAGCCCTACTCACCCCTGTCTGTCAGGTTCTCCATCAACTTCCTCATCAGCACTGCAGGTGGCACTGGAGTCATTATCTGAATGGGATTCTGGTCTGGCTGCAGTAACTTGCTGGGACAGGCTGTAGTCCATTTCCTCCGGTTCTGACTTTTCCTTGGGTTTCTCCATCTCCCTCTCTTTGGTATCACTCTCTACTTTCACTTGAATGTTCTCTGGTAGCCTCATTTCAGTCTCTACAGGTTCTACTTTGGTATGAACTGGGAGAGTAATCACAGGCTTAGCTTCAGCTGGATGGCTCCTGCTGTCCACCTCCATGGGCTCTTCAGCCTCAGTGTTTATTTCTTCCTTGACCTGTGGCTCAGGGTTCTGAGTTTCAGCTGTTGATACACTTTGGGCTGGTAAGGAGGGAGATGTGCTGGCTGCAGGTTTAATGGCAGGTTCCTGCTCTGCTGGGGCCTCAGTGGTTACTTTTGGAGCAGCAGGCTCAGATGGAGTTTCTTCAGTCGGTTTAGCAGGTTCTGCTGGAGTTGGAGATGGAGCACTTTCTGTATCAGAACTATTTTCAGCACCTGAGGAAAAAATGTTTTGCCATGAAGGTTCAACATCAATGAAATCTGACAAATTGGGTGCAGCAAGGATCCATCAATTTTAACCAACCCATCTGCAAAACAATTTATTCTGACTTATTATCGAAATGGACAATTGGCTGAATTACATGAACACTGCAACTAAAAAATACCAACTACTGAAAACTCAACACTTAGTCATATTCTCTCACTCATTGTTTATGAATTCTATTGCCTTTTGCCCCACAAAAGACCAGCCAAGACTGACTGATGTTGAGTGTCTATAAATCAGCAGTTGCAACCAACAGACATATATAAAAAAACCACAACAAAAAAAAACACCACTTGAATTTGCTTGTCTGAAGCTTTACTGAGACTATCAACTGCCAAAGGTTACATGTATTTGATTCAACTTGTTTCAACACTCCAGATGACAGCATAATCAAAGCATCTCAAAACACTAAGCAGCAAAGATCTTTAGGCTGCTAAATTCTAAAAATGCTTCATCCCCTCGAGTGAATTCAAATTGCTGAAATCCAACTGAAAGAGCATTTGAACAACAACATCATGAAGTGGAACACAGCTTTTTGAGCATATCATTAGCACAAAACACAGACTCCTTTCTGTGCATACACAAGTCTCCTTCCCAGAAAAGTTACCTTCACTGTCTTCTGGGTTCTCTTCTTCATTAGATGCTTCAATATCTTCATCCTCCTGAGCTGACACAGTTGAAGCCACACTCTCACACTGGGACACATCTCGCTCCTCCCGGGGCCTCCGTGAAGACTGACAGAGACACAAGCATTGACAATGTACTGAAAATTCACAGTTATTGCCTTTTACTGCATCCCCATTTACCAGTCTGAGGTTGAAATGAAGGGCAGAGAATCTCTGTTTAGCAAAATCACTTTTTCAACTTCAGGCCAACTTTTGTCGCTCCTGACCAAAAACAAGTTCAGGAACAAACGATGGTCTCACAGCATGTTTGGGGGACAACAGAACAACTGCTCCAGCAAAAAGACAAGGATAGCACTGCAGCTTAGAGGATTCCAACACACAGCATTCTACTCTCAATGCCCCCAGACTTTCAGTTCTGCACTTCTACCACCCCTCCTGCTCTGTTTGGCAAGGTCAGTGCTTACTGTGTTTCAAGGAACTGTTACACATCCACAGCTGCTCATGCACTGGTGAGGAGCATGGCTTTCAGAGCCCTGAAGAACTCTTCAGGCTCAAGTGTGTTACCTGGTACAAAGCTCTCTGTTGCATTTTAAAGCAAGAAGTGGTTGCTGTCACAGGTCAGTGAGCACCAGCCACCCTTTCTAGGAGATTTATATCACAACACAAAAACAAGTAGAAAAGGAAACGAGTGGGGATTGCAAAACAGCCTTAGTGAAGTGTGATGGATGACTTCAGAAAGACACAAGTTTTCTCCTGCAAAATATTCAACGTCCACGGCACTCACCTTCTGTTTGTGCTGTTGGAGGAGACTGTCCAGGTTGTGCCTCCTTTTGTAGTTAAAGTAGAAGTTCTTACACTGAGCTTCACTTTTTGTCCCAACCATTTTGGCAATCGCTGCCCAGTTTCGCCCATGTTCCACTAGGCCTGGTCAGACATAAAAGAACCAATATTTACTATGATCAATAACTCAGCTGTCCAAACCCCAATACATGGAACAACAATGCCTATGGGAAGGTAAGATAGGAAGTACTGCTGTCCAGACAGTTCTAAGTAATCCACAGGTAACAAGTCAACATAAGTCTCAAAAATGATTTTGTCTGTTAAAGCTGTTTGCTTCTTCTTTTTTTAAAAAAATTAAATAAAAAAACCCAGCAATTTTCAAATCAGCATAGTGTTGACAAATGTCACAGCAAATATATTCAGTGGTTCAGTAAATCCCTGAAATTTTTTAAATGCAAGTATCCAGAAGGAAGTCAAAGGCATTATAAGGTTTACCTTTCTTAGCAACTTCCATTTCTTCTTCTGTCCAGCGGGATGTCTCCACAGGCTCTGTAGAAGCTGAAAGAGAAACAAAGACACTGAGCAGAGAAAAGACCAGGATTCATTATCATAGCACCAATTATGCATCCCATAGTCAAGAAATCTATTTACATTATGGCTGGCTCAGGTCACTGGGGAAAAGCTCTCTTGGCAGAGGGAAGCAGTCAATCTCCATTAAACCAAGTCAGAGATACAGAAGAAAGCACCAAAAGCTCAGCAGAGAGAACTGTTCAAAACTATTTTGCCTACAAAACTGGGATTAATTGTCTGTCAAGGAAGATTTGCAAGTAACTTAGGTATATTTATCACTAAGATTTTATTTAAAATGTCAGGAATTACCATCAGCTACTAAAAGCAGCAATCCAACATGCTCTAAGCTAGTTCAGTGCTGTCTCACTGCTGGAATGGTTATTTATTGGCTAGTGGGTGTCAAGAAATCTACTGTTCCTGAATTTAGTGACTGTCCAACTGAAAAAAATGGGCAAAAAGAAAAGAAAAAAACCACAGTAAGTAAAAGCAAGCAGGAAACTATGATTCAGTATGAAGTGCTTTTCATTCATTCCTCTGGATTTTGTATCATCCTCTTTCAATTTCTGAACAGCACTGAGCTGCACCAGCCTCCATTTCCTTTCCATAAAATCTGCCATTACACACAGCACCTAACAAAGACCCTGCAACACTTTCCAGTAACAAACCACAGAAGTAGGACAAAGTATCTGATCCACCGCAAAGCTATTCTGGATTTTCCAGAAAACCCTGCAAAAACAGTTTAAAAATAAAACAAAAGAAAACAAAAGCAAAACCCATTATTCCTTCAGCCTTAAAAAATCAGCTGCATATAAAACCCCACTGTATCAATGGAGCAAGAATGTTTCTCACAACCTCTGCTGTTTACAGTTATACAAGAATTGATGTGCCCACTTACTCTCTTCTTTATAGGCAGAACAACTGAGTAACAAGAGTTGTTACAAGCTCTAGAATAGCACTGTCTGTAACTACCCAGCTGAAGCATGAGGAGCAACAAATTTTGCCACAGCAGAGCTCTGCAAGAAAAAAGCCACAACCTGCCCTGCCATCCTGGATAATTATTTACCAGCCACAAGATACTCTGGTATTACTGCACCACCACAAATTAGGTCAGCCTTTTCCAAAACACACTCAGAGACTGTGTCGTCTTTTTTAACCATACAAGCCAAGAAAGTAACATTTTATTTTTAAAAAGCCTCCTGCCATCTAATGCAGAAACAACAACTTGCCAAGATCTATTTCAGCTTATGAAACTCCCTGAAGTACTCAAATATCAGGCCAATTATTTAACAGCATCCTCTGTGAGCTGCAGCCTGTGAGTGAATCTGTGTCACAGGCTCCTGGATCTCTGCAGACCCATCATGAACCTGCACAGGGAGACAAGGTGTTATCACACAAGGGCTGAACTGCCTCTTCTCCCCTCACCTCATCCTAACAGTCAGCTGATTGCACATGCACTATTCATGAAGTTATATGAAGTTTAACAGCTCCACACTATCACAAAATTATAAGCAGGGCTAAGAATAAAGCTGGAATATTAAACAGGAAAACAGAAGTGCACTGCATGCCCAGAAACAGCCCGGTGTCAGTGAGGAGCCAACAACCAGCTGGGAGTGCTGTAAGTGGTACTCACAAGGTTCTGGAGGGGGTGGCAGAGGTGGTGGTGGTTCTTCAGTGGCTGCAGCTGCAGCAGCATTTGCTTGTGCAGCTTCATTTGTCATTGATCTGGTGATTCTGCCCTTACGCCGACCTTGGCTGTTGGCGGTTTTTCGGCCCCGAGGAGCTGCCTGCTCCCTTTCCTCTGTTTCCTCAGCTGCAACTTCAGTTTTGTCCTTTTCTTTGGTATTCTCTCTGGGAGCAGTGAAAATATAATTCAGTCACATTCAGAGAGTCAGCGTGGGCAGATATTCCTGAGTATCAATGTACAAATAAACTCAAACCCCACAAACAAAACTCCCTGAACCCAAAAGATGCTTTTACTGAAACAGAATTCACTTATTGCCCACAACTTTCAGTTGCCAGAGAGTAACACAGATACATGACACTGTCAACTTTAAAGAAAATATCAACACTCCATGTGTGAGAGAACATATCAGAAAAGCCCAAACCAACAAGATGCATAAATTATTACAAGTGCAAAAAAATAATCCCATTACTTTTTCCACTAGTCTGGTTGACTCAGCAAGACAGAGAAATTTGTATGTCAAAAAAAGTCATTTAATACACAAAAGAAATAGTTTTCATCCAGATTTCATTGTCAGGCTGATGCAAATCCTGTTCTGATCTTTGCCAAAACCTGCAATGTGGGTAAATTCATGCATTTCAGTATATACACACTTACTTAGACTCCTCCTTCTCATCCTTCTCCTCCTCATCTTTCTTTTCCTCCTCTTTTTTCTCTGATTTGTCTGATTTTTCCTCTTCTACCTTTTCTTCTACCTTTTCTTCTTGAGAAGGACGAGCAATCTGTTGCTGAAACAAAATGGAATTTAGATATTAACTTGATCACACAAAGGTGCAGCATTGTGTCCTCAGAGCAGCACAAAAATTGCTGCTGCCTTATTTCCCACTTGATAATATTTTAAGTTACAGGCACTGCACAGTGGTCAGCATAAGAATAGAATAACTCTGCTTTATATCTTATCAGTTCCATGGAAGTACAGGAGGTTTCTGCAGCAGGAACATGGAGGTGATTGGTACAATCACACATTGGCTGCTGTGTGCCCCACTAAAAATGAACAGCTATGTTTTAAAAGTGCTTAGGGAGGTCTGGCCCATGTAGTGAGAGTGTTGCTCCTCTCAAATTTTATTTTTAACTCCCTGCATTTTATAGTGAAATATGATCTTACAACTGGGGAGCAGAAGATCTTGCAGCATGAAAGTTATGAGCAACTCCAAGTTGCCTTCTCAAAACTGTCATTAGTATCTGAGCAATATAACTGTTTAAAAAATTGGGTTGGGAATTTTAGACTTACATTTCCAGTGAATTTACAGGAAGATTTATTAAAAAAAACACAAAACCTCTTTTCTCTACTGAGATGACAGTTTTACAAGCACAGCAAACACTGTGCTTGTCTCAAACAGACACCCAGAGTACACTTGGCAATTCATGGGAACGCAAGGACAGAACTACAAGACAAGGACAGAGAATTACAACATTGCTGTTCGAGCACTTCATGAACTTGAATTTTACAATCTACTGAAAAATTCTTCAAAATAGGCTTTTCATTTTCACAGAGGAAGCAACCTCCCTTTGAGTGCAGCAGCAGGTGTCACTGTTTCACTAACAAAACTGAGGCTGTCACAAAACTAACTTGGTTTTGACATTTTAGTAATGTGCTCTGGAGCAGACACCCTGAACACCAACCACTACCATCCTGCTGGAAATTATCAGCACTTAAGGTGCTGGTTATTGATTATGCAAAGACTTCATTCAAACAAGACACACCAAGATAAATAATTTTCACTTTGCTAGATAGATTGACCTGAAAAGCAAGGAGTTAAAACTGCATTTAAAAAAATATTTAAAGAAAATAATTTTACATCTAATTTATTTAGAAAAGCTGTTGAAAATCCTGTTCTTACCTGGCCAACTTAACATCACTTGGTTCTCTGTTTGCCAGTAACTTTATTTAAGGTGCATAATCATAAACACAAACCTTAAAGGAGTCGAAGCCTCGGTCAGCGACGTTCCTGCACATTCATCTGCTGATTGAAACTTTTACTGTGCACACCAGGGGATGGGCTTGGGCTCAGGGCAAAAGGACAAAACCCACCCCGGCAGCGACATCACAGAGCTCCTCAGCAGAGGCTGCCTGACCCAGCAACGTGTTTATTCCAGGAAATTGTGTCATTCTGCCACTTAAGCTGCCTGCAGCAGTGCTGGCCCTCTCAGCCAGCACCTCTAATCTCCCCGGAGTCACCAGAGGTGATCCCCGTCACACGCAGGCGGCGAATTTCTGTCTGCTCACATCACTGGGCTCCCACCTGCTGCTGCAGCCACACACACTGCAGGGCACAGCCAGCACCCACCACTGCCTGGCCACCAAATTCAGTCAAAACTGAACCTCTTTCTGTGAGTTATTTGAGGAATTCTCTGTAGTAATAGAATCACAAGATGGTGTGGGTTTGAAGGGACCCTAAGGATCATCCCATTCCAAACCCCCTGCCATGGGCAGGGACCACGTTGCTCCAAGCCCCATCCTGAACACTTCCAGGGATGGGGAAGTGAAAGCATCACACAGCTGTGGCTTTCTCTCAATTCCATGTTAAAAACTTGCTTTACATTTGACAAGCTTTGGTTTAAGACGTGTTTGATCAGTTACATCTGTGACAGACTGGAACAGTTTAGGAAGCATTTTATTAAAAGCCCCTTCTAGACCTATTTGAGGACAAACACACATCAGAATTTTATTAGCCTTGCATCTCTTCACTTCACATCCTTGATCCAGCACTCAGCTTCTCTCAAGTGGAAGCTCCCACCCTGAAACCTGAGCCAAATTGTGCTCACTGCGTTCTCTGAAGGACTGCAACGTCCTTACCATGATTAATATCTCCTCCAATGCAATATCCCACTTGCTTGCCTTCTAATTTAAAAAAATATATGAACTATTAAGAGTTGAAGCAGAAGCAGCTGTTATTGGCCTAAGCCCATCCTGGAGCACCTCATAAATCTTACATGACTTGAGTTTGCCAATCAGCAAGAAAGGTTCAAGTTGCTACTGAGAGATATGAAAAATATCAGCTACAAACAAAGCTGGGGCATGGGAGGGGGAAGGGGGTGAGCTGCTTTCTGCAACTGTAAGATAAAAGTTCTGGCAAGCCAGGCAGTTCAACCATCTAAAGTTCCTTTTTACTAGCTGTTATAGATGTTGTTAATTAATCATTATTAAAATTATAAATACAAATATTATTTTTTTCCACCATGCAGTTCCTTATTATTAACACGCTAACGGCAATACCTCTGAATTTAAACTTCCAGAAGTGGCAAAATTTCCCTTTTAGAGTGCTGAGAGTACTTCCTTGAGTTGGCAAGACAAGCTCAACCCTCTCCAGAGCTAAAAACCTGGCACTCACTTGCATCCCTAACAGAGCACACATTAAGCCTGGCCTGCAGTTGCCCAAAGTTTAGGGATCTGCTGTAGCACTTAATGTGGATCAACAAGCAGCAATTACAGAGTACAACTCTGCTTCAATTCCAAGAGCAAGTAATCTGAGCTGAACAAACCTTCAGTGTTCCAACTGATGGATTCAGTTACTCACATATAAATCAGCACTCACAGGAGCACTCACAAAGTCAGGCAGAGCACCTTGAGCTGAGTTCACCAAGCAAATCCATGCCCCTGTGTCTAAAGCTGGAATTAAAATCTTTCTTGTCTATATGCATTACCCAAGGAAAGCAACCATTTATGGACTGAAAAGTCCATCCAAATTTTGAATTCTAGCAGTTCCAATATTCTGAAGTGGAAAAGACATGTAAATATTCAATGATGACTTTCTAAATATCTCCAAATCTCCAGTTCCACTGCACTACAGCTGAGCCAGCTCTGTCTCCTTAGAACAGCAACCAGCAAATTCACCCCAACGTGTAACACTTCCCATGTATTTACAAAATGCTGTTCTTTTCCTCTCCAAAGGCTTCCAAAGGAACACTTCCTGAATCAGCAGGATTTTTTAAATTCACATGCATTAAATTGGACTCTTTCTTCTCTCTCTGAAGTTCCAGTTTGACTTTGAGCCTGACCACCAACTGAAGAGCACTATTAATTTCTGCTTTTTGACAAACACTGACATTATGAACAGATTACATATTTTCCACTGCAAGTCACATGCTAAACCTAATTTCTCTTGGCTCCAGCATAGGATTTAATGATGGATTCAACCTCAATGTCTGTGGCAAAGTCCTCAAAGAAAATGAATTGTCATATTAAAACAAATAATAAATGTGCAAAGGAAGAAGATATTTCAGAGAATTAAAACCAAACTAACCAACAACACCCTTGAGGTCAGGATCACTTAAATTTTAAAAGGGCAAGAATGCAATAAAGGAAAAATAATTATTTTCCCCTCATGCTATCGTATGTTGTTATCTCAGATAATGAAACAGTTGTAAATATGAAGCAATAAAATAACAATACCCAAGGGATGAATAAATTCAACATACCTGGTTTCTTCCTCTGCGTTTGCCATAATTCCTTCGCACAAGGGCTTTATAATTTTCATTTTTCTTGGTCAAATAATAATATAATACACAGTCGGGAACATTCTAAAGTGAAAAAGCAGGAAAAAGTAGGGTTTAGCCTCTACTGAAAAGATAGGATTTGAGTTTTTATTATCTCTGAACACTTAAAAATATTCAGCCTCCAGATTAAAATAAAAAATATTCCGTTTATTATTAAATAGGAAAGTCAGGAATCCCACTCTAGGCTCTATTTATATTAAAAAATGTCTTACCTTTCGTTCTAAGTAGGAAGCAATTAGACCAAAGTTCTTGGGATGCTGGACAAACCTTTAACAAAGCAGAAATTTCAGTTTAACAACACAATCCATGATCAAACAAGCAAAACAATCTCACAAAAAACTGTTCCATCAGCAAGCCCACGAGTGAAATTAGCCTGAAAAGCCCAGCTTTCACATTGTGCAAATTTAGAACTGAGCACTTAAAATGATAAAATGAAATCCCATAGCTACGCTTCTCATTTTAATCTCAGCACAGAACTAAAGTACTTTTGAGAGAATTTTGTATTTAAGGACTAAATGCATGTGAGCATACTCACATGAAAAATAAGTCTGAAACTTTTGCAATATCTTTACAGCCAACTAAGAACATTATCAAATATTACTGCACAAAAGCTTCAGCACTCCTGATTCAGCTTTGAGAGCTTGGGCATTTAACTGTCACTTCAACACAATAAAAAGGAAAGGTAAGAAAGGCCATTACTTTTCCTTAAAAATCTCTTTCTCGTGGTCTGTCCAGACGTTCATGAACTGCCTGTCTTTATAAACTTTCATGGGATCCTCCATCAGCCCATTCATGTTGATGAACTTCACCCTTCTCTGCTCTGCATCGAACATCATGGGAGGGATGACCGAGAGCTGCCGCATTTGCTTCTCGTTATTCTGCACAACAGAAGGAAAAGAAAGAACACACAAAGTGTTGCTGCTGATGTTTACAGCTCTTGAATTACACAGCTTTTAAAGCTCCAAGTCAGCTTGGATCTTCTTTTTGTCCACATCTTTACCAGTTGTCACTATTGCAATGAACATCTATGGTCAGCCAAAGAAAACTGCCACAGTTGACAAAAGAAAAGAGATGGAGGATTTGAGAAAAGGAAGAGTTTTCACATGTTTGGTACAGCTGTGAAAAACTAGGTTGCAGCAAGCCTGCAATGAACAGCCACATGAGGAAAATCTAGGGCAGATACAATTAGAAAGCAAAACCCTCAAAGAAAAGTGTTTGTAAGATCTGCTTCAAGCCACACTTCACACAGATTCTCTTGAAGAGAGCAGAGTTTTCTCTTATCAAAGAAACAAACCCTCTACAAGAGACCTCTCATTGCCAGTGAAAGGATATTTATTGGCAGCCTCACCTCCTGCTCAGAGAGTCCATCGATGATTTCTGAAATCTCATGTTCACTTCTAGCAATGGTTGCTGAAAGGCCAGCCCCTCTTTGGCCAACTCTGCAACAAGGGGAAAACAGCAGGAAAAAGGATAAAGTGGAAATCAGCTCTATCTGCAGGTTTTGCACACCTCAAGAACCTTCAAAATTCCTTACAATGCTGTTAGCAGTCTCTCAAATCAGTTAGGACTGGTTTTTCTTAAGGAGAGCCAGAGCACAGACCCTGTCATGTCCTGCTTGGTTTCACAGTGAGTTTGCAAAGCTCAGCACAAAGGGCACAAAAAAGGTGTTACCACAAATTCCACTGCAAAGCAGGTGCTTCAGATAAATGAATTTGCTTCTGCTGAGCATGAGAAATGTTCAGCAATGGCACAGAAATTATCACCTTAATTAGTACTGATACATTGAAAACCACACTAAATTTGCCTTTTATCAATTTGGTCAAGTTACTAATTCAGCACTGAGATTTGTTACAGTTTTCCACTTTTGAATCGATGGGGAGAGCTGTAATTTGGAAGAATTTTTCAGCTTGTGATCTTTACCCTTAGGAGCATCATAATAATATACCACAGCATGTGGGACAAAAAGCATTTCAGTGGTAAAAAACACTATGAAAGCGTGAGACAAAATACCATGAAGATTTTACCATTTGCATGAAATCTGAGGAAAAAGCCCTTAGTATTTACATGTCAATAGTGTTAGAGCACAGCTATAGTCAAAAAGGCCATTATTTTAGAGAATATAAATATAAAGAGATACAGTAGTTTGCACTTACAAAGACATTATATACTCTTTAAGTTAAACGTTTTATGTATGAGTGCTGTTCCCACCCTAAGTTTGCTTTCTTCTTTTCTTGATTCCACAAAATCTTGCAGCCTTCACAATGTATTGCAAACTCATTGCTTTCCCCATGTTTTAAGAAAAAAGGTGATGCAGACAGATGGTTACAAGAGATGAGATTAAATCTTCATGGGGCTTGAACTCTCCAAGGTGTATTGAAATTATTTTGAACATCAGATAAACAGATTTCAACACAACTGAAGCAAACTTGACCTAATTCTAACTTAATTCCTATCTCTCTACCTACAGTACTGCAAGGTGAACTCTCAAGAGAATTGCCCTTCATTCCTTTAAAGATTTCTTGTAGCTTCCATCTAACAAATGTCTGATAGATTAAAATTAAATAATAGGAACTTAATTGTCGCACCTTGAATATTTCAAAATGCAAAAATGTCTGGAATAAAATTACCTGGCAAGTACAACAAAAGATCAGTCAAATTGTTAATTAAGAAGATAAATGGTTTTTGAGTGTGGGGGCTAATGAATACAGGGATCATGAAACACAGGAGTAACACAGACACCCAGTGACATAAAAATACCAGTCTGTACAATTGGGGTGTGTGCCAGCAGTGCCAGCCTCATCCCTGGGTGTCTGTCAGGGTGCTGTGGTGATCCCCATGTGGCTCCTCTCCCATATCCCCAGCTGGAGGGGAGGGACAGGAAAGGGGACATCTGTGACAGGGGATAGATAAAGTCATGGAGATCCTTAGGATGGGAAGTGAAACTTGAGCTCAGTGCCATGGAAACACAGTGAACAAAGGGAGAACATTTCAATTCATACTCTGTGACACACTCATATTCTTTTTAAAGCAATAACGTGATGAACATAAAAATCATTAAAATTAACCATTTTTTATTATAAATAATTTCAAAACCTAAGACTGAAGAGACATTTTGCAGGAATATTTCAAATCTCCAGCAATACCTTTGGAATCTTTCCTGCTGTTCCCTCTGCTTGCGGATTTCTGGGAATTGTTTCTCATAGTACTCCCGTGTCTTGCTCTCCTTGGCTTTCCTGCGTGGATTATTTTCTATCCTGTCCACTTTCTTCTCCCATGCCTCCATCAGCTGATCGTAACGTTGACAGATTTTCTGTTCCTGTTAAATTCCAAAAGTAAACCTTGAACTAAGCAAAACACACCAAGTGATCAGTACATGTCCCATGGGCAGCTCCTGGAATGCACAGGTTTTTCCTGCTCTAGTCCCTTCCATGTTGAAGATGATTTATACCAAATTTCCAGCACAGAGAAGGTGAGGAAGTCGGACATAAAAATGTGAATTTTGACTATTACACCCTACTCCTTGCTTTACACATCCCAGTGGTATTTGGTAATTGTCTTCACTTCCAGAAATATCCCATTCTTGTTTTAGCTTAAGGTCTTATTTTTCTAATCAATATATTTGGGAATGCAAGACAAAGCTCCAGCAGAAAACCAGCCACAAGCTCCTTTTAGGAAATCACAGTGCTCTTACCCGTTGTTTTCTTGCATGGTTCCTTCTCTTAAAGAACAGGATCAGCTTTTTCCTCATCACCTGGTTTCTGGAAAACAAAATTAGGGGGAAAAAAGTGAACTATGTAAGAAGCAAGCACTTCAAAACTACTCAGCAAAACCCATGTCAATCCTGGATGCCAGATCTTTATTATGAATAACAGTTTCAGGGTAAAAAGTAGGGAAAATTCCCAATGAAGTCGAGATACTTAAATCACCTAATACTGTATTTTATCAGAGTGGAGATTCTTGAAGTTGGCTGGAATAAGCAATTGAGACACAAAAGGTTCCAATTTCAAGGCAGATGCTGTCCTTTACCACAAGAGAGATAAAATGCTAAAATGAGAAAATTTGGTTTAAACTATCATGCTTTTAAGGGGAAAAAAATCTTTGCAATTCAGTCCTAAAGTTAAGTTTTCCAATTTATTGTACAAGAAATAAGTACTTTGGAACTGCTATATGGATCTATTTGATGGAGTGGAGCAAGAATTACTTTTTTCAAGAGAAGTTTTTAAAGGACAACCAACTTAAGTTTTATTATTTATTTCTGTCTTTAAATGAAGATGGAAAGTCAGGGCTTCCCTGTGCCTTCAGCACACATAATGCACATCTTGCAGAACTGTTTTACAATGAAGAAATCAGAAAGTTACATGGACTGGAAGCTTTTAATTCTGGTTAAAACTCACACATCTTACTTGGAAATTATAGCATTGAAAAATGTGTGAAAAATCCAGATTCCCTGACTGGCACAATGAAGAGGGTATTAAAGCACTCACGTTTTGATGTTTTCATGGTAGACCTTGGTGTCTGAGGGTTGGTTGTAAAGTGGCTGCAATTTTGGAAGAGAAAGGAAAGCTCAGCACTTTGCAATGCAAGGAACTCTAAAAGTGCATGCAACACGTTTAACAATATTTTAGTATTCTGGGAATAGTGCACTCAATCTGAGATGCAGCAAAGCTGAAGGGACCATAAGATATTCAGCATAAAGTACAGATTTCATTACTTTAAATTAGATTATAACTGCTTATGTATATAACAGTACTTCATTTCTTCATACTTCCAACTGTTCTCTCAAATAAATTCAATTCTATTTTAAAAACCACACTTACGTGGCCAATGAACTCACTCAAGCTCCCCATCACCTCTGCATTTAGACACACGTTTCCTTATTCAAAATCACAGAACTACAGCTGCTCAGCACAACAGAATTAGAGCAACTGGCAATACAGAACAAATGAAAAAAACAGAATTTCACAACTTACCAATTCAACTTTTGGACCAAGACCTTCAAAAATCTTGTGAGCTTCTTCTGCTTTTTTCTGCAAATAAGATTTTTTTGGTATAGTCTGAGCAAATCCTCTGAAGTTCATGTCTAATGTGGATCTGGACTCTGTGTTCTCTGCTAAACCCCTGCCTGACCACATGAGATCCTTCTTAACCTACTTCTGCAACGTTGCCTCAGCAAAAAAAGAAACCTGGACTTGACTTGTGTAGTTACAACCCTGATCTAAGTCTGGAAGCTGATAGAGCATAAAAGCAGAAACTGACCTCTGCAGTTCAAAAAAACCAAGCATTTTATAATACAGCAAACAACCATAAAGAGGAAGAAAAGTGTCCAGTAAAATGAAGGATAATTAGCTTTGAAAAATGGAATTAAGAGACTGAAATTCCCCATTTGCTAAATCTGGGAGTGTGAATCCATGTGTACATAAACACACAAAGTGTGTCAAAGGTCTTTCAACAACACTAAGTGAAGACCGCAAAATAATTTTGGCCCTTCTTTGCATGGACTGCTTGGGACACAGTCCTACTGAACAAAATCTAATATTGTTTTGCAGGGTTTTTTTACCTACTCAAATTTTAAAAAAAAATCTATTGTAATAGAAGTTAGCTTTTCCTCTAAGCTACAAATAAAATTGAGAAATTAAACAAACATATACCAGTCACACAGAAGATCACAATACTTTCAAAACCCCTAGATATCTGACTCCCTAATCTCAAACTACCATGGGAAAACAGGGCAGGAAACATTTTTGCTGTTTCTGTTGGCAATACCACTGAGCTCCTGGACTTTTCTCACCACTTAAACAACACAAGCCCATAATTCACCAACATATTACTACTTCATATCTGTTCATTTATCCAAATTTTAAGTGCCAGAAGTCAGAGTTTATAAAGAAGGCACAAAATCCTACAACATATGCAGTTTTTTTCCCCTTCAGCTCATTCAAAAGTAGAGTCTTCAGCCAAGTTTGTCAGCTCATGTGAGGAACAGGGATTTTAAGATGAATTTCTAAGGGATTTTTGATATGATACACTTTAAAGAATATAAATGTGTGTTTATATATATATCTATAATTCATGCATCTAAGCACAAGGGTCTAAGAATGAGACAAAGCTCTGAGTGCTTGGAACCCAGATTGCCACGACCGAGAATTAAAATGTCATAAAAACGCCTTTCATTAAAAGAAGCAAATCAGTAAAACAGAAAAAGCTGCCCCATGGAAGCAAATGAAGAGCTGATGAATGTGAGCAGTGGGTGAGTGAGAGCCCCTGGCTGAGTGCAGGGGACACTCACCCGATTCTCATCGTAGATGATCTGGACGATGCTGCGGTGCTTCTGCTCCACGGGAGGAGGGGACAGCGGCCTCTCCGGCTCGGGAGGCTTTGCAGCTTCTTCTTCAAGTTGTTGCTAAGAGACCGAAGAAAGAAAATCAGCCATCCATGTTCCCCCCACCAGTAATTAGTCACCAGAGATAAAATACACAGCTGAGCAGTCAGCACTGCTTCTTATTTCACTTTTTCGCCGGTAAGGAATGAATGAAATGGTTTTAATGCCCGCAGGGACAATAACAAGATTATTATTTGTACTGCTGGTAACCCAAATTATGTGTTTACAAGACTCACCTGCCTTGAATCAGACTTCTTTCAGCCTGACAGTTAAAGCCACTGTCACTTTGGAAGTTATCATTATTTAACTTTAAACAAAAGTATCAACTTTGGAGAACAGCTACACCAGAGCTGCCTTCTCACAGTGGAAATAAACCACAGAGCTGCCTCCCTGCACTGTGGATGTTCAAGTGACACCATTACTGCTGTCTTATGGTTTCAAAAGGTACAAAAGTCCTTCTAACACTCCACAGAGAACATCATTCTAAAGGTACTTCACAGCAAAAATAAACCACTCCACATGCATTAAAGTTCCAAGACTGCTACAATATCAAACAAGCAAGAAAATATCAAAAGCAAAAAAAAACCCCACCCTGTAATTCTTTTCTAGCTACTACACTGCTGTGATTTACTTTCACATCAAATAAATCTGGTTCAGTGACATCTTCATTTTTAAAATATCCTTCCTCCATGCCTGCTACAAACACACAGCAAAGAACTTCTGACACCAGGGATCCATCCTGCCTTACAGTCCTGGCTAGAATGTGCTACACTGCCGTGCAGGAATTCCCTAAAATATTAGCAGAATGCCCAAAGATATGGGCTTAATTTCAACAGCAATTCTGTAGGTGTTTTTAAGTCAAATCAAATACAATATGCACAAATGACCCTTCATAGATGAGCTGCACAGTTCTTGCTGATTTTGTGGAAAAGTGCAGAGAGAGATAAGCATCATTAACACACAGACAGGTATGCAGTGACATCCTTTTTGTTTTTCTGATGGAGGTCACTTTACAGGTCATTAAAATTCAGACATAATTAAATGCTTCCAGACTATAAAAGCACACAACTCCTGAGAGTTGTCTGTCTATTATCCTGGACCTACAAGTTAACAAATCCTACAATGTAACTCTCATTTCCTCCAGAGTTCCAACCAAAAAAAGAGTAAAGCTGGAGCTTTTCTATCTGGATCTTTGAAAGTCAGAAAAGGAAACAAGGACTTTGTTTTTGTCAATGACTAACAGATGCCTCGATTGAAGGGTGGGTTTACTTGGCCTCAACAGCTACTGGGAAAGCAACAACTTCTGCCAGCAAACAGCTCCTTTTGCTTCCAGTAGCTGAAGTGCAGCTTTCTGATGCAAAGCACAGCCACAACCATACAAAAAAAAAAAAAAGAAAAAAGTGATATTTTCTCCTTTATCTGCTCTCTGTGTTTATTCACAGCCCTCCTAGTGCACTTTCCCCCAAGGCTGACCTTAGCTCCAGATGTTAGGATCTCTTGCCCTTAGGAAAGCAGATGATCCAGGGACTTTTATACTGGTTTTGGAGATGCATGCAAGGGATTCTCCCCTTGCACAGACTGTGAAAGAAGAAAGCTGATCCTCCCCTCAGCCAGCAGGCAGCTCTGAAGCTGAAATTACAGTCACAGTGCCCTTGTTTCACAGCAGCTTCAAATATAAACCCATCTACTGCTGCTGTTCATACGTGGCTTTCTCCTACTTTCAAATATGTTCAAAACTGCATGATGTCCAACTTATTTAAAATAAAAGCATACACATAACCTTTCCTTTTTAACTCCTTCATCTGGTTCACGCAACAATAAATTCACCATCATCAAATGAAGTTTTTCCACACCTTTTTCACTGGCAGAAAACAAGAGCAGTGCCTGCTGTGCTTACTTGCTTTTTCTTCAGTTTCAGGATTTGCTGCTCCACTTTGGCAATCTCACGATCGACGCGGTCCATGCTCTGTATCAATTCTTCCTTTGACAGCTTGGAAGGTGAAGCATTTTGGTCCTCCCCACAAGGCTGACCAGAAATTGGAGAAGATGGTCCCTCATGCTTTCCTCCAAAAGCTGGGTCCTTCCATAGGGACAGGAGATGGGGAGGAGATATAGAGAAATCAGTCATAACATGGGAGTGAGTGCTCAGTAACCAAATACCCAGGAATTAATAACAATTTCCAGTCATCTGTATCTCAGTTGAGAAGTCAAAGTTCTAATAATGCTCTAAATCTTTTAGAATTAACTGACTGATACTGTAATATCAAGGTTTTGTTTTTTTAAAAACACTATACTGCAATATTTACTTTGAAAGCAAAATAGGACCCAAACACCTCCCTTTTAAAAATACATTTTTATAAACGTAAACAGGAACTTTTATTTTTAAAAGAAGGGTTACTTGAGAGCCACTCCATACCTATACTGAGGAGGATATACCTGAAGATAATCATGACCAGCCTGATAAAGCACATTGGAGTTAGTTGTAGCTATAAATGTGAAGTTCTCCTGAATTTAGCTCTAATATTCAATAACTACAACAGAAAATACCCACCCCAAACTAGATTGTCCTAGATTTAGCCAAAATGAGACAGTGACAAGTATAATTAGTGTTATGTAAATAAGCAGATTCATTTCAAATGCTTAAAAGGGAAAAGGGGGCGGAAGGAAGTATTTTGACTATTCAGTACCAATGTTAATTACAGGAAAAAATGGACTTGCATGCATTTGCCAGCAGCTTTCAATTGAAAAGCAGAAATATTTCATGCACCATGCTACAATCATTTTACAACTGAGGTTTGAGTGACTTAAGAGAGTAGTGGCAACTCAGAATTCCAGTCTATTTACTGTGTTTGAGTCAGACTGTGTATGAGAGTAACACTGACTCATGATCACAGCTTCTGATAATGTGTAAAAGTAAATTTGGGGGATTAAAGAAAGAACCTAAACAAACAAAAAAAATTACCTAACAGAAAAAAATTTATTAGCTCACTGCAACACAGAAAGTGAGACCTTCAGCACTGTAACAGAAAATGGCTTTACCTTCTTAATATCTGCAGATCTCAACCCTTCCTGCAGAGGATGTACTAAAGGCAAGACAGTGGCTGCACTGACACGCTGGAAATGGGAATCAGACACTTGCTCAAGACGTGGTCGCTTGGATTCCAGTGAATCATGATCTGTCTGAGATGGACCTGGATGGAACTGCTGTTCATATCCAGTTCTCCTCTCCTGAGGCCTATACAGAAGATATAAACTATTAAAATATACATTTTTGATACAAGAAAAATACTCAACCCATTTCAGTTTTAAAGGAGATGCAATTGGGTGAAGCTCGTTCTAAATAGTAAAGCAAATAAATGTTTTTAAGTGTGATCTTCAAAAATATAATGGTTAAAAGCCATTGGAAAAGACAAAGTAAACTTGAATCTCAAATTAAAGGCACTCCTATCATTACACCATCTTAAAGAAACTCAGCAGTGCTACAATGACACTGCTCAAATCAAAGCTCTGATTTAAATTATAATCACACTAAAAAACCATGAGAAAAACACTACTATATTCCACTGAAGAAGGCCACAATAGCTCCATTATTGAATTTTTGCAGCTAAATAATTTTTAAATATACACAGAACGCTTGAGATGAGCCTTGAGTCTGTTGGAAACTTGATCTTTACTAAAATGCTACTCTGTGACAGAAGCAGTCATTGATTCAATCCATGAGTCATTTAAAGACTCCTCAGAAAAAAGCTCCACAGTTATCACTTTCTGCTTCACAGTGCAGTGCACAGGATGTCCATAAAAGACCCTCATATGCTTCAACATCTTCCTATGAAGTGCCACTGAAGAGATGACAGCAGCAGTTTCCTGCAGTTTGCCAGAACTACCAAATAAGCTTTTACAAATTTACAGTCTGGGGGGGGTGGGGTGGTGATTTACTACAGCTATAAACTCAATTTTGAGAACTCTAAAAGCTGCTGTGATTCCCAGCATTAAAACAGAGCCTTACTGACATTTTGCTGATACAGGATGAAGGCAATATGGAAGCCCTAGATTTCACTATCATCAAGTTATTTCTGGGAATATCCTAATGAGATTTTAAGCCAGACCAGTATTTACATAACATTCATCATGGGTATTTGTTCAGAACAAGATCGGCCAGTTATAGCCAAAATAAACCTCCTGCAGTAATCCTGCATATAAAGTTGCTCCTAGCAGATACATTCACTAAGAGTCTGAGGCAAAAAAGGGTTTTTACAAGCAGTGAGTGCAAGAAAAGAAGAGGTTGTTACAGGCACTAACACTTACTTATGACTGTAAACCAGCAGCCTAACACACTGAAGAACTGAGTGCTAAACCATATTTTAATCTCTCCCCCTAGAGCATCCTCCTGCTAACTTACTACAATCCAGTTAATACTATTCTGATCTGTAGTGGGTTTTAATCTCTAAATTTGATGTTCAGAGAACATTCAGTGTTCTTCAAATGAATGCTTGAAGTCTGAAAACTTCCTTGAACCTACCAGCACTAGAGCAGTGATGATGCCCATTGATCACCCCTCACATCCCCAAGCAGCGCCGATTTTCACGGGGAAGGAAGATATTGGCAAACTGAAAACAAACCCCAACATCTGCCTCACTGCTGCTGTCCACTCTGCGTGTCCCCAGGTGACCCCAGAGCAGCTGCCTGCTCCAGATTGGTGCTCACACCCTCACAGCTCAGGCTGCTCACCTGTCAGAGCCTGGGTGGAACTCGGAGAGCAGGGAGGGCCTGCGCCGGAGCTGCTGCTGCTGCTGCTGCTGCTGCAGGAGCTGCGTGGCCTGACTGACCTCCAGGTGAGACGAGCGATAGTCGGGAACAGCAAATTCCTGAGGGGAACACTCTCGTGTTAACAGCAACAAAAGCATTCAGTGATCATTGTGATTTCCAAGGTTATTAAATACAGAGTAATGCCAGATCGATAAAGTCATATTCCAGCTCAAAAAATGCTTGCAAATGGCAGTTCCGAGGTTTAAATAAACTTTAAAGAGACTAAATATTTATGCTAGGAATTCCACCTAGTTTATTAGCAACTTCTAACAAAACACAGATGAGTCAGCAGAGGATGAATAGCCTTTAAAAAACATCATTTAAAATCAGTCTTGCCCATCCAACTGCAAAATGGTAAAACAAGAGCAACCTCGAGGCAATTTCTTTTGTTACCACCTCAAGACATTTTTATATCAGACACCATTAATCAGGACTGAGTCACACAAGATGCATCTTCCAATTGATATAATTTATAATCAAAGTGAGGTACAAGACTATTTATTTGTATTTTTGTGTCTTCAACCACTTGCTTTTAAAAATTAAATGCAGCTGGCACTAACCAAAGAGAAGCTCTACAAGACATGCAATAGATCATTACCCATGAGATTCAGTTTTCATAAATTATCTAAAAATAAACACAGAGCAAAAAGCTTCAGTTTTTGAACTTCCTTTTGCTAACATGGAAGTAGAAGAAAGCATTCTAAGTATCTGCAGCAGCAGGAGAATTTCATTAAAATGAGGGAAACCTGAACTGTTGTAAAGCCAACAGCTGGTCCTTCACACCCCACCACTCCACAGAGCACAGGATGGCAGAATAAATGTTTGGCAGAAATGAACAAGTAGGATATCCTTAGAAATCCTTCACTCCCATCCTGGCCAGCAGAACTCAGCTGGCAGCACTGGAACAGCTGCTACAGAAAAATCAGTGTAACACAAGTTTTTACACATTCTCCACCTTGCACAGAATTTTGACAAGTACCACTTACAGAGACTCCAGCCCAATGCTGCAACAAAAGTTTAGTAACACAACCCCCACAGAATTTACCCAAACCATGAGAAACCAATGATAAAACCAGGATGTTTATATTGATAAAGGGCAAAGTAAAACAGAAGAAGCCACCCCACAGTGTTTATCCAAGCAGACTGGCATCAGCTCTCCCAGCGGGGCACACGGAGGCGCTTCCAAACGCCAACGCCTTGCGTTACTTTAGTTTAAAAAGCAGAAATAATGCCATTTTTTGGCACAGCAAAGCCCTGAGGTGCAGCCTGGCCACAGCCCAGGCTGAGGGGTGGCCCCTTACCTGCTGGTGGCGGGTGCTGGGGAAGGTGTACTGCACAGAGTGGGGCGGGTACCGGCTCTGCTCCGTGCTGAAAGCTCCTTGGTTCGGAGGGTAGCCTGAACTTGACATTATCAGGGAAGGAGTCTCCACAAAGCTGTGAGATCAAGACCAGCAAGCAATCATGTTTCTAGGAAACCGCCTAAAGGGAAAAAGATCGCTGATAAGCACTGAAGTACCAGATGTACTCACAATACATTACAGCCATAGTCACCTAAGCAAAACAACCATTACCAGTAAAAGCTTTTTCCTGATGTATTTATTTAATAGGCTACTCCAGTCTGAAACACGTTAACGGGTCTTAAATGGGCTCAAAATGAGATGTGTCAGCATTGTCTACACAGAGATTTGAGGATTATGTTGTCGGAATACACCATTTTACCAGTTACCAGTTGAGTTGGGAGAATTTGACAAGAAAAGTAGGTCACTTTAAATAAATGCTAAAGAGGTTATAATAGTCTATAGTTGGATTTGGCATTTAGAGTAAATTTCCTTAGCACAAGTTGACTTTCATTTCCTCTAGGAAGTTTTTGGATTCCACGAACTGTTGCTGACTTTGAGATTCAGGTAGTCTTAGGGCTGCACTCAGTGTCACCTCCATTTCATTAAATCCCAGTGCATTAGTCAGGCCCTGAATGCCATCACCATCCAACAGCAGCTTAACTCAAGTAAAAAAGGCACTCACAAAGCAGAAAACCAGCTCAGCTTCAAAATGCCAGCATAGTTTGGCTCCTACAGGATGCCAGAAACTGAATATTCCACAAAGCCTTAAAACAATCCTGCTCAGTTGACAATCAATGACTACTTTGCTTCTGCTGCATTCTCCAGCTGCAGATGAAGAGCAAACACTGAACCGCAAACTGAATGGGGGAAGATTTTAAATACTGCAAAAATCCAAGTTCCCTATCAAAGTCTGAGCATGCCTGAGGCTGGGTATAGTTCCAGCTGCTAAAGATCCAAATAAACTGATTAAACCCTGCTCCCCCATCAGAGTTTAGAGCAGGTAAATTATGGCTCTGAGCAAAAAAGTGGGGTGTAAATATATTTTTAACAGAATATATTTTTCTCTGATAGCTCAAAAGATGCAATCCTGTGTATTAAATGCAGAATTCTATCAGATGTGGAGCAAATCCCCAACCTCAAGAGCTCAGAGCCCAGCAGACATATCAGACCTTCAAGTAAACTGTTGATCCCTGCTTAAATGGCTCCATTTCACAGCACATTAATCCACAGCCTTTCAGAGACATCACCTATAAAGTTATACTTCTGAATTGCATTTTCCATTATCGGTCAGTAGACAAAACCAGCTCAGCAAAGAGCAAGATAAACGAACAGATCTTAAAGTATATCTGATATATTTTATCATTTCTGTTCTGGTCGGGGGATTTTTCTTCCTTAACCCTCCATCAAACAAAGCTTTACATATTGGACTACCAGAATAATGAGACAAATTTACATTTACCTCTTCAACCTGATTCTCAGCTATGAAAAATCAAAGAAAAAACCAACAGTTTCTCTTTCAAAGCAATACCACAGATCACTAGTAGTGTGCTTTATAGTAGCTATACATCTATTATAGTACCTATAATTCATATCCAAGTGACAAGCTCTAACAGAATGCTTCACCATTAACATTTATGATACTTCATCATTCACACTGCATTCATTGGAGTGCAGCTTTACCTTCAGTGTGATGGTCTAATGGGTCTGAGTCATAGGATTTCCATTTAATCAAGGCACAGCATCAGAAAGGGTTCAGCTGCACATGTGAGAGCACAGAGCTACCCCAGCCCCAGCCAAAAGAAAACTTCTAATTTTCCTTTCTTACATGGACGTTCACAGGAATTAAAGCCATAGCTGTCAGCTCAGTGCAATATTTATATACATATTTACTGATGTGATAACTCCTCCTGTCACAGGCTGGGGTATTCATCATTAAATGAACTGGCTCCATGGCATAAAGATGCTCAAACATTTTAAGGTTACAAAAGTACAAATCTCAGTTTGATGAACTGCTGATGCTTCAACCTGTGCTCCCTCAGCAGCTTCATGTGCAGAGATCTGAAGAATCTGGGGATGCAGAGAGGATCAGGAGAGCAACCACTTGAAAATCACACACAAATATAGGCCAACCACTGCATGATTCAAGGTCCTTTCTCTTTTCTCTGGGTCAATTACATTTGCTCCGATTTCCACAACATCCAGTCAAACCCACAAGTTGATCATTAACCCAGGTGCAGAGAGTTCAAGCCACTCTCACTTTCTATGATGCTATAAAAGCCATTTCTCCATTCACAAGAACTGCAGTGGACAGAGCATGGGGTTTGTGCTCATCTTGAGATCTTTCACAGCCAACTGCACTGAGAGGGGCTGACCATCTCTCCAGATTCTGCACTGGACATGGAAAGATCAGAGAGAGGGTGTGGAGCACAAGAATGAACATCCTGCATCCATCCAAAAATGTCAATTAATCCCCCTCATACCCCACAAGTTTTACATAGTACACAGGAAAACATTCAATTGATAACTTTCCTAGTGAAAACTGCAAGTGTGATCATGTTCATAATGGATTTTTTTTTTTTAAAGAAAGTTGCCAGCAGAGGAAGGCAACAAGGAACATTAGAGATTATGATCATGGTAAATATGAGAGGTGAGAAGCACAGAGAGGAAAGAAAGAAAACACGGAGTTATCAGAGGTGGGGGACCATTCTTCCTCCTGCCTGAGGGAACTGGCAAAACAGCAGCAGAGATAAGGGGCAACAGCAGAGGAAAACACGTGGTCCCATATTGGCAATCACAAGGTGTGGAGGGAGCTAAAGGATGGGGATCCTGCATGGGATCTCGTTTCTTTCAAGATAAAATCAACCAGGAATACAACACAAAACAACTCTGAAGTACAATATTCCCTCCCTCTAAGTCTCCTTTTCCTGTCACAGACACTTCCACATTCCTGCACCCTCTCCTGATCTGCCCCCTCGCTGTGCCCTGCAGACCCCCTCATCTCCCAGGCTCCTACAGAATGAGCTTGTTTATTTTCTCTGCTGTAAGGGGGAGGGTTTTTCCCCAATTTTTGCCAGTAGAATTAGCACCAATATTCTGCTCATCTCTCCCTGCCTTACTACCTTAATTCTGCAATTGTGTTTGCAAGTGCTTGACTTCAATTCCTCTTTTTCTGCAGGCAACCTTACGACCTGTCAGCCAAAAGCATTTGCCTCTGTTTTCAGCATCTGCTCACACGTTTGCAGCAGACACAAATTATTCTCCATCAATCCAGTTCCTGGGCAGTGAGGGTAGTGCCAGCTTCCTGCTGCAACCTCTCCAATTTCCATGCATCCAGATTATGTTTAAATACAGCTATCCTTTTGCATAAAACTGTACGTGTGTGTGCAGACTGTAAACAACCTCATCCGGGCTTTCCTCCCTGCTGTATCCTTTCATTAGTCACGAGAAACCTTGTCTTGCTCTACCCAAATCCAACCAGAATCCCTCCTGCAAAGTTCCTCGCTATTTATTAACTCTCCTTGTACTGCTTCCCCCTCCCCTGCCAGAACAGAGGCTGCTCATCTTCATTTTCAGCACCCCTGATAAATTACACCACCAGAAATCAGCTTCCAACTCTGCTCAGTCAATGGCAGCAAGATTCTATTTTTCAGACGAGTATTTTCGGACCTTTCATACTATTCTGCAAATTTCAGAGGTTAAATATATAAACGTTTAAAAGAGCTGTTACAGACTTTGGAATTCTGCCTCGTGTCTCACAAAGATAAAGTTAGGTCATGAATACTTTCATACAGCTGCCAACCAGGCTGGCAAATTGTCTGTCTCACCAAATACTGACAATTAGAAGGGGTAGAGAGAAATATTTCTTGTTTTGCAGTTCATAAATTGTGCTATGATGTCCCATTTCGCTGACGTTCCCAGACTCTATGGCAAAACAGATGGAGAAAACCAGTAGTATCAAATGGATAATATTTTTTAAAATTCGAATTATAGGACACATAGGAACAAAGAATCAAAAAAGAAGCAGTTAAGTGAAGATACCCAGGGGAGAAAATGCAATGGCAAGAGTAAAGCATTCAGGAATCGTGAAGAGATCCTTGGCCTTGTGTTAATTTGAGCTTCTTGGGCAAGGAAATGATTTAACGATGTTTATTTCTAAAGGTATGACGATATTTCTGTCTTTGGCCAGCTCAAACCACTGAACAGATCCAATTCAGAATTTCCTTTAAAGCTACTGTTCACACTTACATTCACCATATGCAGGGAATTTTGGGTAAGTTAGAAATAATTTGGAACTGAATATTATAACAGCAACAATCACGGCGTAATTTCAGCTTGATCTCCAGAACTCAAAGTGCTTCAGAAGCAGAAGTACAAACTATCTTCAGCAGACATGTGGGAAAATGAGTCACAGAAAGGTTAAAAAATCTATCAAAGACTTCCCTAGGAAATAGTCAAAGTCTGAATCAGAAATAAGACTCAAGTCTTGCAGCACTTGGAAGGCGCTGCCTGAGTGAAGCAGTTCTTCACTTGGAAAAACACAGCAGGTTAAAAACTGGGACTATTTTTAGCAGGCCAGTTCCCCAAACCCCTTCACTGTGGCCACACAGACCTGCCAGCAGCTGTCCCAGGGCAGGGCAGTCACCTGCTCCACTTGCTGGAATATCCTGTCTCCAACTCTTACCTTCATGGATAAAACACCAGTCTCATGGGAAGCCTCGGTTTTCCTTCAGCTATCCAAAACAAGCTGACATTTCTGCATTTAGAGTAATTTTCGTGCCATCTTGAAGTGCTTAACCAACATTTGCTAATTAAATTTCACATCCTTATGGGAATTTTCCTCATCTTGTTTTTGAGCAAACTAAGTGTGATATAAAGAGTGCAAAGAATGAGATTACAGTCTAACCGGAGTTGGGGGGATTTTGTTTTTAAATCAGCAGCTTCAGTAAATTGAGCTCTGATGTAACTAACCCATGGCAGAGCAAGGGAGGCTCTGCCTTGCACAGGGGATCTTCAATGAATCACAAAATTAAGTCAGGGATATTTATTCAAAGTTTACTCTGGCGAGAAAATGAAGAGTGAAGGGAGTGTTTCAGCAGTGGAAAGGCCTTATCCAAGCCATGACAACAATACTTTGAATAATTATTTCTGTGATTTCACTTCATAAAAAGGTAATCAAACTACCTCATGGAAAAAACCAAAATCAGGCTATATTTATGGACCAACCTACTAAACCACAGGAAGCAAATTTCATGAATTACACACCATTCAAGACACAATGCTTCAACTCACATAAAACAAATCAATATTACCAGTCAAGAGTCACATAAGCAAAACCCTTCAGTGTATTGCTAACTTTGCCAAATGAACCTTCCCAGTAGTATTTTGTTTTACTAGGTAATCATTAACCTGTTCAAACACTCAAACAAAAACATCAACTTTGTATCCTGGGGATGTGCCATACACCAGAAAACACTAACGTGCCCATTTGTGACAGATTTCTAAAAATAGCTCAGTGGCTCCAAATTCCCTATAAAAAGTAATTTATTCAAATTACTAGACATGGTAGAATGTTGAGTATTATCTCCCATCTGAAATCCCAGTGTTCAGAACATTGCCAGTAGGGCTGCAAGCTCCCACTGACTTAACAGGTAGAAAGTCTTCCCTAAAAAAGCACCAAACACTTCCAGTGCAGTCACTGGTCCCTCAGTCACTCCTCAGAGTCCACTTATCAGTTATTCATAAATCAGTTATTCAGGTGGCAAAATTCAGAGACAAAGAAAAGAAGTTGGGGTTGAAGCTGATCTGGGTCAACCCTGAAGCCTGACTACAGAATTCTGCAAAGTGGGATGGGATGGGATGGGATGGGATGGGATGGATTGGGATGGGATGGGATGGGGAGCTACTATATCAATAGATAAAACAATACTAAAAGACAGAAGGTTTTCATTCAAGACCAGACGGTTGATGCCTGAGCAGAGTTAAGATAATTCTGTGCTTTAAAACTGAACTGAAGGACTTGTATTCCAGCTACAATAGTCAAGCTCAGAGATGTAATGCAGAGTAAGAAAATCTGCTGGGCATCCCCTCCAAAAGATGAAAAATTCTTTGTGAGCTACAAGCAAAAAAGATGTTAAAAGGTCTACACTAAAATTAAAGACAAGAGTAATGGTCATTTAAATATGCCCCAGAGTACTGTGCTTCCCATTTCTGCAGAACACAGGCATCATCCTCAAAGCTCAGGGCCTCTTCCACACTTCCTCTAATCTTTTTTTCACTCTTTTTTTCACTCAGTTTTATGCTGTAGAATACCCAAAAGCTTGTAGCACAAGGACATGTTATTGGAATGAACAGAAACAATGAATGTATTTTCTCCAAGTTGAGGACAACTCACTACTGAATATTCCATGACAATTCCACATGTGCAAATGCCTTTTCTTCTTCTGTGACAGACAGAACCATGAATTCCCAAATATACCATAAATTCCCAACAACTTTAATCTTACACAGTTGCACTCCCTCTACTCATAAAGTTATTGATGGAAAAATCACTATTTCTATCCCTGCTAGAAATACAGTAAGAAAGTTACATTACTGTCAACACTGAACAACATTCTCCCCATTAATTATTAACACAACATAAATCAAACAATGGGAATATTTGAAAAATAGCTGCTAAGAAAAGCCCAAACACCTGAACTCAAGCCTTTTCACACCCTGGAATTTCCATTAATGTACAATATAATCTTATTTCTGAACATCCAAAGCAGTAGCTCACAAGGCTGCCTGACATATTCTCCACGACACATGGTAAACTTTAATTTAGCCAATTACAGACATGACACAAGTTAAGGAGCATTACAGCTGTCAATTCAAGATGTCACATTGACTCTGTACTAGGAAGACTTTTCCATCTCCATCAAGGGAGCCAAAAAATTTTAAAAATAGGTTTTTATACTTCATATTTTAATAGGAAAATATACCCCATTCACAGGTTACCAGCTCCTTCAAGGACTTCAAGTAACCGTTTTTGGAAGAATAAATATTAAGTTATTAAAGTCATTCAAAGCAATTTTTGTTGCCATTCCAAAGGTGAAAATTGGTTGCATCCTTATACATGTAATTTACATCCAAACTCTTGCCAAATCTCAGGGTCACATTGTTATGCTTCATCTTTAAATAACAGTTTCTCTCTCCCTCTCCTGCTACAAATACAAATAGAATTTGTGCTCTACCAAAATGGGGTTGATCAAATTCAGCTGACAAGAGACTCTTCTCCTGGAAATTCTATTTTAATCCCTCCTGCAATTTATGATCTTAAAGAAAAGTTGCTAAGACATGATCTCAGGAGTCAGGCCATCCACAACGTTGCTGCATTATATGGGGGAAATAACAGGAAAAATTAAGATCAAATGGGAAACTTTGCAAGTTTCTGATCAATTACCCACTTGCCTCACCAAAAAGATAAAATAAAAACAAAGGGATCTGAGCAAATCCATTTCCATGTTTCCAGCATCCACTCACCAGTTACCACGTAACATCCTGGGCTACAGAGAATCCCTGAGGGAGGAAATCTCCTGGGTTTTCATGGAGGAGCAGCTCTTACACCCAGCCATGGAGCTTATCCAGCTCTCTCCTGCCAAGGAGGGTCACAATGACACCAAAACCAGCCAAAAGAGGTAGGAGGAAGTCCTCCCTTCAGAAATGGAAATTAAGGATGTAGACATTTCCTTGACTAAAAATACCACGCAGCGATGACTTAAAACTGAGAAGGGTACAAACATTACAGGGTTTTCTTGTTTTAAAAGTATGTCACAGAAACAAAGATAGCTTATTTCCTAAAGACATTTCCCAAGGAACACCGGATTCCTGCTCATCCCAATATGGCAAACAGCACACAGTTAATGCACACCATGAAAAAATTTAATCAGCCAAAGGACCCAAATCTCCAGAACTGAATGTCCAAAGCAAACCCTACATAGCCCAAACACTGCTCAGGGAAGAACTCTCATTTCCAAGAGGAAACAGATTTGTTATGGGGTGACTCCAGCAGTTCCCAAATCCCACACATTTCCCTCAGCCCCTTTGAAGGGCCCTATCCATGCCACAGGGGGAATTCAACTGGTTCTGAAACATCAACTGGAGCATTCGAACTTCACCCTGAGCACTGCAATGTGAAACAGAAACCAGCCCAGGCATCCTCCAGTGCAGCAAGCAAGAGACTCAGGAGATGCTACATAAACCACAGTGATGATGAGAACTGCAAAAAACCTTCCTCAGCAACTCATCCTCACTCATGAGTGTCCAAAAGCTCACTGTGGTTTGCTCCAATTCACCTTTTTCCCCACATTTCATCTCTGACTCAGAAATAGCCATACCTCAAGTTTCATATGCATCACACACTCTGCATAAAATATTCTCTCAAAACAAAAATTTTTCTTCTCCTTTTTTGGATTGAAAGTGCAGACAGTTCAAGAACTGCTCCTGCAGATTAATTTATTCCTCCACTGTTAAACCATCTGCAGGTAAAACTGCTTTTGGCATCACCTAACATCCAAGAAATTTTGTGGTCACAGTTTTAAGTTTCCATCATCTTCTTGTAGTTCATTGATAATCAAAAGGGGATCTGTAGCGACAGCTTTTAAAAACAGCTTTGGTTTGGAAAAGGAAGTATAACTTGACTAATCCATATTGACTAAATCCACAGACTATGATGGATTGCAAGAAAAAACACTTATAAAGAAAGGGTCAGGGCAAACCAAGTATCAGACTCATAATTCCCCTCAGCTGACTGGGCTCAGATAAAATCAAGTCTAGATTTTAACTTAAAAATACAGAAAGGATAACATAACTTTTTTTTAAACTGTAAGAGCAATGCCTTGGTCCATTCCGATACTACACAGGAAATGCACCAGGGCCTTCTGGAAACAAAGTTTATTGTTACTACATATATGATTATATTTAAGATACTCTATTTCATGGGAAATGCAACAATATCTAAAGACATAACTCTAACTGGGACTCACACAACAGCCTCCAAGTCACAGAAAAAGGAAGAGAATAGATGAGATCTTGGACTATGAATGGTATAAACAATACCTTGAATCTAGAGTAACAAAACCCAAAAACAACCCAGAACTTCAAGGTACTAGAGATGTTTATGTCTGATCTTTGAGACCATAGAGAAACACCAGCACCTATAGAAATAATGCTATAATGGCTTTAATGGTAAGTGGCATTTCTTATGACAGTTATGGAAATAACATTCCAAGAAAGCTAAACTATGAAGTTACAACTATTATATGGGAGAATTCCCACTTTGCAAACACCTCTTCTCTGCAAATCCAGAATTTCAGACAGAATTAAAACAGAACAGCCGTTGAAAAATAAGAACCTGATGAGACAAAACTCTATAGGGTATATACAATTTTTTTTTTACTTAGAATAATTCATCTTTTTTTTCCCCCAAAATACTACAAGTGAGGTGAAGAGTGCAGCTGATCTGAAATCATACACCTGCCTCATTTCTGAACAGCACTTGAACTCATCATGAACTTCTGTGTTAACTCTCTACCACTGACAATCCGACAGCAATCAGTCGGTTTTGCAGCTGATTTATATTCACATTTGTTAGACGTGTTCCCTGAAACGTGAACACATTTTAATCCCTTCTGGAGAGCATTTGCTTTCCAGGCAGCCCAGCAGAGGTTTCGCATGGAGCTCTGTGCCCCTCAGCCAGGGAATACTCTGAGCTGTTTGGAACAAGAGCCCTCTGACATGGTGAGGACATGAAAGAGAATTACCCAAAAGTCCTTTCCCTGCAGCACAAGGCACAAGCAAGTTCATGACACCAGAGGAGAACTAAAAGAAACACCATCTTAGTTTAAGCATGTTTTATGCTTAATATAATCCTTTTTCATTTATCAATGTCCTTTTCCTCAACACCTTTGTGACTATATTTTCATTTTCAGTTTTACCCAAGAGCAGTCACTCAACACACGCAGAATTTTTAAGTCCTGGCCAATGGTTTGTCCAAGTAATCTGTCTGCATAAAACATTCATTTCTACATTTTTTACTGCTGAAAGTTACAAACAAAATGACTTTTCAGAGATGGCTGATGCATCTTTGTACCACAAGAGGATCTCAATTTTGCAATAACCTTTGCAATCATCAGCAGGTGAAGTTGCTGACTTCAAAACCACATAGAACAACATCTTCCTCAAGCCTGAAGAAAACAAGAAGGTCTATCAAATCAGGCTGGGAGGGGCAACATCACAAGTGGTTTAGACGTGGAGCTGGGGAAGGACATGGGAATCTCTCTTAGGATGTTGGGAAGAAACACAGCTCCAAGGTAAGACTGAGCCCTCTGTCTCACACAGCTCAGAGCTGAGCCCCAGCAGGCCCAGGCTGATTTAACAGATGGTGGGAGAGCACTGAAGGAGCATGGAAGGGAAAGGGAACCTCACAGAAGTTCATTACTGGAGGGAGAATCATTGAGGGAGAGACACACTGACATGGAAGATACACTCAGCACTGTCCTGTCTATTTGCATAATTTAGAAGTATCACAAAGTAAATATTTACACACAGCAGTCCTGCATAGGGCAGAATTTTTATGTGAACCAGTTACAGCAGAGAAGGAAGGTACTATGTTCAGTTAACAGCCCAACACTGAAACACTGATTCAGATTGGACTGAAGAACATAAATGACTTGAAGAGCTCGAGCCTGGCATCCAGGAAACGTTTGTTTGCATTATGAAACCACTGTCTGGTTACAGGTCTGTTCTTCAGATTGTTCTGTGCTGCTGCACTGCACCTGCATGAGAAATAGACTCCTTCCAGCTTCAACAATTGTTAAAATCTTAAATGCAAGTCACTACACACACCAGAACTCCAAAGAGTATTTTCAATCGGGCAAGAAAACCTTCATTAAAATAATTCTGAAGGTAAAAGGCCATAAAGAGGAATAAAACACCAGAACTTTTGCAGAGAGCTTTGAAAGAGTATAAATTTCTTATTTATAAGAGATATTGTTCTCTACTACAGAAGATTTTTTTCCAGTTGCTTTCATGCATTTAACAGCAGCTGAAGCAGAAGCAGCTTCCCCTCCCTGTGAGCATCTCTCATTCCTGCTGTAACTGAGAAATGAAATAACTCAGAAGATGCAGGCAGAGCAGCACAGGAACTGCGAGGGGAGGGTTGGAAAGGAGCTTTAGGGTCTGGCCCTACTTCTACCACAGTTTTTGAGAGAGTTTTGTAGATCCTTTTAGATCACAATGGAAAACACGTCTGCCTCAAAAGAGCAACTAAAATGAGTGGTTACAGGAGACAAAGTGTATTCAGAACAAAACTGAAGCAGCACAATGTTGCAAAATGAATATACTCTAATTCTGTGCATGTAATTTCAGTCTGGAGAGTTACTTCTAATTGATGGGTGCAAATGATTAACAAGCTAGAGAGAAGGACAACACGTGGAAGCAAACATCCCCTCCACACATTAGAAAACACACGTTATAACTCTCAGAAAGAAGATTCCAAAACGCTGCTCTTTCCCACGTTTCAGCAACAAGTTCGGGTATTTTAGTGACCAACATGGAACAGTGTATTTCAAACAGACAAATTACACTGCACATAAATCACAAAAGAGCTCTCTTCCCTCAGCTGCCCATACCATATCACAAAGAAAAACGACGTAAAGAAAAAATTAACCACGCTTTCGCAAAAAAAGGGTCACTGCAGTTGGCTTCTTTCCCCTGAACTTTTGAATCCCCGGGCTAGGCACGAAGGTCTTTCATCCCCCCAGCACAAGACACCACATTTCAGCTAACGAGAAATCCACTTCAAATATTCCAGACTTCCTTTCCAAATGTCAAGGCTGTTTAGTTAATCGGGAATAACAACATTCTGCTGAATAAAATTCCGGTGCAAAACTGCACCAGAGCTGCACGGTCCTCGTGTGCAGTGACACAATTGTGTCCACTTCTCCAGGCACTTATACTGGGCCACCCCACTTACCAACACAGTTTCTGTTATAATTGCACTGGTTTTTCCCTCTAAAATCGCATTGCCTAGGATAAAAATCCCTATCTGAGCTCAAACAGTTCATCATTATAGTGCTGTACTGAAAATTAATAAAAGAATACTGCCACAAAAATCAAGTCTTCAAGACTAGACATCCCCACTGTAATAAGTTGTCATAGGTTACACCAATATTTACAGTCATGAAAAGGTAACAGACTTGTTAGGAGCACATCTGTGAAACACGAATAAGCAGGTTTTGGACAGCAGATTGTTCACAATAGCTACTTGCTTACTTGAGCTTATCTCTCACTGACAGTTCATACATCCACCTCGAATCCTGCCTAACTGCAACCAACTTGATAGAAACAGCTTTTCTAAGTACACAAAAATCGGCAAACACGAAGCTCTTTACCATCAAGTCAAAACAATTCTAGCAAAAGCCACTTCCATTGTGCCCTGCAGCAGCCCGGAGATGACAGAAGCCGGGGATGTTTACAGGTCCCATATGAATAATTCAGCGTCAGCATCAGCAACAACTCCCCGGCACTGACAGCGGCCGCGATGCTCCCCCGACCCGGAGCCGTGCCCGCAGCACATCCTCAGCAACTACCGCGCTCCCGGCCGAGCCTCCAAGGGGACGATTCTTAAGAACTGACCCTTCTTTATTTAATTTTTTTTTTTTTTAAACTTGCACTCCTCCTGCCCACAGCGCAAGGATGAGCACCCAGCACAGAGATGCTCTGGGATTTCTGCAAAAAACTTCCCAGCGAGGGCCACCGCTGTCCCCGCGTACCCACGGCGTCAATGGGGGGAGCGCCCCGCGGGCACCGGGCAACCCCCGCCCCTGATCCGCCC
>JAHLSL010000039.1:3393361-3411449 GCA_025920805.1 Petroica traversi
GGGGCCCGCCCACGCATCCCCCCCTCCACCCGGGGTGGCTCCCCGCGTGTCCGCCTGTGGGGAAACTGAGGCGCAGTGCGGCCGTCGCCCGCCCTTCCCCGGCCCTCGCCTCCCCTCTCCTTCACAAGACGGAGCAGAGGGGAACGTGTTCAAATTGAAAGTTGCAGCGCTGAGGCGCTTTCAGGCTGCGTGGCGGTGTCAGTGGGCTGTAAAAGCTGCTCTTCAGCACGGCCTTTTGTCATCGCCTTGCATCTGCCGTCTTGCAGAAGACTTGATCCAATGTCGCGATACATTCACTGTAACACATCTAAAAATAGCACTTTCACTGCAATCCGATCATGGAACAATAGCCCGGGAGGGAATGCGAGGCCGGGTTGGCCATTAGTTGACCTGGAGGCAGCACTGATGTGTCTTCATTCGCTGCAGACAAATGTTTGTTCTCTAGAATGTCCGGGGAGGTGCTTCAGCCTGTGAGGTCTGGGTCAGTGCTGCTTTAGCTTTCCCTCAAATCACTTTTTCCTGAGTCACTGCTGTGATTTAAGCTTGGTTGTTTATTTTTTTCGTGCCTGACAGGAACATGGAAATCAGAGTATCCCTTTGTAACAGCCTCTTACACATTTTAGGACTGTTATCTGCTTAGGACTGTTATGTCTTATCTTCTCCAGACTAAACAACCTGATTACTTGCAGTCTCCCCTCGTAGATCATGTTTTCTAAACCTCTAATCATTCTCATCACTCTCCTTCGGACTCTTCCTTTGGTTCACGTCATTTTTAGAAGGGCAGTGATCACAAACTGGAAGCAGCACTGCTGCTGAGGCCTTGCTGGGGCTGAGTAGAGTGGAAGGATTCTTACAGGCTCCACTGCTTGCCCAGAACGAGAGCTTCTCACAGCACCTGACACTTTCGTGTTCTTCTGTATCTGCTAAAGCTCCAGATTGTTCTGTAGAACTGACACCTGAACAGTTACTCCATTGTTCAGGATTTTTGTGCATAAGAAATCTCACCTGAATTGATTTTTCAGACCGTATTGTAGTACCAAAATTCTTACACTGAGAGTTCCTTACCTTTGGGAAAGACCCTTCTGTGCCCTTGGCTGCTCTAGCCAATATTTCTGTGATTTCCAAAGCTCTCTGTCCTGACAGATCATCCAGGTGAGAAGGCAGGGATTAAACTATTGCTGAAGGCCAGTGTTTTGGTGGCTTCACTGATGGTTCTGCACCCCCATTCAAGATTTGGTGCAGAGCTTTTGTCTCTGAGGGACAGAGGTCTGTGCATCCCATTTGGCTTTTCCACAGCTGAAGTGCAACTCTGCCATTTCAGTTTTGGGGACTAACACACTGCTGCTGGTAGAGAACTTTCCAAAGAAGTGTTGTGTTTCTGTTTATTTTGTTGAGTTTTTTATTTACTCCTGATTCAGTGACATGGCACATGCAGTGTATTTGATGTTTCCCTCTCTCACTTGTAAGGGAATGAGCAGCCCATGTAGGGGAGAGCACCTTTATGATCTAAGAGATTTTTATTTTAAAAGCCTCTTATTAGTCTTGTGGGTGATCCAGGTGGTTCATCCTCTCATTGTTTGAGTGATGGATGATGACAAGTGAGTTGATCAAAGACACTGCAAATTGTTAACACTGAGACAAAATCATTACTTAAAAACCATTGTACTTGCAGTTTTCAGTTATCAATCAATTTGACTTAGAAATGAGTTAGAATTGCAGCACTGGGAAAAAGAAATCAGTCTTTGACACACTGAATAATCTTAGATTGAATTAATAACTCAGCCTAAATGTGCTCTGCTCTCTGTAGTAGCTGCCTCTCCTGTGAGTGCTCCATGGATGAGGTCCAGCAGCATCAGCTCTTCAGCTGCTTTTGCTCTCAACAGCTGCCCAGTTTTTCTTGTGAGCATTGACATGTTCCTGATGTCCTGACACATTTCTGCTCCTTTGAGTTCAGCATTTGTCAGGGTTTTTGAGAGCAGTAGGACTGTTTGGATAAAGCCTCACCTGCAGTGAGCTGTGACACTGCATTGCAGCAAAAGCTGTTCCCTTCCAGCAGTGTTGGTAATGGCCTGGTAAAAATCACTGGAATGAACCCTCTTGTGCTCATTCAGTCACTGCAGACAAGCTGCACTCTTCATTCTGCTGCAGCTGGAACTTGCAACCCCAGGTTCATCCCACAGCCAGTCACTGTCAGTCTCCCAAAGTCATTCACTCACAGGCTGTGGGAAGAGGCTCTTTTTAATTCTAGTTACTCTTTCCCTCTTTGAAAATTTTACAAAGCTCGCTAGTGATGGCTCAGATTGCAACACTGCTCCAGAGAAATGCTAGATTTAGATGGCTCACACCCACAACAATAAAAAGTTCTAGTATAATTCAAGACAGCTGACTACAGGCTTGAATCACACATTAATACTCAACTGTAGTTTTTTCATTTCATTGCTTCAAAGTTAAAATTGAGCTGCAAGTATTGCCCTGTACAGAGCAACATTCTGGAAGGGGCATCACAGCTCTGGCAGGGACTTTGTGTGGCTGATGCCAAGAAAGAATAAGGGAATGTCAGGGCAAGATGAGAAGAAAAGAATTCAGTGAAGAAGGAGGCAGTGTTTTAAGATAATGAATCCCATTTCCCTGTTAGTTGTTGATCTGTGTTACAACTTTTCCCAACTGCCTTTATCTTGATTAGGTTTTCTACGTTTTGGTTCTTTGCAATCTTGCCATATCAGTTCTGCCTGAATTTCCTCTCTGAATGGAACAAGGAAGAAGATACTGAACTGTTTGGACCCCTTGATGTGAACCTAAACTAAGGTAGATGGTGTTGCTGTGTTTGTTTTCAGGAAATTATCACAATCAAGGAGAGATTCGTAAGAAAGAGCTGGAGCAGAGTTGTTGTGTCCTGGGGATTCCTGCTTCTGATGTCACAGTCATTGATCACAGGTAACTGGTTTTCCCTTCCAGCACAGTTCCACTGCAGTTTTAAATGGAGGTGAAGTTCACTTTAAGATTCAGGAGAGCTGACTATGTCATCCTAAAAAGCCTGGAGGAATGTCAAGAAAGACAAAATAGATATTTTTGCTAATTCTTCTCATAAATCTAATTAATGCAAAAGATAATTATTTGCATTATAGGAATCACAATTCCTAGGTGAAGTTCTGTTCATACAGCATTTAGGATAATGATAACCACACTTGCTGGGATCTGGCACGGGGTGTCTGGGCAGCTTGATCACATTTTGTTTATAACAGCTTGTTGCAATGTTAGAGATTCTCTGAATTGCCTAGGGCAGGTTTGTAGGTGGTCTTTGCAGGGTTAGTGTGGAATTCTATTATATTTACAATCTGCTTTAATCCTGGCTAAAGACAAAAGGGAATTGCAGTACTAAAGACAGTCCACAATAACATGGCAGTAAGATTCTTCAAAATTAAGCCATGCAAGATTTGTTTTTCCAAGGTGTGGTGTTGTTTTCTTTAGCTGTGTGTAGCTGCAGAGGTGGGTGACAAAGCTGGCACTTCTCTGTGCAGGAACTCTCTTCTGGGAAGGTGATTTAACACTTTGAATCAGTGAAACTTGGAACTAATGTTGTAAAAGCTTCTCAAGTTGCCCAGTCACTGTCTGTGTATAAGATCTGAATGAGACACTGATTGCTGGGAAACACGATACAAGTGGTTGTTTCACTTGTAAACAGCTATCACACAGCCCATAAAGAATATTTCTGTTTATGAAGAAATAATAGCAACATATTGATTTAAAGCCACTCCAGCTAGAATAGTCAGAGTTGAAAAAAAACCAAAATCTGGCTCCAGGCAGGCGCTTTTCCCATGAACATTTTTTCCCTTGAGCTAAGGCAACAGAAACCACAGTCCAGAATATGAATCTTTTTGAGTTCTTTGCTTTTTTTAGCTTTAGGTTTCTCTCCAAGTTTTCAGCTTACTGAGGAAAACAGCAGAGAAGTTGTTTTTCTTTTGGAATGAGAAGAGATGTTTCCGTTCACTTCTCATGAACTGGCTTTGCATAGCTGCAAGTTTTGTAGTACAAGGATATGACAATGCCCAAAACATTCTGGGGAGGAATAAGGAAAAAGCTGCTAAGCTTTGCTAAGCATGAAGTCTGCTCAATGAACCATCTTTTGAAGCTAACAATGCCTAGAAGCCACTTGGCCTTTTGTCCTCTAAAGCAATGTGAGGTTGGTTAGTGAGTGATGCAAGTTCTGATACTGCTCAGTCACCCCACACTCCCAGTCCAGAGCTGCTTTTTGCCAGTAAATCTTTGGTTTGCTGTGGTAGGAAGGTGAGGCCATTTCAGAGACATCTCTCAGCTGATGCCTCTTTCTTACCTTAATAATATTGCACACATTTCTGTCCAATGCCAGATCCATCCCATTGCCCAGAGATGGGCTGGAATGCACATCATTGTTCCAAGGAACACGTTTAGATCTGAGGTCTTTATCTCTGAGTTAGATTGCTATGAGATAACCATCAAATCCTTCAACTTTGTTGTGCATTCAGGGAGTAAATGAAGTTCTTGATGAATTTTGCTTCGATGAATTTTGTTTACACAGTGAAGTGTGTTTACAGTGCATTATTTACTGTGCCATAACTCACCATGTGGATACTCTTTATGAAAAACATCTGTGGGTCAGGTGTTAGCAGACTGGTAGAGGATCAGGACTAATTTCTAGACCACACTGAATTTTTAGTGTAGCTGATTTTCAGATACTGTTTTCCCTTAGTTTAGACAAAGCATTAGGACTCAGGGTTCTTGAAACTTACTCAGAGTTCTTGGATTCTTTAAGGTCAGTAGTTTTCCTGTGTCTCTTAGAACTTATGTAATTTACAGATTATAGAAAAGCATTTGCTTGTATGGCATTATGTGAAAATTGCTAAAGTAATGCATTGTTTACCACTAGATTTCAATGTAAATTTGTGCCTACAGAATACAGCTCAGAAGGCTGCTCCTCCTTAGCATTTAAGATCAGAGCCCTTTTGGCTCTTTTGTTCCCTGCTGAACTCTTCAGAAGATAATTTGCCATCAATGTAAAGAAGGAGCACATTGCTCTGGGAGAGCTGCTGGCCTGCTGCCCATCTCCCATTGCTTACACAAACACTGCATGCTTTACATTAGCCAAGCTGCAGCTTTGTGTTTTGGTAAGGAAAGCCCAAAGGATTGCAAGGTCTGGATCAGCTCCAACCATTGTAGTGTGGAGCTGAGTCATGCTGCTTCCTCTTTCTTTGTGTGATCTACAAGTGAGTGAGTAGAATTTTCAAGATGTAAAAGGGGAAATAGATTTGCAAAGCCAGGTGATTGCCTTGCTCTGTCAGCTCACTGGGGCAGGCAGGTACAAAATCAACATGACATTTGGGATTGTGTATGAACTTGTGAAGGGAAAGCTTCAGTCAGCCTGTGATGAAATCTGTGCTAGAGACCAAATCCTTCTTAAGCCTTGCCTTAAACAATGACTCTCTCAAGTACATCCAGGATTCCCTACAGGACCAGTTCAGTCTCTATCACACAACTGCTGTGCCCTGATCCTTCAGGAGCTGTGTTTGATATTGCCAGTTTGTTTGTTATCTCACTTAAAGACAGCTCAGAACTGCACAAATACAGCCCCAAACTGCGCCCACATTTCAGCTCTAGAGATGTGATGTGCCCACAATTCCCTGCAGAGTTCTTTGCTCTGTGGGACATGTCCAGGAGTGGGAAGGGCAGGAATGTCTGGGCAAGCAGACGTGTTCAAGACTAGTTTAGATTTCAGCTTTGGACTAATCCAACTTGGGACCAGTACAGGTCAGGCACCCCTGAGCTGCCATGTCATTATCACAGCTCCCACACTACCCCAGCCAGCTTGACTTTAGTGGAGAAAAGTTTCACAATCCACTTTTGTTACCATTCCCACACCAGGATTAACACTTGGAGCAGCCCAGCTCAGAACTTGGGCTTGTGTTGTTCAAAGTTAATTTTTGAGCTGTCATAATTATTTCTACTGCTGGGTAAGGGGGGAGTAGCAAGAGAGTGAGCTCTGAAACTCATGTAAGATAAAAGTCACTTCATTAATTATATTTTAATGTAAACTCTGTGCTTTTGGTATATTATGTGCTTCAACAGTAGCTTTTCTTGTAAGTTAAGCTCCTACTTACAGTGGGCACATCTGCCAGTGCTCTGGCTCTCTATTAGTCTGAAACATTGCACATAAAAAGGAGATGATTTCTGAGCTGCCTTCACTTTCTGAAGAGAAGCAGATAAAAGGGAGCCCAAATTATTCTTTTTTTCTAATGTGTGTTTTGGGTTCATGGAAAGATAAATATCAGATGTTTTACTGCGGATTCTGAAGCTTTTGTGCACAGTTGTTCTGGACAGAAAGTAAAACTGACTATTTGCATCTTTAATATGACAGAAAATATTTGGCCCAAGTTTGTACTGCAGAGAAAATAATAGCTGAGATCTGTGTAAACTGGAAAATTTTCCATTCACAGTCGGACGCTTACGGCAAACAATGTTACATCTCTCTCCAAGTTTCCATGGAAATTGCACTCCCTTTGCTTTTTTATTATTATTATTTTACTGAAGTCCAAAAGGGCTCCGATCAGATACTGCACAGGAGAGAGGACATCTGCCCATGCACAATAATGGCTACTTTTATGAGGCTGCAAAGAACCTCAAAATATATTTATTTTTTCCATTTTTTATGTAATAATTCTGTGGTGTTGGACTCATTTTTGCCTCCTATAAGATAAATAGGCTTTATTGCACTTCCTCATATTTAACTTCTAACGAACTTCCTTCCATGACCTCTCCATGGCAGAGAAATGAGTCTGTAAGGTCATGGGAAAAATATATTCTTAAGTAAATAGTGTGTGTGTCTGGTTGTGGTGATCACAAAGATATAAAAACACTCAGGCCCTTCAGAGAATGAAATACATCACTGGAAATCTGAGCTTTTTTATTAAAATTTAGAAACAGTCATTAAGTCCATCCCATTGATCCAGGCTGGATTTGTTTCTTTGGGTTTATTGATGGGAATGTGGGTGCTGAGTGCACAGAGCTCTGGGATTCTTAAAAAATGTATTTTTCTGACTTACTATGTGTTTCTATCACAAAGGTGATATTACTTCCTAATATTAATTCTTTCCTGTTCTTGTATTTCATATTTTGGGATCAGTATTTAATAGTTTTAATTCTGCTGAAGTAATTGTGGTAATGAGTTACATTTTGTCTTCCTAAGTTCCCTGTGGTATCATAGTTTGACATTTTATTTTATTGCTAATTCTAAAAAGTCAATCTATGTGCTGATTAAAATTGCTTTATTCTGGAAGAGCTGCATATTTCAGGAGTGAGTGATGGGATTTTCTTAATCTTCCTTATCCTAGCAATGCTGTGAAGGCCTTTATTTTTTTGCAGAATTTTCTGTAATTAAGAGTGACATCTGTGAGACCAGAAATGAGACATGTAAATTGATCACATGCTCAGTGTGTTTTGCAGGGAAATCCACCAATATCCCTTGAATCAGCCAAACACACTCAAAATCATCCTGAGCACTAACAGGCTTCACCATGGCACTTTGTCAGTCAGGTGGGGATCTTGATATTTATCAATCTGTAATCTGAAATTTCATTTCTATTTAGTATAGTTCCTGAAATGTAAATTGTTTTCTTTCTAAGAAGACAATAAAAGATTTGGCCACCTATTTACATTTCTAAATAGATAATTTTTTCAAAATGCCTTCCCACATGGCAGCTCCTGCTGAAATTTTAGGACCTCAGAACACTTTATGAAAAGGATTATATCAAAGTCTGCCTTCAGGCATCTGCTTTTTTAAGTGTTGCTTTATGCAATAATTTCAGAGGAAATTCTTCTGGGGGTTGAGCTGTCTCACAGCCCTCCAGGAAAGCTGATTTCTGAAACAAAGCCTTGTATTGCACTAAGTTATGTTTAACTATCTTGTCCTAAGTTAGATATTTTTTTCAATATGAAAATCTGCCCTTTTGCTTCCCTGGGGCTGCCATGAACCAGATCCTTCCTCAGCTTTGCAGCAAAAGGAACTTTTGCTGTCCAGCAAGGGGGAAGGAGAAAAAGATCATAGGGCCACGTCCCTGGATTCCCTCAGCAGGGCAATGAGCTGTGGTACCTTTGGAAACAACCAAGGATTCTCCCTCAGATGTCAACAGAGACCTGTTCCAGCAGGGATGGACTGAGGGGACAGCCTGCCCAAAGAAGCCAAGGGCTCAGAATAAATGCAGGGGGAAATTAAAGAGTACAGCTCGAGGACAAAATGGTTTATGGAAATCAAATCAAAATACTCTGCATCGAAATTTATACTTTTAATGCTCAAGATGATTTTAGCAGAATAAAAGCTATGAAATACTGATCTCAAAATATGAAAGATGAGAGTAGGGATCCCAGCCATCCCCTGAAGCTGATGAAAGTTTGATTTGACTTAAAAACCATCAGCATTGCTAAGCTTATGGTAAGAAAAGAAATAAAGCTGTGCATAATGGCTGCATTTCAGGAGTCTGGGGCTGAAGATAGGGACATGCAGGAGAACAGGAAAATCCATTACAAGTGGTTTTTTTCTTTTGTTCTTTCTTTGTTCATTCAGAACTGCCTTTTACTATTCTTTATGAATGATTTTTGAAAGTCCTCCACATACATTAAGGACAGGTATCATCCTCAGAGCAAAGACAGCTCCAAGGAACCATCCTGGATCTGCAGATAGTTTTTGTCCCAGCTTTGCTGTCTCCTGGGAACACAGATTTCTTGGCTGGGAGCCATTCTGTCACTAGAGCATTTGTGTCCAAGCAGAAGTGTCTTTGGGTTTGCTGATTTCCTGTTAAAACATTTGGAGTGGACTTTCTTCATGGTTGCAGGAAGCTATGGAAAGATACAGTCTTTAGATTAAAGCTATTTTCAACAGTTATACCCAGGAGTCCCCTTTCAAACACAGCACACTACAACAACCTCTTTATTTTGCTGGTTACACATGGAACAATTCAGTGTGTTTTGCCAACACTGACCATGAGGAGCTAATGGAGAATGACAGGCACTTTCCTTTTGCTCCCAAAGGTTCCCTGCTTTGATAGCCCAGCAGCTTCTCTGTTAGTCCCTCATTTGAACCTGCAGCTGTTAATTATAGGCAGACCCAGGTCTTCTTTCATAGAAATGCTGAACTCTTACCCTTAAAGAGTAATAATTATATGACACAGTCACAGCAAGTTAATCAAAAAGGAGGAACAAACAGAAAAAAAAATCTAGCAGGGATTCTGCTTAAGCTTTTGAATCTCTGCATTCCTCTGAGCTTACTCAGGGAAAATATATTGTTATTTCTGCTGAGAATGCTCTTAAAAGCCTTCTCACAATAATGGATCGGGCGTTAACGCCTTGATCACACAAACTGTGTGGTTTCTTTGTGGATTCTCATAATCTTATTTTAATTGTAGCTACGGTAGAAAATGTGAGTGCCTCAGTTAAAGTAAAGCTGTGCAATCTGAGGCTGTGACATGCTGTATAAACATCATCCTTTGCATCTGCAATGGACTTGCATTTTCTGCAGGTTATTACTGTGTTGGAAAGCAGAGGAGGGGATTTGCAGTCTCTCTTGGGCAAACTCCTCTTTGGGATTCAATTTAAAGAGTTTCAGTTCCCTCAATTCCATTGGGGGTTGGCCATTGACTTCAGCACGCCCAGGAATTGTCACTGAAACAGTCAACAAGAGAAGACAAAGACTTGTTTAAAACAAAAATGTTGGTATGGGGAAAGTTGGAAAGGGAACTGTACAATGGGTGTTGTGTAAAATGTGTTTTCTCTTAATGACCTTCCAGTTCAGATTGGCTCTGTTTACACACAAATCAAAAGCTGGTTTGTCTCCCTGCCAGCACAGCAAAGCTCAGTCTGGGATCTGAGTTTCCAGCTGTGTCTTTTGCCTCTGACATCCTCCCAGTAATAGAAGTTGGGTGGCTGGGATTTGGCTGGAATTGCAGATGATGTGTGAGCCAGAAATGAGTTCAGCCTTCTCTTCCTCTGTAAGACAATAGTAGTTAAAGCTTGTTTGTGTCAATAAAAAAGCATCTACAACTCCTAAGCCCTCAGGGAGCAGATATGATAAATTAGATGCACTTTTTCCTTCATCATGTTTCTAACCCTGACCAATGTTAGTAGTAAATCTGTGGGAACTCAGACTTTTGTCTTCCTCATTGTAAAGGTGGAGGCAGAAGCTTTTGTGGAGTTCACCTGTGAAGGTGCAGCATCCAGAGAACAGAGAGAGTTACAACAGCCTTTGCAGTGTTCCCTAATCCAGGTTTTTTGTTCTTCATTTCAAACTCCCTGGAGGGCACAGGGTATTAAGTGCTGTCTTTGCTCTGTAAGCCTTAACAGCTTCCCTGCAGAGACTGACAAAGTGGCAGAGACAGGAACCTCCTCTCAGGTGCAGTGGCATTGCTGACATGCCTTGTAGTTGTCACTTTCCTGTTTCCTTCTTTTTCCAAACGCTATTGTAGGAAGCTCTGGAGTCATTCCAGGTCCTGGGTACTGTCTGGTTGCAGGCAAAGCTCTCTCAGCTGATACAGGAGCAACAAGTGATTAAATTATTCAGTGCAGGGTCTGTCTTACAGCAACTGAAAGCTCTGGCTGCAGTCAGCAATTCCACTTGCAGGTTGCACATTGGTGGCCTCATTGTAAAAAGCCCATTTGTAAAGCCCTATAGCAGTTGTTAATCTCCACTCTTCTGTTAATAAAAGCCTCTTTGACACATGACTGCAAACTCCTCCAGTTGACAGGGTCAGTGTGAGCCAGCAAAGGTGCTCTCAGCAGTCTGGAATCTCAGGCTCCCCAAGTGCTCCTACCTGGCTGCAGTGGGTTCTGCTCTGCAGCAGCAGCACAATCCAGAGCTGCCTTTGGAAGCATCCTGCAGCCAAAGAACTCCCATTTGTGTTTTCTTGGCCGAGTTTGTTGTGACATGCCCTGTTATTTTTGCATTCTGGGTGCATTCTGAAGCTCCCCCAGGCATCCCTTCAAATGAAGCATTGCATCACTGAGGAAGTGAAGCCATTACAAGGGAGCACTTTCGCCAGGCACTTGGAGCAAACACAATCAGCTCTCATCTTCCAGAAATGGACTTGCAAGTTGACATTGCAAAATTTGGGAAGAACAATGGTCCTTTCTTGAGAGGTTTGTTGTAGTTTTTTAAAAAGCCAAGCTGTGCTGTTGTTTTTTTGCCACATCATGAACGAAGAATAGAAGAAATTTGCATAGAAGAAATGTTACCGAACAAAGCATTTGGAGCACAGAGCTTCAAAATGCTTTGGAAGGAAGAGAAATGTTAAGTTCTCTGCTGAACTCTGCTAAGGTCTCTGACCTTCTCTGTGTCCTATTTTCATCCTGCAGTAAACCTCTGTTTCTGCAGAGCTGTGGGGATGGAGCAGTTGCTGTTTTCCTGATATTCTCATGGTGTGAGATGCTGTATGAGTGTCGAGGATCATTATTAGAGTTTTCCTTGCTAGTCAAAGGGTTAATTTTAAGATCTGATTTAGGTTTGGCACAGGAGGAGGGGAGACAGAGGATTTTGTTCTGCAGGAAACTAGGTCAGCAGGTTTTTATTATTGTGCTCGACAGCCCAATGTGGTTTGCATTTAGGAATGAACTGGGCTGACATCGTGGATGGTTGGTTTCCCCTTCCCAGCAGCTTCAGCCAGTGCTCCATACATTGCAGCTCTCCCAAATGGAATGAAGGGAATACTCAGCTGAGGAAGCTCAGGCCATTGTGAGTTTGTCAGTTATCTTTTCAGAGCTGTCTGTCAGGAGTGCTCAGGAGCACAGAATGAGGTCCAAGATGTTTTGGAGAGGAGGAACAATAGGGCTGGAATATTTTCAGTCACTGAAGTGCATTGGAATCACAGAAGTCTCCGTTGCTTTTGCACCCCATGGACTGATGATTGTTCTTTAGCCTGTGGCATTGTTTGGTTTTTGTTTGGATCAGGACAGATTCTGATCTTGGTCCTGCCAGTGTAAATTTGGAGTAATTCCCTTGCTTTCTGTGTGTGGCTGAGATCACTGTGTGGTCCTGTAGATACCCTTTAGGTGAGCAGTTTTCCATTATAACTTTTAGCTCATCCTGACTGATGAAAGATTTGAATAATCCAGAATCTTTGTCACATCTCCCAGCTTTCTTGGCTGTGTTTCCTGTTGTTTAGTCTCTTCCCAGGCAACTGAGAATACGTCAGTTCTGTTCTTTACCTCTGCCTGTTGAAGACCAAATTGTGGCAGACATCATCTATATTGGACAATTCAGGCTGCCTTTCTTCACAGATTATTTTGACTTTACTGAATGATGAGAATCCAAGTAGTTATAACTTGAAAAATATACTACATTGTTTTGATTATAAGGATCAGATGAGGGTGGTTGAGCTTAAAATATTTAAGGTGGATCTTAAAAAGACATTACGAAAAAGATTGGTAATGCCTAGGAAAATTTCAGAGTAATAGGATTTGAGGCTGAGCATCTATTTCCAGTTTTATGCTCTTGTTGTTTTACAGACTTCAATGTGAGTTAATGGCTTTTCAGCATAATAAAATCATCTAATTCTGTCCCGTTCTACTCTTTATTCAATTCTGGCATCAAGAAACCCAGACATTTTTGCAAACCAAGCTTGGCATTTAAGGCTGAACAAGGAAAATACAGGCAATGCTGAGAAGAGCAGACAGCAGTAGGTTGCCAGCAGTTCCTGGAAATAATGGAGTTTCACAACCAGTGCCTGCAGATTGGACATTTAAGGAGGAAAAAAAAATCCTTGTGGCTTGCATGGATAGAATAATGAGAATGCAAAGTCTGTTGAGAAAGTTTATTATGGTAAAAATTCAAATGCCATTCTTGGGTTTAAACCAAAGAGCAGCATATCAAATGCCTCAGAATGATGACAGCATAGAAATAACCCAGGTCAGAAAATTGCATATGGTCTCTCCTGGATTGCATTGAATGCTGTGGTAGGCTGTACATTTTAATTGTCCAGTTTTGAATCTCTATAAAACAGTTTCAACTGCAAGAAAACGTGCTCACAGAGTGATCTTTTGAAATGTGAACATGTGAAAGAGGGATGAAGAAAGGAGGTGTTTCTGCAATACCCTTGTGCTCTTCCCCTGCTGTGACTGAGAGCCAAGAAAACGCCAGCGTGTGTCAGAATGAGAGGCAGTGACAGGACTCGTAGCAGGCAGACACGTCCACACAATAAACAGCAGAGCTGAGGCAGCATTCTCAAAATTGCCTCCTGCATAATGAAACAGAGGAGTTGTGGCAGAATCTCCACGGCTTCATTCAGATTTGGCAAATTATTTCATTCAAATCCGCATCAGCTCGGGAAATGTCATTGTGCTGCTGGAAGACTTGGGTTGTGTTTCCTATTCCTAAATTGAACTAAGTTCAATTGAGCTCTCAGCTCAAGAAATGAGAGATGAAAAGCCTCTCTCTCCCCTGCAGTGGCTCTCCAGAATGTATATTATATCTCTTGAGCTGTCAGCCGTGTGAAGCTTTCAGGATGTGACTCATAGGATAAATAAGTTTGGTCATTCTTGCTGTGAATAGAAAAAGGTAAAATCTTGTATTTTTATAAAAGCCTTTTCTTCCCTGCATTAATTCAGAAAACATCCCAAGTCGTTAACATGCTGGAGCTGTCACTGAAAATCCAGTAGCTTCAGGGTTGAACAGAGCTGTTAATAGAGCTCAGTGATGCCATGTGTGTGAAACGTGTGCTGCTGAATATTTGTGCTCTTTCAAATGGATGCACTCGAGTTCCCAGGCTTCAAACGAGGGTGGTGATGCAGAGGAGCAGCTCATGTGTGTCAGCAAAGGAGCAGATGCTGGCAGGAGACCGGGGGATAAGCAGATGCTGAGTAGTGCTGGTAAGGAATGAGCCATTTGTGCCCGTTTGGGAGCTCTGCTGCAGAGAGGATGCAGCCTCTCTGCAGATTTAAGTAGGTTATGATGTTCTCCCCTATGGCTGGGGCTGGAGGCCTGGCCAGTTAACTGCAGAGTGTCACTTTGTGGTACAAACATCAAAAAATCATCTTTCAGAGAGCAATGCCTTCAAATGGATGCATTCCTTTTTTGTTTTTCAATGTAACCCTATCTTTACCAATTAAAGTAGCTATTCAATGGTTATAATATGATCTCTGAGCTATGAGCACAGATCCTGTTTATCCCTTTTGAGGGATAAAATATATTTAGCCTTGCTGGATTTGTAGTTACTATTCCTTCTTGGTGTTTTACGTGGTAATTAACCCTCTCCTTTGATAGCTGTTTGCAGCTGGGAACAGGCTGACAAGAATGGTGCTCTTTGTTCTGCAGCAAGCAGAGAGCTGTGCCTAGGTATCCTGTATCTGTTACCCAAACTCAGGTAAATTCTCCTGGGGCAATCCCAGTACCAGGAGAGAGGGATCAGCAGTATTCTTAACATGGCTGCTCACTGCCAGTCTTTCCAGAGAATGGGAATCAGCATTTATTTACAATTTATTGCAGGCAGAAGGTGCCAGGCTGGAAGCTCTGGTGGCTGGCAAAGGCTCCTCACAGTAACTCTCACACCAGGGTGTGTTTGTGCTCTTCATCATTCCTGCAAGTTGATTGCTTGTATCTGCAAGGAGATTACTGCCCACTGTAATACAACTTCTGGCCTCTTTCCTTGGATGCCAGTAAGAAGATTAATTAGAACTGGGCTAAAAATGTATTAGTATTTAAAGGAGATATACTTTTACTGTGTTGCCTTGTCTCTTATTCCACCCCAATCCATTATACATTATGATGCAGCTTCTGCTGTTTAGTGCCCTCTGTACCTGCAGGGAGGTAAGGAAGGACTTTTTGTCTCCATCCTCACACACCCTTATTGCAGGAGAATGTGTGACTTCTGGCAGGAGCCATCTGGAGCCAGCACAGGATGTTTGGCACAGGACACACTCAGTACCCCCTCCTCCAGTGGCTCAGTGTGGGGCCAGCACAGCTCCCAGGTGCTCTCTGCTTCCACAGCTGCTCCAAGACTGGAGTAATTTCCAGCCAGGCTTGGCAGTTGGACTTTCCCAGTGATCTGTATAAAGCAGAAGTGTCTTGGGAGGTTTCCCAGTTGCACCATCCTGCTTTTGGTGTTTACAGCTACAGTAACTAACTTCTGACATTTCTACCCAGCTGCTGCTCCGTTTGCTGAGCTGGTGCCTGTTTGCACATGGGGCCTTCTGATAAGGCAGGCATTTGACCTTTCTATTCTTAACCCATTAACATTTAGAAGAGTTGCTCTCCTCACCTCTGAGGCTGTGTTCCTCCCCCTTCCCCAACCCCCCATTCCTGCCAGATAAGATTACTCCTGGGTTATATATTGATCTAAAAGCAGAGTGCCAAATGCAGCCCACACCAGTTCAAGGGCAAACACTGAACCCATGAGTCCCCATGCTCAGCTCAGTCGTGGGAAGGAGGTGACCAGAGGCTCTTTTTGCCCTCTCAGCACAACCTGGGGACCAGCACAGGGGTCTCAGTTCTTTATTGTACATTAAATGACCAGCAGCAGGAGCAGCCCAGTTTGCTGATGCTGCACCTTTGTGCTCTCTCCTCCTCTCCCTCTGCCTGTGGGTAGATGAATGGATTCAAGGGATCCTAACACAGGATTATCATACACTCATTGCTTGAGGCAGTGTGGTCAAGGATGTGAAAGTGCAAATGAGAGCCAAGAGTCCTTTGTTTTAAGCCAAGCCCAGCTCCAGGAATGCTGCAATGTGTCACTTCACCTGTGCATAGGTATTTCCCAGTTTTTGAATATCAGACAGGAGTAAGGAGCTGTTGTAAGAAGTTACTGCCTCTTCAGGTGTTGTTTGAGAGTCTCTTGTTCTCATTCAATATCTTGGTGTAAAATACTTGGGAAACTGCCCCCCTAATGAAAACAGGCCTAGTAATGGATGTTAAAAATGCTTGAGCTATTTGCTTTATCCATGAAATGACTTGATGGTCACACAGGAGGAAAGAGATCTGGTGGGTGGGTTTGTTGTGCTGTTGCACACATTTTGTATGAGAATAATGACCACAATGGTCCTGCTAGCTTTAAAAGCCTATGACACTGATAATAGCTACAATCAGTCACAAGAATTAATTAGCTGGCAAGCCTGATTTTCCCTGTAAAACCAAAAGCCACTGGAGCAGCATGGATCAAAATTTATTGCAATTATTAATATTTTATTATGTTAAATGAAATGGTTTAAAATAAAACATTGTGATTTAATGTGCATTTATGACCATCTGTACTAAGAGCTAAGCTCCATATATTTTTAAGACGATAACTTACATGAAATTAAAGAGGCAGGCTCTGTGCTTTTTCCTGCCACTGTTTAAGAGAAAGTAAAACCACAGAATGGATGGAGTCCTCTCACTTAGCTCTAGACTATTTTAGAGAGAGAGACTCCTTCTGAGTTGTCTTATCAGACACGTAGTAATTCAGAGTTGAGAAGCTCATTCAAAGCTGAAGGAGGAAATCCTTTTTCATCTTGTGGTCTGTGAATAAAAATAGATGTGAAAGTCTGTTCTACTAATTTTTTAGATGCCTGAACAGCATGTGTGATCCAAACCCAACTGCTTTATCTCCTTAACTACAGTTAATATTATCTTTGTTTACTGCATGTGTTAGTTTTTAATAGTGTGTTTTGATAAGCTTTTCCATTATTTCTAGAAATTCTGATGTAATTTACCCAGTTGTTTGGAAACAATTATAAAATACTGTTATGATTTGGAGCTCCAGCTTCCATCTCAACTCAAAATTGCACAAACCATGACTAAAAGTTCATTTAGTGAGGAGAAATGCATCACTCCATGCCTATTAATACAATAAACTGGAGAAATTAAATTCTATCCTTAGAGAGTTGTTTTAGAAAGAACTAAATCACTTATTTAAAATGAATGGGTTGAAACCCAGCTGTCCTGGGCTGCAGGGATTTTGCTGTATTGGCTTCACCACAGCCTGGTTTGAATTTTCTGTGTGGCACAGTCACAGTTGTGGTGTCACCAACACTCCCTGGCCCTTGGAGCAGCTGAACTGACAGGGACAAGGCCCAAGGTTGGGAATGCTCCTGCCAATTCTTTGAGAATTTTACAGGACTGTTTTCCTTTATTTTTTTCCCATTTCAAATGTTCCATGAGGTAAATTTTTTATCAGTGACTCAGAGCAAAATAAAATTTCAGATTTTTCTGATAAGATATTAGATGTCTGGGCAAGCCTTCAACTGAAAATGGTTTTTGGCTTCTCCAGCATACTGTACTTGCTGAGATGGGAGTGTGTGAGCCTCTAGTTATGATTAAAACACCAAAATCATGAACGTAGGAAGCAAAAAAGTATTATGCAGGAGAAGATTCATCACTTTTGTGACCTTGTTTAAAGAAAGCCCAGATGTGGGAGCAGATACTTACTGAATCAATCATTTTCTAAGCCACAGATGACCAGAAAATTAATTACAAAGAAAGAATATGAAGAAGTATTAGAAAAATAAACCTGCAGGACCTAATGTTTAAACAATGTTGCCCAGACTTGTTTGGCCTTGAAGTGATCTGCGTTAAGAGTAATTTATTTGGGGATGTTTAACCCCCAGGATGTGCATTCAGGAGATTGTTCAGTGGTTTCAGGGATTGGATTGCTCCAGTTTGCTTCTGCTGCAGAGTTTGTGTCAGGAAACAGAATTTCTGCATTGACTGCAGCTCTGCCAGGATTTTCCTGAGGGTGTGGAGTGGGTGAAGGTGTGGGATGAGTGAAGGTGTGGGATGAGTGAAGGTGTGGGGTGGGTGAGTGAGAGGTGGGTGAAGGTGTGGGGTGAATGAAGGTGTGAGGTTGGTGAAGGTGGGATGGGTAAAGGTGTGGAATGGGTGAAGGTGTGGGATGGGTGAAGGTGTGGGATGGGTGAAGGTGTGGGATGGGTGAAGGTGTGGGATGAATGAAGGTGTGGGGTGAATGAAGGTGTGGGATGGGTGAAGGTGTGGGATGGATAAAGGTGAGGGATGGGTGAAGGTGTGGGGTGAATGAAGGTGTGAGATGGGTGAAGGTGTAGGGTGAATGAAGGTGTGAGATGGGTGAAGGTGTGGGGTGAATGAAGG
>JAHLSL010000039.1:3411549-3440104 GCA_025920805.1 Petroica traversi
GGGATGGGTGAAGGTGTGGGGTAGGTGAGGGTGGGAGCTCCTCGTTGCTGGAGCAGCAAGACAGCTTTTCTCACATGAGCTAATTATGCCATTAGAGTGCAGATCTCTGCACCTCCCTTCTTTGTGAGCTTTATGCATATTCTATGTGGTCTCGTGTGTCTGAGGCATGCTCAGAAAATGCTCATTTTTACGTTGTGTTAGCAACAGGTGACCAGAGCAGTAAAATACTTCAGAATACTCAGACTTGCAGAACAGCACCAGAGTCAAGGTACTTTCTAAGAGCTCAACAGAATCTCTTTTAGCAATACCTAATAAACTTCCCTGGCTTGCTGGCCTATTTACAGTGCTTGTCCTTACCCTTAATCCTTTTCAGAAGTTGTTTCCATTTTGACTCAGGGATTGCCCAGCAGGACATTTGTCTCAGCACACAGGGACAGCTGTGTTGACAGTCTCAGTGGCCTCGGGGCATTATAGGCTCTCTGTAATCAGATGAGACCTGTCCATGCTTCAGTGCCTTCCAGTGAACTGAAACAACCTTTGTCTGCTGGGGATGATGGAGGAAGTGACCACGTTAGGGGGGTTGGCAGTTGTTTTGGGAGACCCTCTAAAGGATACACAAAGTATCTAAAGGATACTGCAAAAGTGAAGGTCCAGAGTCAGTGTTATTGTAGCAGTTCTTCAGGCAGCATGAGAAAAGGATGGTTTGATGTTGGAGAAATACATACAAGAAATGCAGAGGATTTGAAGTTAACTTGTAAAATTATGTTGAGTAATTTTTTGTGTATCTGCCCCCTAGATCCCTATCCAATGTTATCCATTGTACATAGCTCTTTTCTGCAAGGTTTCTTTTTCTCTGTGTGACAGATAAATATACAACAGATAAATGTACAATATTTGAGGAATGCTAGGAGTTCCTGGTAACAAAAGTAGGTAAAAGTTAGACAGAAATTGCATTTTTCAGCTGCTGGCACACCATTTAAAATGCACGTTGCATAGCAATAGCAATGACCAAATCCCTGTTGAACACTGGCCAGGAGAATCCATCAGCGTGTTTTATTCATGTGGTGTGACAGTGCAGTTAACTCAAGTCTGTATTGATTCTGTTTATTTCCATTTAGAGAACATCTCCACTGAGCATTCCATGTAATTATTATACAGACAAGGAGCAACATCTAGAGCTGACAGCCAAGCATATAAATACAAATCTTTTGCAAAACATTCTGTCATGCTGCTCTGCAAGGAGAGCAGGTTGGACTTAAACAGAAGCAGATTCTGCTGTCAAGATTTTTGCTGAAATTGCCTTTCCTCCAGCTCTGTTATGATTATATCAGGGCACCATTCGTTTTAGTCTCCCAGATGATCTCCACAGCTGCATTACTGTACAGAGAGAAAAGCAGGGCTTAAAAACACTGAGTAAGGTAAAACATGCACTTTACATTGTAACTAACAGACTGTCAGTAAAACCCTCGATATTGACACAGATCCCAGGGGTGTGTGGGTACTGAACATGTACAGATCCATGGCACAGAGTGCACAGTAAGTGCTGCAGGTGACTGGGTTGCCCCAGGAGATGCACAGCCAGAATTGCTTCAGTGCTTAGCCAGGCTAAAGGTTGAGAACGTGAGGCAGGAGCTTGAGGAAGTCCATTCAGGGAGGGAACCTACAGTAATTAGCTCTGCCACTTGTTGCAGTTGTTTCCTTCTTAGGATGATTAAGTCACACTGATCTGGTCAGCCCAGGTCAACCACAACGTTTCCAAGACAACCAAGTAAACTGGTCACTGCCCTTGAGTGTTTCCCAGCCCATGGAAAGGCTCACAGATCCCTGCTCCAGCCTTGTCCTGATGCTGCAAGGGTGATGTGGTGGGACACAACCTCAGCTCCTTGGACAAACAAACTCTTCGTGCAGCTGGAGGGTTGTTCAGGGCTCCTCAGCAGCACCCAAGATGGATGAAATACTCAAAACTGAACTGGATACACTCTGTCCCATAATAGCATCCCATTGAAAGGTCCCTCTGCAACAGTCCCAGTTCCTGCCTGCCAAGGATTTGCTTAATTTCTACTGTTAGACTGCAAGGGGTGGGGGAAGGAGAGCCCTTGCTAGCATTAAAAAGGAAAGGAAAAAAACCTAATCAAATAAATCCCTGTAGTTCATTTCCTCTTACGAGCTCTGTGCTCTGTAATTATATTACCAAAGAAGTCTTTCTTCTCTGAGTTCACGTGAAATCTTAATGGTTTTATTCCCCTTGGCCCCAGTTCAATCTGAGTACATGAAATTACAAAGTTTTTCAGTTCCAGTGTAAACTTGAATTAGAAGGTGGTGGGTGTAGTACTTCAGATTAGAGCAGACTGTTAAAAAGGATCAATTTCTTAAAGGACACTTGTTGGTTGGGAGTACATTTAACATAACCCCACTGCCAAGAGGGAATTTTCTTTAAGAGAACCCAGCCCACAAACAAAGAGTGCCAACAATGCAAAATTCCCAACACACAACAACTATGAATAGAACAAGATGTTCTGTTAGCAGGTAAGTAATGCTGGCAAATGGTTAAACACATATTGAGGTATTTTCATATAATGAGTAAAAGAGTGTAAAAGATACTTATTATCTCAAAGAAGTGGGATGAATTTTACTGGTTATCCCATGGAGTTTTACTGTTGCTCTTGGTGGGGATAGTAAAGCCAAATTTGAGGACATTAGATAATTTCTTCTGAAGGAAATGCTGTTCAGATGATGCAACACCAGCTTTTTTAAAAGGAGAAGACAGAACTTGATGAAGCAAATAGGAAGTGAATGTTTTCATTTGCCACATACTCACCTTTTTCCTAATGTGCACTAGATTAGCAAATGTGTGTGGTGTTTCATGATTTCAGTTTTATTGCATCAGTAAGAAGGGAAATTAACTCTTTGCTGGACATCATTGAGCATCTTTTGCCTCTTGCAACTTCTTCAATCCATTTTGGCTAAAATTAAAAAAAATTATTTTTACTGGAGTGCAGGAAACAGAAATACATCTTAAGAAACTGAAGTGGGATTTGGGGTGAATGTTTTGTTATCTGATCCTTCTGTGCCAAGTGAAGCATTAAATGAAAACATTTTTATTACAGTTCCATGCCAAGTCATGCCTGCTCTTCTAACCAGTCACATATTAACTCTAATTTCAGGACTCTCTCATTTCAGTGTTGCAGTCTGTTTCTCTGCAATTGCCATTTGCACTGAAATAATTCATTACATGTCCTCCCTTCCATGCACATAAATTCTACATTCTTTATATGTGACTGTAAGCATAACAAATCTTGTTTGAGTTCCATGCCATTTTCTCGTCTTTAATTGTTAATAAGTGACTGAATTTTGTTAAATGTAGAAGTACTCAATCTCTTTTAGGATGATGGATGGATGTTTTCCTATCAATCAGTTCTTGAATATGAGCACTGAGAAGTCTGACAAACAATGCTTGAAAGAAGCAAGTTTGTCCCTATTTTGAGGTACAAAATGGCAGGCGATAAAAGGGGGCAATTCAGAATTGAAGTTGGTTGGATTCTTCATTAAGTCCATTCTACTTCTTGTCATTACATTGCATCAGCAAGATTTAAACCCTTCATTTTGGAGAAGGGTCACATCTGTAATAAATTATGGTCTCCCTTATTTAAACAGTAGCATTGTTATAAATATTTTCTTCCTGTATTTCTGTTTCATAAGCCAAATACTCAGCATTTCTCTTCTTCTTGTAAGTAGCCACATGATGGGCTGCCAGGGCTGGTTTATCATTTGCCTTGGGAAAGGCATTGTATAATATTGCAGGATAAAACATTTGCAGGCAGAGGTTTGACCCGTGGGGGAGAGAGGTGAGGGCTTTGCAGGATCAGTGCCAAGAGACGGAGGCTTGAAGGAAAACTCCCTCAGCTGCTCTCACCACTGAGGGTCAGAGAACTGCAACGAGCCTGTTCCTGCAGAAATGAGACTGAGCCAGTGATTTAAACTGAAATTTGGGAATGTGAAGTGTTTTTAGCCAGACCTAACAAATTTCTTTTCTATTTTTATTAATGAAACGTTTATGTTTGGATGTAGGCATAACTGGATGAAGATGGGAAAGGCAGCTCTGATGGCAAGGTGCTGCTTTTCAGTGCTGTATCTGCAGCATCCATTCTTGTGGCAATGAACTTGTCATCATAGCAAAGAGAAATCCACACAACCTCTTACTGGGAGTAACAAGGTTTTACTGGAGAATACAATATTTTAGGGCAAGACATGAGTTTTTTTCCTAAAAGGAAGATCAGCCAAGAGTATTGACACAAAGAGTCATCCAGGGCTGTTCATACAGAGCACAGTTAGGTGATGCAGAGGTCACACTTTGGCCCCTGGCAAATTTCGGGGGGTACTTAAGCAGCTCCTTTGATGTTGGTGGTAATGGTGGATCATTTGCAACTGTAAATGTATTTTCTGCGCAGTCCAAGTGCCCAGGAACACAGGAGGCTCTGCAGAGCAGCAGTGAGAGGCCTGCTGAAGATTGGATTGTTGTTTGCCCCAGGCAGTGGAACATATTCCTGGAGTGTGTGTGTGTGTGGGTGCTGCAGTGCTGAGCCGGCAGCTCAGGGCTCCGTTCCAGCTCTGCCCCTGACTCAGCTCTGCTGCCTCGGGCTCTCCAGGGAGACTTACCTGAGCTCTTCATTCTCTCATTAGAAAATGTGGAGGTGATTACTCGCTCACTTCCCCATTCCAGCCGCACAGGGGTGTGAGTTAATGAACATCTGTTAACGTGTGGAAATGAATGCTGTGGAAGGGCCGGAGCAGTGGCAGTGCTCACACAGCAGCTTGGGAATCTGCACTTTTTCCTATGGGATTGTGCTGGAAGACTAAATCTCCATTTTAGCGAGGCACCTGTGGAGCACAGCATCCCTGTCTCCAAATCCCCCTGGTAGTTTTAAGTGCTCCTGAGCCCAGGGTTGGGACAGTTCCGTGCCACTCTGGGAGCTCTGTGCAGCCTCGTGTAAGCCAAGTACGTGCAGCTCATAGCACACAGCTCTTGACGAGAGTTATGTGCCCACTCCAGTTCATTATCCTCACTCATCTGCCACTCATTAAGGGAAAAAAAAAAAAAGATAGTGTTGTCTGCAAAAATCGGATTTGTTACCCAGTGTGCAACAAGCCAATAATGGCACGCTCGAGACACACATTGATTATTTATTTCAGGGTTGCCAAGCCCGGGTGCTGGGTTGAATTCCACAAATCAACTATCAAAACTTTTTACTATTTATCCATTTTAGCAAACAAAGGAACTTTTACATATTCCACATTTTGCAACAACGCAGTTCCCTTCTTTAGATCTCCTTGATTTCCCTGTGCCCTCGCTGGATCCTCAGTGGGTTGACACCGGGAGGACGAAGCCCCGCTCGCCGCCCCCGCTGCCCTTCCCTTCCCCGGGCGCTGCGGGCGGCCCCGCTCCGCAGGGTGAATCGCTGCCAGCCTTTGGCAGCGCTGCCCGGTCCTAGAAACCCGGCTGGCTGCTGCCAGGAGCCTCCCTCGGGCCGTCATGTGAGCAGTGTAAACAGCCCGGCCGGGCGAGTGGGCGGCCCGGCGCTCGCCAGTGGGGCAGAGTTCAGTGGCTGCGCCGGGGTTACTGCCGAGCGCCCGGGGTTGCCATGGCGAGCATTGCATAACGCTGGCAGCGGCCCCGGCCACAAAGGGCCCCGCGTTCCTTCTGCTCGGCTCGGTCATTGTTGCCGAGGCCCCACTTTGCTGTCGCGAATGGAGTTCCAGGCATAGCTCCTGGCTGAGCTGCTCTGGGAGGTTTCGCTGGGAGCAGAGAGGGGGTTTGTTCGTGGAATATTGTATTCGCATTGCCTGCAGGAGGGTTGTTTGCATGAGCAGAAAGTTTGCATGCCAGTAAAGTTGATGGGAATGAAAGAGGTGGTTAACTTCCTGATACATTGTCTTCTAAAAGGAAGTGATTTGATGTAGGCACTGAAATTTGCACCCAGCTAGAGAGCCCAGGGCATCAGAACATCAGTGTTGTGTGGATACAGCATAGCTGCAAGGATTAATGCTCCCATATCAGTGCATAGATCAAATGGATTGCAGGAGATGGGAGTCTGTGGGAGGCTGAGAAGTCGGGAAACTTTTTTGGATGGAGTTGGTAGAGGGAAGCTGGAACGTTGCAACATGGGAAGCTGCATTTGGAATCAGGCCATCATCCTCTGGAGATCTCTGCTGAAGTTGCATCTGCATTTGCATAAGTTTTGGCATGAGAAATCAGTGTCCATGAAGTGACTATTCTGTGCTTTCCCTTTCTAGGTGATTAATTAAAGTGGCTAAGGGATTGATTTGGCTACAAGCTGTCTCCTGAGGTTTCTGACTGTAGTATTTTTGTTATGTGGAATAGACCAAGGTCTATCTCTTTGGCTGGAGGGATTATGCTTTTGGCTCTCCTGGTTTTTGAAGGTCTGGCCATTGAGTCAGTGGCAAAGTTTGACTTCCCTGGGCCAGAATCAGAACTGCAGTTTTGCCCATACAGTGTGGTGTATTTATCGTTCCAAGAGCAAACAGATTTAATTGAAGGGTCACCAGGTTTATTTGGCATATGAAGGTTGTGGTATTTCAGTCATTTGCCTCTGAAAGATTTTGCTGGCTGCTGTGAGAGGCTTTTTGTTCCCCTTGGGTTTGTTCCCTTTCCACTGTGATGTCCTGGGCACATTAGGATGTTACTGTGACCTTTTGTGTGGCAGAGCTTCAGTGCAAACCTAGCTAAGAACAACAGGTCAGTTTTCTACCTGTGCTCTTCCAGCTCTTCTGCCTGGAGAGTGAGACCTCCTGCCCCAGTTTGAAACTGGAAGTCTGTCCTTGAGCCAATGGTGCGAGGACTCCTGTGAGCTGGACATGGCTTCTTGGTGAATGGCTTAACACACCCTGTCCCAAGCTCTGCCCTGTTGAGCTCTTCTTTTCTTCAAAGCATTTTACAAAACAAAATAAAGTAAGTGAGGAGTGAAGTCCTGTGGTCTGCTCCTCAGAGAGCCCTGGTTTTGCTGGTGATTTGTATTTCAGTTTTAAAACACCAGTGGTGATTGTGGGATTGCTGGGCTTTTTGTTCTCAGTCAGGGCATCTTAGACTGTCAGGGCCCAGATGAATTCCAAAGCAGAGTGGCAAAGCCAACAATAATAAGAGGAACGATTGTGGTGGGAGCTATTCTGGGATCTGCCTGATCACTTCATGTGGGGCTGGTGATGCTCATTCCTTACAGTGCAGATGGTGCTTGGGAGAAATATGGGCTGTGTCCTTCCCCTGCTGTTGCCCGAAATATCAGTGGCCAGAGGCATCCCAAAGGGGCTCATAATGGAGCCCAGGGAGTTAGTACAGCCCAGTCCACCTTTTTTGGGATCAGTCTATCCCTCCCCTGGGAGCTGACACAGACAAGAGCAGATGGTTCTGGGAGTGTGGTCCAGAATTCCCAAAGGCCACCAGCTGCTGTCGTCCATGTCTGCTGTTCAAGCTCTCCACTGAGCACTCCCATGCACCTTCCTGGCCTTAGCAAGGTGCTGAACTGAAACTCTGCTGCTTTGCCCAGGAGTTGTGCTCCTTGGTCCCTCCTGGAAATCGTGTCCCTCAGCTGCAGCATCGTGTGGTGACACCTACGTGACCAAAGCAAGGTGCCCAGCGGGTGACACACCCAGCTCCTGTCACGTGCTTTGGCAAACGGGGCCTCCATTGTTGGGGTGACATTTGGCCCAGATGTCTCAGCTTTCTTATGTGCTCTAGAGAGCCTGGGGAATTTTCAACTTTAAATATTGTTGTGTTTCCTGCTGAAAAGGACAGGTTCCAAGGACTATTCCTGGTATCTGCAGTGGAAATCAAAGCAGTTTGTGATTACTTGATTTGGGAGCTCATTCACTGTTTGGCACCAGCCCGTAAGGAAGTCCTGACTGCTTGAGATGTTTGATCCTTATTACAGAGCTCCTCAGCTCCAAAAGGACAGAACTGTTACCATACTCATAATTTTGGAGTTTAATGCAGTACTTTATATATTTTGGGCCAGACAAGATGTTGAACTTAGTTCAATACCCCATGGGAAGGCAGTACAAGGAGTAAAGGACAGGTTTTTGGGGTTCCCAGAACCCAGGGTTGCTGAGGCACATCTTAGATTTCCATCCAGAAATCAGAGAACAGACAGAACACTTTTCTTGGAAGGATCTCAAACTTCTTTACATAGGGGTAAACATATAATTATTTCCATTTCACTGGTGTGGAGAGCAGAATATACAACTCCTGTGACTGTATATCAATTCAGAAATAATGGAGCTGAATTTTGTTTCTTGTTTTACACAGGAGGGCCTGATGCCCTCTCCAAACTAGTTTTTTAAAAATTACTTTTTAAAATTAGCTTTGGCCATCATAGCTTCTATGTATTTCTGGTCTTTAAAGGAACCATCAATTGTTTTTGTTTGAAGACACTGAATATGAACTTGTTCCTACAGAGCTTTGTGCTGTAATTTATCAACAAGGCTCTGAGGCACAGACGTCAAATGAATACCAGATTTCAAATTATGATAAGCAATTGTGTCATCCCTGTGAATAGACATCAGTCTCTGCTGAGAAATCATCAATAATTAATTTTAAAAAATAAATGCATACAGGGCCATTTGGGTAGGTCTTTGCAAACAACCAGTCCTGAGTTCTGTCATAATTCCTGTGAATTTAAATCCAAAGGATGCTTATTTCTCAAAGAGAGACACATGATCATGCCCAAGTGAAAGAAATGTGTTCCCTCAGGAGCTAATTACCATTTCTCTTTGGGGAGGTGTGGAGGAAGTTGGAGTGTCACCTGTCAGAGCTGAGCTGGGTTTGTCCATGGCTCAGTGGGGACCGCAGAGCTCTCCCAGAGTATTTCACAGTTAATATTCCACTCATTAACATCTTCCCCACTTCCTATACCCTCTACCTACACCAAACCCTAAGATTATTATTTCCAGCCTTAAAATACAACTCTCAGAATAATTTGTGTTTCTTTACTATGAGGAGAGGGAGGATGCTGATGGTTTAAAAATTTCTTGAGCTTCCCTGTCGTAGGTGGCTTTTCATTTGACAGCTGGCATCCTGCTCGAGTCCATTTCTCTCCCAAATTGGAGGTTGTTACATTCCAATAAGCACACAGCATCTGTTCTCTGTAGAACATGATGTTGCAAGATGCTGATCATTTATCTAAGTGAGCTATTTTCAATGGAATCAGAGATGTACATGCAGCCTAACAGCAATAATTCCCTCCTGCCTGTAATTGCCCATTATAGGAAGAGGAATTTATAAATAGTTATAAAAGTCAGGATTTAGAGGCTGTGCTTCAAGACCTAGGGCTAGCCGATCTTAGCTTATCTTAGCCTAATCTCAAAAATAAAAATTCTCTGCTCTACTTTGGAGAGCATGAAATAATTTCTGTTTACACAGTTTTTTCAATTACTTTGATGCTGTGATATAAAGGTCACTGATTGCCTCTAGTCATCACATGGCTTTTTCACTAATTGTGCACTCACGTCATTTTGTTCTGCGGGATCTTTTGCTTCTTGATCCAGTTTCATTGCCCAGATGTTCATTTCATATGGTTATAACTTTATACAAAGGGCATCCTCTGTTCCAACAAGCACATTGTGGTCGCTGTTCCCAGCTGGGAGCCTCGTGCAGAGCATCTCACCTGCTTCCACCATCAACCCACCGACCTTTGGGCTGATTTAATGTCAAATCAGGCACTGGGGATAAGGAGGAGAAGTTGTGCCAAAATGTTTCCTGGTCCCTAGCCTTGGACTGATTAAGGTCGTGCTGCAGGATAAAAACGCAATAAGATATGGGAAAGCTCTTTCATCCGGACCCTTCTGGTGTGTAGTGGGATGGAAAATCACATGGGCACCTTGAAAGTTTTGCTCTGATGTCTTGGAATGTGTAAATGGAGACCTTAACATGTCCAGGAAGTCACTCTATTGCCCAACCCCTATAAAAGCCACCCACAGAGGTTTCATGTCAGGGCAGAGAGGTCCCTGCTGGTCCCCATGGGGTGACTCTCAGGTGACCAGAGGCCCCCAGGGCCTGGGGATTTCCCAGCTCACAGATTTCCGGAGGGTCGGATCTCAAGGTTATCCCAAAGCCCATTTACTGTTTGTGGAGCCACGTGGCCAGCACACAGACTAGCTGTTGGGTTTAACTTAACCTTTAGAGCAGTCATGAGAGCTTAGTTCATGAGCAGAATAAATTACACGGAAGGCTTGGAGAGGGGATTGTCCCTCTGAATGCACTGGCTGCTGCTGAAAGCTCTGTGGAAGATGAGCAGTGGAAAATTGGACAAGGATTGAGCAGTATATCATGTAAGGAGGGTATAACTTGGCAATATGTGTCTGTGAAGGTTTTGAAATCTCTACCTTGGCCAAAAGTGACCTCCCAAATAACAGGCATCTTGAGTACAAATGTTCCTAGAAAGACGACCCTACGAGGCTGTGCTGCTGGCAGGGCCAGCAGTGCTGGCAAAGGACAGCGTGTTCCAATGGCCAGGCTGAGGTGGCAGAGGAGCTCCAGCCCAGGGCAGGCAGAGGAGGAGGGCTGGAGAGTGGCTGGCACCAGGCAGTGATCTTTGACACGGCTCATTCTCAGCTGCAAGGCTGCTGGGCCAAGCCTGCATGAGGTGGGACAGTGGCTGGGGTGGTTTGTGTGCACCCCTGTAGCTCCCCACAAGGACCAGAATGTCCAGGACAGCCACTGCAGCCTTCCTGGGCACACCTTGGGAAGGAGAACTGCTGCTGCCACTGCCTGCTCTGCTCAGCTTGGCAGGGAGGAAAGCAAGGGGGTGAGATGGAGAAAAATGAGGTTCTGTCTGGTTCTTTCTACCAGTGGATGGACACATAGGAAGGTGCAGGATTTTGTTTTCTGAACACGATGTTTCCTGTGACTGCAGGAATCAGTGAGCACAGACAGACCCCACACTGCAGCAACTGCAGTATTGTAATTCTCCATTTTCCTCTCCAGAGGCTGCAGATCCCCTGGCACAGCTGAAAATTCCCCTGTACATTGCACAGCATGGCTTTCACTGAAGATTCCTGGGAAAACAACTCTTCTGGAGCCTTACACTATTAAATTTTTTTTTCTCCTATGCATCTCCCCATTTTTCCCTACATGCAAGCAGCCACCTGCATTCAGTATCAGACATGTGGAATCCCATAAACATCCCTTCCAGACCATAATAGTTCGATGGAAATATGGCCAAGTGCCCAAACCCCTGTGCCCTTCCCACAGCCCCCTCCAGCAGCGTGACCCGGGAGGCTCCGGTGCAGAATTTATGTCTTGATCTGTGCTTGACTGACAGGAGCAACAAGGAGCTCTCTGGGGCAGAGGACAGGCAGGGAACGGTGTCTCCTGGGACAGCTCCAGCTTGCTCCAGGGAATGTGCTAATTTTCACTCCTTTATAGTCCTTTATCTCAGCCCTTCGACCTTGAGCTCAGAGGCATTATCAGCCTCAGCCAGAAAGGCACATGCAGTTAACCATTGAAATGCTGAGTAGCTTCTGTTACAAAATCCTGAAGGTGAAAGCAATGAATGCAGCTTATTTCAATAGTGCAGCACCTCAGGGGACTGTTCAGGTTTGGGGAGAACCTATTTATGACATTAGGAAAAATATTATTTTCATGTTTGATTGCATGAGCAGTTTCCAAAGTCTGAAGTCCCTTCAGAGTTCCCTGGGCACGTGGAGACCTCCTGGAAGCCTGTCCTGTGCATGGCTGTGGATGAACTCGGTCTGCTTCTTCACTTTTTCATCCTAATTACACCCAATTATTGATATCCAGAGCACAGGCAGAGAGTTACTGGTCTCATGCTTTCTGTGGGTCCCTACCATCACGGGAACACATTTCCAACTTTATAAAGTATTACACAAACTCTTACAATTAAAAAAGTCACTTCCTGGAGCAGTCTAGATGAATGTATTTGTTGCCAGTTGTGCTGCTGACTTCTCTGGGTGACTCTGGGTTTGTCATTTAGCTGTGTGTCAAAGTTTTTGTGTTTGCAGAATGAGCTGGGAATGCTTCCATCGTGGCTATTAATGAGTTAGGAATGTGCTTCTGTGCATGTGTCTCTTGTTTGGCAAGATCAGCTTCTCTCCTGTACCTGACAAATACGATGCAAGAAGAATATTTCCTTTTCCTTGCTGGGAGTGAGTGGCCTCTCTGTGACCAGCAGTAATTGGGAAGACACAGAATTTTGGGTAGAATATTCCTGCTTAATCAGTTCAGTGTTGATGGAGTTAATTTGCTCATGCCTTCAGATTGTTTTGTTTCCAGGGATTCTAAACCGTTGCCTCCAGCTGTTCATTTCCATTGACGAGGATGATCTTTATCTGTCTAAACTAGTTAAAACCTGCTCCACTACCCAGCAGCCTTTTTGGAGACAGCCCAATAAAGCTGAGTGCAGTGGCTATGACACCAAAGCCTCCTGGACATCATAAATTCCAAGCCCTACTTTTTTTTTCCTGACCTCTCACTGTTGGAGAACCCTTCCTGTTTTAATGGGACTCTTCACTTCCTCCACTTAACCCCTGTCCAAAAAGGGGGATGATATTTGTAGTGTGATCAGTGTAAGAATCCCTGTTAGACTAATTTGCTGCTTTAATATGATCAGATTAAGCCTTGACAGACCTCAAAGGTCTCATTCAAACTTGGACTCAGTGTCATTGTTTCTTGGGACATTTTAGGTGAATCATATTTATAAATGGGCTCAGTTTAAGGCTTGTTGTGACATGCTGGGACTTGTCATACCCTTGGGGTCACCAGGACCACTTCCTCCTCTGACAGGAGATGTGCAAGTTTGTGTGTGAGCAGGTGAGATGCAGGTTTCTTAAGCTGCTGAGGCAGCCACCAGATGCACCAGGGCATCTTTCCAGTGGTGAAATTCTGGTGGCTGGTGTCCATCAGATGCTGTCTGTACCAGAGGGAATTGCCAACACCACAAAACTTTCTGTTGCTGCAGTGCTGCTACAGAGACCAGAGCTGGAATTTGTAGCCTGGTGTAGGAACTCCTTCCGTTGTGCTGGGGTTTCTAATTCACATTATTTGGGCCTGAGCTGAACAGAGACACATAACACAACAGAGAAAATCTAATGGTCAGTTTGGACATAAAGCTCTTCCTTCCACTCCAACTACTGTTAACAGCAGTGGGAAAATCTGTGGCCAGAAGACCTCTCCTGAAGACCCAGGCTGAGCTTTATTTTGGAATGTGCCAAGGAGACATTTCCCTGTAGTTTTGTTGCAGATGTTGCTGTCCCTGCAGTCTGGGGAGCTCCTGCTCTCTGCTGCAAACAGCTGGATCAGTTCATTTCCAGCCCCTGTGTCTGTGGGAGAATGCTGTGTAGTCATTTTGCTGCTGAGCCACCTCACAGCCATTATCAGACTTCCAGAGGAGGAAAAAGCTCTGAGAAAAAGACCAGTGGAACATGTCATTATTGGGCTTTAGCAGCTGTGTGTTATCCTATTGTTGTTAATAACCTTTGCAACTTTGTGAGCAATGTTTTCTTGGCATCACTCAAACATAATGACTGGGGGGTCACATTCAGCTCTCAGTTGTGTAAATATGGAATGTTCTCTTGGCTGTCTGGTGCTATTTTGCATTTGGCTCACAGTCCCTGCCCCTAGAATCCTGCAATCCAAAATACCCAGGCAGGGAGTTCAGGCACAGTGTGCTCTGCATACCAGCTGGGTATGCAAAGCACAAAATAAACACATGAACAGCTACTATCAAATCCAAGCCATATAATTACAACTCTACTGTCCTCTGATTGTGGTTAATGGATTATTCCTGAATAAAACGAGAGCAGGAGTTTGCTTGGTACTTTCCCAATTCACCAGTAGATTATGATTGGGAAGTCTTTCAGAAAAATGTGTTTTTAAAGGTTTTTCTTTAATTCAAATGAGATAAATCAAGAAAAACTATTTACAAAATAGATGTTGCTTGAAGTAAAGCAGTCACAAAGTCTGCCTTGATGGTAAGAGGAAAGGGAGTCCTTGGCAAATCCATGAGAAGGGTGTTGGGACTACTCTTTCACTTTCAACCCTCCAGTATCCAAGCTTGTAAGACTCTTAAGTTTAAAAGATTCAGTGGTTTTGTGTGGAAAATAAATTTATCTTGATTTCATTCTGTGATTAAGATGATCTCTCTGTTCCAGCATGGTCTTTACAAAGTTCTCAGCAGTGAAGTGACTGATTGTCCTTCTCATTTTCAGGGACCTTCCAGATGACCCAGCTGTGGAGTGGGACACAGAGCTCCTTGCCACCCTTGTCCTGAAGCACATAGAAGCCAAGAACATCAACCTGGTATTGTGACACTTTGTGCAGCACAGACAATTGCCACTTTACTTCTGAGCCCGTGTTGTGTGCTTTCCTTTTCCCTCTGGAAACTTTCCTTGGAGTCTCTAAGGACAGGATGTATCTTCTCTCTCAGGAGAGCTTTCTTTGCTTCCCAGTGAGAAAAGGACAGTGGAGGAATTTCGCTTTTCTAACTCTTCAAATGGTTTTTGTAGTTTAAAGTAACCATGTTGTGATGGAGAGAGCATATCTGGGGTTTAGACTTAGGTTTAGGGTTAGGTTTGAAGGCCATTGGAAGATGTGGTAGAGGGCTTGCTCGGCAGGGTTATAGGTCAGGATTGAAGAATATTAAACTGGGGAGATTTCCTGGCACTGCAATAGTTTGGGGTTTTTTTCCCACAGAACAGGAATAAGGGCAGAAGCCTGGAAAGGGCTGTGTTCTGTTCTTCTCTGTTGAACCCTGCTTTGATCAGGCATGGCACTGTCACACACTGATTAGCAGCAAAATCACAAAACTCTCAAAGCCTTTCAGCACTTCACAAAACAAGAAACCACATCTCCTGCAGCATGAAAGCCCCACGAGCACAAAACCAGCATCATGCATCCAACTCTGTATTGATTCTGAGGCTAATTTTCCATGAAATTCATTGCTGTGCACAGAGACAAATGCAGTTTTCCTGGACTCCTTTTGTGCCTTTTGGCCCCATGAATAGGTAGGTTTTAATCTAATCTGAAAGCTCCAAACACAGGAGGATTTGTATTGCATGTTTGTGGCTCTTGGGCACGGGGACAAGTGCGCCAAAACCCCAGAAGAAATTCTGAAAACACCACAACTCCTCAGGATGGTTAGGAAGGATTAGATCTTTGCCTCGGGGAAAAATTAAACTGCAGCTGTTTGTGCTGGGGGAGGCTGGAGGCTGCCACTAACAGAGCTGAGCAGGGAAATGTGGGGTTTGCAGAGCAGGAAACATTCCCCTGCATGGTGCTGGGCCTGTCAGGGACCCCCTGCATTCCCATCAGCTCTTCCTGAGCAGCACTGAGGACAAATCCCTGCAACAGGACACAGCAGCAGCACCAAGGGCAGCTGGAGCAGCTTCTCAGGGCTGCTGGTAATGAACTGCTCTGGAAATGTTCATGATTTGAAGTGTCCCAAGCAATCACACAGGCCTCAGGTGTTTGCTGTAGTACCATTCATTTAGGAGCAGACTGAATTTGCCCACAACAGCAGGAGAAGCACCTAATTACCTTTGTTAAACATCCTGCAATTTCAAACTTCAGAGCTTGCTGTCTGTGATAGCTCTGCTGTCCTAAACCAACAGCCTTGCCTTGAAAGGTAAACTGAGTCCATTTTCCACTAATGCTAAAATTGATAGAAGTGGCTGAACATATTAAAAGAGCTTTGGAAAACCCAAAAACTAACAGAGCTTCAGACCAACTCAGTGGAGTCACCATGACTGGAAGATGTGTATTGTTGTAGCTATCCCAGTGGGAAAAACTTTCCCCAGTTCTCCCAGTAGTCACAGCATTGACAATGGTATCTTTATTTGCAGAACACACTGTGTGCCATCTGGCAGTGGAGCAGGGGCTGCAATTCCAGCATGTCTGAAAGGAAGGATTGCAAGGCAAGGAGTCCCACATGTTCTGTGTAGTTTCCTTCCATTACATGGTTACTCATTTGCTCAATTGCCCTGGAAGTCCAAGAGTAGCTCAATCTTTTTGGGAGTTACATGGACATATTTCATCCAAACTCTACGTTAAATAGTGCAGACACAGAAATTTATGTTTGGTGTACTCAAAGCCAAAACTAATTTATAGACTTTGGAAATTATTTCCTGCCTGCTGGATTTACAAGCAAAAGCCAGTGTTGCAAGGAGAGGCAGCCAAGGCTGCTCTGTCTTGATGCAGATTAGAAAGTGTTTGGTGTGTAAAAAAAGAAGTTACATAGTATTGTGTGAGCTCCAGGCAGGCTCTTGTTGCTCCTAAATCAGACACAAAAGACATCTCCAAACTCAGAAGAGGCTCAAAGGGAATTTGTATCTCACTGGCCTCTTTGACTGTAAAGGGTGATGGTCAGAGGAAGGCTTGAGCAATGGAGTGGCTGCTGTGGCATTTTAAAAAGCAGAGCTTTGTGTGCCCACAGCAGATGTGTGCAGTGTTTGAAGCAGGGCATGACACCAGAGAGAGGAGGAGACCTCAGCTTTGAGGTGTGGGGAGGGATCATGGACTCCAGACCTCTCAGGAGTTTTCTCTTCTGCTGGTAATTGAGTAATTTCCTCTGTGCTCTCCCCTCTCCGGAAGGGATTTCTGGACCTGTTTGTCTTGGCTGCTGCTCTGGCTTCCACAAGTGAAAGCTCCATTTCCTGAATACCAAGGTCACCCAGAAGAAAAACCAGCAACAGCAGCAGCTCCCATTTCAGAACAGGTGTGGGGAGGGAACTCCCTCTTGCCCTAAAGATTTCATTGAGCAATAATTTCCACATGAAGTGTATTTACTATCCCAGCCTTTCACTCCCAGAACTGGCTGAGCCTGTTTTTAACCCAGACGCTTTCAAGATGTTCAGGTTTTCTCATCCTGCCCTGATTGTTTGCTTGGTTTCATCATCAGCCTGGTTCAGGTTAAGAGTTAAAAGCCAGTGTGGAAGGAGCAAATGCTCCCGTGTGAAAATATCTTCAGCATGTGAGAAAGAAATTCAAATTCCTTATCAATGAAATGAATCCCTGAAGCCAGAGGAATTGATTTACATGGGATTGCTGCCTGCTTTCAGTCAGGAACAGCACAGTGGTGCTGTGGAATCAGAGCCCTGTTAGATTACTTATACAGATATTTAGATGATATATGATATATTTAGGGTGGGACATCCCTGCTGTCCCAGAGCCAGATGTGTGCTGAGAGAGATCCGACAAAGGCAATGCCACCATGGCCAAGTCACTGTGCAAATACCTTGGAATTGTACTTTAAAATTCCTTTATTTGAAGAGACAGGCAATTCAAGTGTAAATGTCCTAACACTAAACTGGACTTGAAAATTGCAATAGAAAATGAGCTCTGTGTAGTCTCTTCAGCTGGTTCAGACGTTACATAAGCTCAGCAGCTTCTGTTTCAAAACAGATGTGGAGAAGAAAAAGCTCCAAAGGTGTTTCTGAACAGATAATTCCCACGTCAAGAATATTTCCTAACCCAGCCTTGTTGTTCCCACAGTTGGCCTGAGCCAGTTTTGTAAAAACAATGATTAGTTTATTTAGTCTGCTCACTGAAGTCTCTTATCTCAGTCTTCTGGTTTGTTCTCTTGTAACCTCCACAGAGGGAAAAATGTGTGCTTTGGCTTGCCTGGCGTTTTTAGCTTGATTTCCTAAGGAAACAGGAATAATGCAATTGTATTTGTATGTATGTGCACATGCATGTTTCAAAAGACTTCAGAGCCCATTGGCTAATTTCAGCCATGTTTTACAGCAGGGTACTACTCTTAAAAATATTCTGTCTGTCAAATTCAGGGACCAGGCAGAGGAGACAAACCCTCTCACTGTCCCCATTGAGTAAAAAGGTTTAGTGCAAGTCCAGTCCTTACCAAACCCGTCTTGTTATTCACCTGAACAGGAATTTATTCTGCCTGCAGTGAGTGGGTTTTGTTGTCATCTTAGGGAAGTGCCACTCTAGGTAGGAGTGACTTCAGAGCATGTTTTTTTCTTATCTGCAAAGTCCAGGGTGTGTGCTCATTCCCTGAGCTGTGCTGAATTTCATGTTCCCAGATGAGCTCCTCCAAAAGCTGATCTCCACAGGGAGGGCTCAGCACCATGGCAGGCCCTGCAGTAGTGCTGATGTGCAGCAGACAAGGTTAAAAACATCCTTTTTCTCCTTATAAAATAGGGGTTGAGCAGAAAATGCTTCTTTGTACCTGAATGCAACCAATTTTGGTCCCACCAGCTCCTGCAAAGAGCAACCTGGTGCTTGCTGGCAAAGAGGGAAGTCTAACTGTGGGCTCGTCCTGGGAGGGTGGGTTTGTGAGCAGGCTTGTGTGAAGTTTGTGGGTTTGGAAGTATTTCTTATCACTGCCTTTGTGTTTCCTCTCCCTCTTGACTCAATATCCCGTGTCAGAGAGGGCCTCTCCTGCTGGAGGGAGGAGGAGCAAGTTGCAGGACAGGCACGGTGGCTTTTGATCTTCCCCTGATCTCTAACCCAGTGCTCCAGGCCCTGCATATAAAACAGATTTGGAGAAGGGAGGTGCAGTGAGTGAGCAAGGCTGGAGCATTTCCTTCCCTGAAGAGAGAATGAGCTGGCAAGGAAGCAAACATTGCCTGAAACGTGGGAGTTGATGATTTCTTCCTGGTCCCAGAGAAGGGAGCTGTGCAGAGCTCTGCTGCTGAGCCTGTCCCAGAGCAAGCACTGTCCAGGACTGTCATTTTCACTCCTTGGAAAGAGGTTGGGCACACATTCCCTGTCCCCTCCACTCTCTGTGCTGCCTGTTTGGCTGCTTGGTTGGAACTGGGAGCCTTCAAGTTCCCAGTGCAGAGCCCCACAGAGGGAGTGAGTCCCCAGGGTGATGCCTCAGCCCTCTCACACTGTAGGTGGGTCTGAGGGCAGGGAGCCAGGGATATTCCATCTCTGGACAGTGCCTGGTCAGTGCTGTGTTCACACATCACTTCTGCATTTTGGAGTTCCCCTGTCTCCCTGCAGGGAATCAATTAACAATATGATCTCATTCAGCAAAAAGCATGATTAGGTTGTACAAAAGTGCAGTCAGATTGTTTAAAAAGGCTTCTCCTATCAGATTATTTTATCACTGTGTTATTCTCTGGTGAAGCCTCATTACAAGCAGGACATGCTTGTGTGGCTCTTGTTGCAGCAATGTCCTGATTCACAGCACAGCAAACTGAAGCTTCACCCTGTCATCCACAGGCACTGGAGGATGTTCTCAGCTCCAGGAGAGAGTGATTCATAGAGCTGGACCTCTCGGGTCAGGAACACATTTGCAACAGATCACTTTGAAAGTGACCTTTTGCCCTGGTAATAAGTAACAAGTGCATCCTGCCAGTGGGGACACGATCTTTGTCATCTTGCTGTTGTTCAAGCTGTTGGGCTGTGTAGTCATCAGCCTCCAGAGTGCCTTGTTTGTTTAGTTGTGTTCCTGTGGCATGAGGAGTTCACACACAAGGCCTCATTGTGCAACATATAAACAGCTCGTTAGACACAACGGGCTGGGGTAGGGCTGGGTTGGATGTCAAACTTGGGAACCACACAGGCTCCTCCTGCTCCTAAATGCTTCTTGTTGTGTGGTTTTTTTGCAGGTGGTGACGTTTGATGCGGGAGGAGTGAGTGGCCACGCCAACCACGTCTCTCTCTACACTGCTGTCAGGTACAGGGTCTGCACCCTTCTCTGGGGGTCTCCCTGGGGTGCTGCAGGGTCAGCCTGGTGCTGCTCTGGAGACAGAACCAGAACCAAGGCAGTGTTCCCTTCACTGCTCCAACTGAGTGCCAGGCCATGGGACACGACACAGCCACAGCTCTGGAAATAACCTACAGCATCTCTCAGTGCTCCATCAGCTGGAGCCTTGCCAGTCTCACTTTCACTGGGCCCTCTTTGCTCTTCCTGTCCTTGATCCCACTAAAATATGCCCCAGATCACTTTGCACTTCTGCTTTGAGGAGAGTGTGTGAATAGCTGATGCCTGAGCTGGCAGCAGTTGGGTTTTGGGAAGTTCTGCACCACTGTTCCAGAGGATCTTGCCATCTTTTCCATGTACCTGAATTTACCTCTCTGATCCAAGAATGTTGCTCTTTCACTGGAGCTGTTCCTGCTTACTTTTAGGAAGAGTCCATTAGTTCCTTCACCATTTTATTCCTTACATTATTCCTCTGTCTCTGTGCTGTGATGTGGTGAGGTTGATAGACAAAATCCCTTTATTAAAATCACTCAAAGTTCCTGGCAAGACAGCCACTGTATTTTACTTGACCCTCTGCTCATTCAGACCTCACTTTGTCCTAGAGAGATCTCCTCCAGTGCTGCCCCTGCCTTTCCCAGGCATGAGAAGAACTCTGCAAGTATAGCTTGTATTTATAGCACCCATTTGTTTTCTGAATCATCTGTGCAATTCAAATAAACAAATTCTTCTGCCTGTCCTTGCTGACAACATCACAGTGCTTTGCCTTTCTCACTTGCCTAGAGAAAGCTGCGGTGGCACAGAACCCCTACTGGGACCTTCAGCTCCTCTGGGAAGATGCTGAGAGCTTTGATGGCTGGAATTCAGTGTTAGAGAGGTTCATGGCTTTTCCCAGCAACTTCTGAAATAGCCTGAGAGAGGAGAGGGGGTGGAGTTAAAGCAAACAGTGTCTTTGTTTGGGCTGAGTGGTTTCAGGCACAGTTGAGGAGTGAGCAGAGGCTGATGACCGAGGGGCAGAGGTTGAGCAGGGGTTGATGACTGAGGAGCAGAGGTTGATGACCAATGCTCACACCATTGGCACAGAGGGACTAAAAGGCTTCCAGCTGCCTGGACCTTTGCTTGCTCAGTCAATTGCTGTATGACCTACAAAGAGGAATGGAGGGCAGGTTGTTAGGTGTCCTCCTCCACTCTGAAGAGATCATGGGAAAACAAGCTAGCAGCTGAGTTATGTATGAGAAATTTAAGGAAAACTCTTGACTTTTTTCCCAGTTCTACTCTTGTCTTACTCTGTGGCTGTGCAGAAATCACTTTCCCACCTTCATGCTTTATGTTTCCTGTGTGTGCAGTGGGGATTTAACCCTCCTCTTGTCTCAGAGCATGTTACCAGGAAATGCTCATTGTCTACAATTCCCTTGAACTCAGAGCTTTGCACTGGTCCTCAGCTAGAGCAGAACACGGGGCTGATGAGATCCATGCTGATAGGGACACCAGAGCACGAGCAGTTCTCATTAACTAAGGGCTGCTTTGTGTCTTGTCTCCCTTCCAGTCCTGAATCAGCAGAATTAATCATGGTAGCCCCATCATCTGCATGTGGCAGGAGTGGCGCCGTGGCTGCTGAAAGGTTAAGTTTATTTTTAGTGGCTTGCTTGCCCTCATTATTTTTCAGTTTGTGTTATGGAGGAAGTAGAGCGTGACTGTATCACTCCTGACTCTCAGTGCCCTGATGAGCTCTCACATGTTGGCCAGTCCAGGCAGCTCTGGGAGCATAAACTGAGGCTTCTCCTGTCCCCCTGTGCCAGCAGAGCTCTGCAGGGCAGCAGTGGCTGCCCCTGGGGCCCCAGTGCTGCCTGGCAAGAGAAAGGCAAATGACCTCTCCCCTCCAGGTATCATCTGCAATGTATTTATTAACCATCTTTAAACAAGTCCTGCAGGGTTCTGCCTCCACTGGGAAAAGCAGAGGGCTGGTGCAGTGATCCTCAGCTCTTTTGGGTGCTCCCAGTCTCTGGGAGACAGGCTGGTGCCCACTTTCCATGGATTACTTTCTGCAGGAGCAGGGGTCGAGCAGGCTCTGTGAACCCTCCCACAACTCCTCGCTTCAGGAGTGCAAATTATTGAACAGCTTCAAGGAGTGAAACTGTTCAGGAAATGGTCATAGCTGAGCAGATGCTCTGTATTGTCTGCTAAGGGCATAAATATTCTTTCCAGTCTCTGGAACAGAAGTTATGTTCAAAGGAGCAGGAACTATTCAGAAGAAATGAGTTCTTTGCCTTGCAGCAACCTTCCTCCTGACAGCTTGCAGGAGTCCAGCTGCTGCTGTGTGCCTGCCTGGCCTTCAGATCTGGGAGGAACTGGGAAATGCCAAGGTTCGAGGGTGGATTTGTTCTTCTGCAAGGGAAAAATAAGAAAAAAACAGGATGGGAGAGGAGCACAAATTGCTATTTGATTTCAGTCTCCCCTGGGAGTATTTCAGTTCTGGCTTCCAGATAAAAAAAAAAAACTCCAGCTCAAACCCAAGAAAAACCCAGTGCAGCAAGGCAGGGAGAACTGGAAGCAATCTTCTGTAGCTCTGCTTCTTTCCCTATCACCTTTGGCAACATCATTCTCTCTTATCCCCCAAAACAGGAGCTTTCCCTGTGGCCATGGAAGGTTCTATCCTTTAAACTCATCCACAAGGAAGAGCAGGTCTGGTGTGAGGTCACTTTATTCCCCCTCAGCATTTGGCCAGGCACTGTGGTAATGAGCTTGGTAAATATTGTGAGACAGGAATACTGGAGAAGCTCTCTACCCTGCACTCTGAAATGACAGTGCCTGCACTGAGATCACTTGGAATATCAAGGTGGTTTAGTTTTGCATGAGTCACTGTGCATTTTGATTTTAAACAGCCCCTCTTGCCCAGGAGCTTGGCAAATGGGGGGGCTGTTGGGTTTGTTTGCTTGCTCAGGATGGAGAGGAATCATCTTTGTGAGGAGGAGGAAGGGCTGTACCACTTGTTTTCTTTAGTGAGCTATCAAATCCATTTCATCCCAGCTAGAACAGAAAAGAATAGTCTTGTCTGCTTAGGGCAGAGCAAACTGAGTGGAAAATAGGAGCTGCTATATTTAACCACTGTGCATTATGTTGTTATAGCAACTGCATCCATAAAACTTCTATCAATGATGCCATATAAAAAGCTACATCAAGGAATCATTAGCTGAGCCTATTCTCGTCCATTCCATTTGGAAAAACACCTCTTAGTCCTGCAGGATGTTTTTGAACATTCACCAGCTCTGTGGCAGGTTGTAAATGAGGCTGTGCAGAGACAATATATGGGACTTTTATCAATCAGCAGTTGATTAGGATGCAGCCTGAGTGCCAGCAATGCCTTCTTGCACTTCATGTCCCAGCCTGGCCACTGAGTGCCCCATTCCTGAATGTCCATTCCATGGACATTGTGCAGAGGGGCTGCTCTGAGGCTCCCTGCAAGAGGAGGGTTGGTTAAATGTCAGCTGCAAATCCACGTGTGGAAACAAAAAGCAGAGCAGTGTCCAGCCAATCCCACTTGGCAGGAGCCATTCTGAGGCCACCAACTGCATCCCACCCCAACAAAGCACAGTTCTGCTGTGAATTTCTGTTGAATTTCCAAGGCCAGATCTTAAAGGACACAGGGGGGAGTTGGGTTTGGGTGACTAACTTGATAATAGTGAATGACACCCCATTTACCATTTTTAATTAGTGCCTTCTTACAGTGCAGGGCTGGAAGCAGCAACTGCAGCCCATGCATTTCTCACTTTTTCAACTGATCTTAAATGTTCTGGGGGACTTATTAGTGATGGCTGTGGCTGCAGCCAGACCCTTCCCACAGGGCTGAGACAGAATTGTCCTCTGCTGTCCATCCTTGAGACTTCCCTTCAAAGCTCTCTGCCCTGGCATATATCCCATAGCTGGTATGCAGTTCTAGATTTTATTTCATTCCTTCACTCCTTTCCCTCATTCCTTATTTTGACCAAGTTCATCCATCCCAGTGCCCTTCCATGAGAGCCTTTAGGATTAAAGCTGAGCATGGAGCCCCAGCACAGAAGGGATTCCCCCTAAATAAGATTTTTTTTCCCCAAACAAACAGCCTCAAGGGGTGTCCTTCTCTGTGTCACTGGGCTGCCAGCAGCGAGTGGAGCAGTGACATTGCACATTCTTCTCCCAGACAGAGCAGGGCCCAAAGCTCAGAGCCAGGGACAGCTGGAAGATCTTTGGATTGCCACTGGCAGAACCATCTTTTGCCACTGCCCCACATGTGAATACAGAGGGCTGAGCAGTGCTGCACAAAGAGTTGCTCCATGGTGTAGTTCAGGGTGCATGGACATGGAGCCAGAAAGTCCAGTTAGGGAGGGAGGAGGCATTCCAGAGTGCAAACATCCAACATCTGGCAAGTATATCCTTCTAATGTCTCTGTGATTCCTGGGAGACTGCCTGCTCTTCCTCCTTCACATCTGTTTCATCAGATTAATCGGGCAGATTAGAGGCTGGGATCCTAACTGGAGCCCCAACACAGCTTTAAGACATCCATTCTTTGCCATTCTCTTCCAAACTGTATTTCCCCTGTGCTCCACAGCAGCCAGCAGTCAGTTCAGTGAAGGGTTTTGCCTCTGGCTGGGGAAACTATTTGGAGAGTGAAGTAATAGAATTCAATGAACAACTTCTCATCAAACAGAACATCACCCAAACTGTAACACACACTCGTGGGCATGAGCCCCAGAGGAGTTCTGTGCTCCCCAGGGCCGAGGTTTCAGCTCCAGTTTGACTTGTTCCTTCTTGGAACAGGTTGGGAGCTTTCCACAGAGGAGCTGACCCACCCACACCTTTCCTGGAGGATTCCTGAGTAAACACAGGGAATTTGGGAGCCAGCTCAGTCCTGCAGTTTGCAGTTTGTTGGGCCATTTCAGCATTTCTGCTGAGCAGATGGAGCCAGTGGCTGCACATGGACACAGCTTTCAAAGCAGCTGGGCCTTGAGGGAGGAGCTGGGGCTGAGCTCTTGCAGGGCAGAAATGGTTGGAGCCTTTGGATTTCTCATGGCCTTCCCAAATTCTTCACTGCAGAGGGTTTCACATGTGGATCTGAACCTACCACAGGCATAACAGAGAGGGTGCAGGGAGAGGTGCCCTGTAATCACCAGGCTCTGGCACATGGGCAGTGGGTGGGAACCAGGCACCTTAGGTCACTTTGTGTTTAAAAAGGAATTATAAAAATCTGTCTGGGAAAAAAAAACCAAAACACCCACGTGGAAAAAAAAAATCTCCTGAAAAAGAGCCTGTTTGTGTTTTACTTTTTGAGTTTTTATGCTAAACTCTTTCATTTCACCCAAACCACAGCAAGTCCAATCTGTAAAACAACATTCCCAAAATGGCAACAACTGAGAGCTGCAACCTCTCCCCTACTTGGAAGTGTCCTGTGGAGACTCTCCAGCAGGGTGGGGATGGGAGCAGGAAGATGGATTTGGGAGAGGATTGGCTCATGTTGTGAACGTGTGCAGGAGGTAGAGCTTCGTGTTTCTCTCTCTCTGCAACCACAGAGAAATACAAATGAGCAGGGCTGCAATTCCTCTGCACACAGAGCTGGGTGGAGCCCAATTCCCAGGGCTCTGCACTGAGAATTGAAGCATTTGGATTGGGACAAAAAGGATGAGGAGAGATGCAGTTTCTCCGTGCCTGTTCTTCCAGATGAGTGCCAGCTCAGGAGGACCTTTCGGTGACCAAACACAGTTTGTGTCTCCCTGAACCTTTACACAAGCAGAAACTCCTTGATTTACTGCTGAATCACACTCTTCTTTCCTGCTGGAGATGCTCTCTGCTCCTGCTGAAATGCTTCCACGTGAGCTGGATCACTCACTCCTGTTTCTAGTGACAGGAATGGTTATTCTTAGTTCCCTCTTGGAGCAGCTCCCTGCTTTGAAGGTGCCTCCATGGCAGAGCAGCACACCCAGAACAGACACTGGGCCTTCAGAGAGTTTGCCAAATTTCACAGCCACTCACTGCTTTATCTCTCCAAGCTTATTCTAAAAGGTTTCCACCCTGCTAACTGCACCAAGTGCTGAATCACTTATTTGGGTGGCCAGATTCCACTTGTGGGGCAAGAAATCTCTGGCAGAAGAGCAGAGCAGATATTAATGGAGATATTTAAATTACAAGGAACATTTAACAATCTTTGTCAGAGCAGTAAGAGCTGAGTGGTGGGGCTGAAGGTGACCAAGTCAGTATTCCAAGGCCATTGTTTAGTAGAAAATGGCATTGCTGTGGTCTGGAGCAGAGGACACCACTGGCAGGAGAATCTGTTTAAATATGTTTTCTGACTGCTGTTTGAGTTCTGTCATGACCTGCATTTCTGGCTTGACTTTTTGCTTTGTATTGCATTGGGTATTCATCACTCCGTGCTTCCTATTTTGTCTAGGCCTGTGTAGCTAATCCTTTTCCTTGAACTTAACCAACAGCCAGAGATAATCCTAGTTTGAAAGTGACTGGAGAAACACAGCAGTTTACATATAATGCATGTTTTATCCTGGCTGATTTACACATGAACTGGCACATTGTCCTTTGTTAGATACACCACTATAAGGTGATAACGATCTCTTTACATATTACACAGGGTTAAATAACTTTTTTAAAATTATTATTTCCTTTCTCCTTTTGGCAAATGTTCCATTGTTTGGATTTCATTTTTCTCCTGGAAGAGCAGGACTGGGTGTGGGACAGCCCTGAGTGCCACCTGCTGGAGACCTGCTGCTTCCCAGCCCTGCCGTGGGCCAAATCCAGGCAGTGCTGATGGGCTCTGAAGCCATGAGCAGGAAAAACAAGAGAATTAAAAAAGAATTGAAGTTAACACCCTCTGATGCCCTCACATCCCAGGGTCACTTGCTTACACTTCTTGATGGAAGTGCCATTCACATCTCCCATTCTGGTCCTCCAATTCTGTTTTGCTACAGAGACTTTCCAAGATCAAAGTCCTGGTGAGCAAAAAGCCAGAGCAGCTTCTCAGATGTCCCAGTGCCAGCCTGGGTTAGAAAAAAAGAGCTGGTGCCCAAAGAGGAGCAGCCACTGAGACAAAGTTCCTGGACAGCAGAGCCTGGGCTTTAAACAGCCAGAGGTGCTCCCAGGGGTGAATTGGCAACCTCTTGGGCTTCCCTTGAGAAGCCTGAGAGTGAATTTGATTTATGGAGCTTATTTGTGATGTGTTCCTGCTGCCAGGATAAGGAAAGGAATAGCAGAAAAGTGTGGGGAATGAGGCTTAGCCCTGCCTCAGGTGCATCCAGTGTGGGCTCCTGAAGTTTCTCACAAGAATGTCCATTGTCAGTGTGTGTTAAATGAAAGGGCTGTTTAGCATGAAGGGTTTATATCTGTAAATCAGGGTTTGAGTAACTCCACCTAGTGTTTACCCCCTTGTCTCTCTTCTTTCACAGGTACCTGCATTCAGAGGGGAAGTTACCTGAAGGTAGGAGTCCATCACCTCCCACCCTGCAGTCCTTGACATCACTGCTGTGCCCAGGCTTCCAGCTGCCCAGCCCACCCTGCACTGCAAATGAACCCCACAGCTGAACTTTCCTCTCCCTGCAATTTTTTACCAGCTCAGGCTTCTTTCTCTACAGTCTTTTTTCAGTCCTTTGGGGTTGTCTGGCCTGCACCTCTTGGGTGAATTTGAGTGTTCTTTCCAGGTCTCTCAGTTCAGTCAAAGAGTTTTTGGTCACATCTTGTGTACAAGCCTTTTCCCTTTTCTGTGACAAAAGCCTCAGAAATTAATATCAACATTAACTCAGCCAAAAATGTTTGCATGTAGCAAGTTAAGCCTCCACCAAAATGTGCTTGGGAAAGGAATCTGAAATTTGCAGTGGCACAATAAATTGTAGAGGCTTCTTCCATTGTGGGGAAGAATCTCTGAGAAATTCTCTGTACAGGTAGGAAAAGGAGAGAAACAAAGTGCAGAAGGAGGTTGCTCCTGACCCTTTTCTGAGCAGAGCTGCAGCCATTATCTCCAGCAAGCAGTGCCTGCCTGGGGACAGATGTGTGGACCTGGTTTAAGCACAAAGCTGTCACTCAGCTGTTTGGACAGAGCATAGGAAGGTGGCTGAGCCAGGCCCACCCAGTGAACCTCCTGCTCCCTCAGCAGCCATCCAGGCTGTGTTCCTTTAATGCTAATTCCCAAATCATTGTAGGATTTGAATGAGTCACAGCAAATCAGTTTTAATTCTCTGCTAGCAGGAAGTTGCAGGCCTAATGAGACAGCAGGAGCCAAGATGGCAGAATGCCCTTAAGCTGAGCTGTGACTCTGGGCCCTTCAGCTCCCCAGTTTATGAAAGAGGAGAATTTGTGCCAGCTTCTATCCAATGTTCAGCATTGGGATGCAGCAGAGCTTTGTGTGTGCAGCACAAAGGACAAGGACCTGCAGTGGTTGATGTCACTGCTGGCTGCCAGGCCCCATCCACACCAAGCCGCTTTCATGTGCTGCTCATGCAGGTTTGTGAGATAGGGGCTGTGCCTCAAATCCATTCAGGTTTGAAGCAGACCCACGTACAGAGAACATTTCCATTTCTCCAGCAGCATCAAGAGACTGCTGGAGCTCTGTGCAAGCCTTGCTGCTCTGATTACATCACATCTGACATGACCTACAAACACCAAAGGAACGGGGAGCTCCCATGCTGCTGCTTACGCTAAGCCTTTCCAAATATAGTTCCAGTCTCATTGAAATTCCCAGTATTTATAATTTGATCTGGCAGGCGTGCAGGGCTGTGCATCAGAGGGGCTTAATGAAACAAGAGTGATGCTGGGATTGAGGCTGCCTGGATGGAGCTGAAAGGCAGGTTCAGGCCATGGAAAAGTGCTGTGCTGCTGTTGGTAAGAGGGAG
>JAHLSL010000039.1:3460104-3486515 GCA_025920805.1 Petroica traversi
GAATCCACCCTGCACCTGGTGCTGCGCCTCAGGGGTGGCTGTTAAGTCTTTGTGCATCTTGCTTGACACCAGGGTTGCCAGTGGCACTTGTGTTTGCACTGTAGTTCTTCAATGTCTTAATATTAAGTTAATGCAAGGTTAATGCAAGCTTGAGTAACTGCTGAACAACTGTCTGTTGAAATGCTAATAAAGTTTTCTGTTGCACATTACACCCTGTAGTCTGTCTCAGTTCAAGAAAGTAAAACTGGTGTATTAAGTGAAATGCTTTGGCTTCTTAACCATGGCAGTTTGAGCCTCTTTGCATGTATAATGAGGACCAACCTTGTGGTTAAAGTGGATCTGGATTAAAATCTTACTGAAGTGCTAATAACACCATGTTGTTTCTTTTTTGTAGAGTAGCACTTGGCTTCCAGGTGGGACCTCACAGAAGGGGTGTGGTCTTTGTGTGGGGTGGGTTTTGCTGCAAGTTACGGACTTGCAGTGTGTTAAAATTGTCTGTGCTGGTCCTGAGGGTGGGAGTGAGGGATTCCCGTGCCTGGCACTGCTCTGAAGGGGCTCTGTGGGTTGGGGGTGTTTTCTCTGGGGAGGACTGGTCACAGTGGGAATTGGGTGGTGGGTGGGAAGGTGAAGCTTCAAAGGCAGTAGTGGCTGAGCAGTGTAAGAACTGCCTGATTGCTGAGTAAGTTAAGGTTCTACATCAGTGGTGCCAAGAAGAGAGTGCCCACTAAAGGCTGGGTTTGGTTTTTCTGTGGGGTGGATTAGTTCATCTGTAGTGGGGTCTTTAGAGGGGGATGTGATATCCAAGTCCACTCTCCAAAAACTTCCCCAGGTTGTGGGGGTGGCTGTCAGTGTTGCTTTCTGACAGCTGCTCACCTTGAAACGGGCTCCTGGCCCCCTCTGAGTGCACACACAGCCCTGTCCCCAAAGCCTCTGTTAGGCTCAGCTTGGCCCCTTTTTAATCCCCTGGAGTGCTGCTGTGAAACTTCTCTGGAATTTCATCCCTGAGCATCTATGGTAAGTGTTGCGATTAATTGGAAATTAAGAAAAAGTTCCTGTTTTCATAGGAAACTGCCCACAGCAAGTTGAGTGTGGGTTTGAGGGTTATACCCATTTTTAGGAGCAGGTCTTGCTTCCCTGTCTGCTGTGCAAGCAGAAACACAAAGTTTTGTAAACATTGGCTGTGTCTGCTGTAAGAGACTCCCTTAGTTTGAGTTTTCCTGCAATTGCTTATTAAATTCTGTGCTTTTTGCACTATGATCGCCTGGCAGGGTCCCCAGAGAAGCTGTGCAGGCACTTCCCTGTGTGGATCTGACCATGGAAATTATTCTGGGCAACCAATTTGGGGTTGAGGAGGGGATGGATGGGGTGACCACCAAATGTCCCTTCCAACCCCAGCCTGTCCCTGCCTCTGGGCTGGGTGGCTTTCACCCTGCTCTGTGTTCAGCAGAGTAGAAAAAAAAAATCCTTGCAATTTATTGTAAAATATGTGAATTGGGGAAATGTGTATCAATCACAAGGAAATGTGAATATGGATTTGTGTAACACGCATTTTTTACACTGAAACTAAGCATAAAACAAAATATCGGGCAATACAAATGATTGATGTTAAAATACACTTTTTTTCTTTCCTGCAATATGGTGGTACCCTAAAAGTCTTTTACAGACAACTATTCATAACTAAAATAAGAATTCAATAGGTTTCAGCCGGAATCTTTATGCTCTTAGAATAATCTTAATGCTCCCAAATTTACAACAGATTCTGGTACCATCTTTTAATCCTGCTGTCATCTGAGTTTTGTGACTGGCCTTTGATTTTTTTTTTTTCCTATGGCTTCAGGTAATTTCTAGTCTGCTCTCCCCTTAAAAAAATCAACAAAACCACAAAGAAAAATCAGCTGAGATTTTGGGGTTTCAACTTCTGTGCATTAAAAATTTACTTAGATAAATAAAGTATCCCATTATACTGGAGCTTGGATACATTTGGGATTTTCTCCTTTAGCAACTGCCCCACAACGTAATCCTCCAGGGAAAGTGAGGGTTAAGGCAGATAAGGATTGGGAATAAATCCCTCAGGGTTTCTTGTCCAGAGTAACAAAGGTGGTTTTTTAAGACCTTTGGCTGCCCAATTCGGCCGTTTCAAAAGCAGAAATTCCGGCTGCCTCGGTGGCCACAGGATGTCACTGTTCCTCCACAAACCCCTTATTTTCCAGCTGGATTTCCTGTTTTGCAGCTCTGATTGTCACAGAGCATTCCTACAGGCTGCGATCCTACAGAAAGGGATACATCAAGTAGAAAGATATTTCCATTTTAGGAATCAGAGAGCTGGATGGTTCCCTCAAAGGCCCGAGGAGAATATAGATTGGAGCCTTTAAATGTTATGATGTGGAAAATTGCAGTTCCAGAAATACTGTCCTGTGGATTAATTGAGCTGCCTGGGCTATCAGACAAATTCTGACAAGGGATTATACTTAAGAATATTAATGTTTCAGATTGGGCACTGGTTGGTGTCTCTGGAGGTGCTGATCTCCATCTGTGACCAAGAAATGAAGCCACTCAAATTCATCACTTCGGGGTGGCTTTTACATAACAGTTACATGGGAAAAAAAAAAAAAGGTCAGGCCTTCCAAAAACACTTGAAATCTTCCCGAATATGAAAATACACCTTTAAAAGAAACCATTTTTTCTTTGGCTGGCCTACCTGTTGTGTTTGAGAGCATTTTAATTCTCCACCCTTGCATGTTGATATTACAGGTTTTCCTCCTCCTGTGAAGATGATTTTGAGCTGCTGCTCCTGAGAGGCCACAGAACAATCCTGTAACTAAATTACTTTGAATTTCTATTTACAGCATGTGGAAAACATGGTATTAATAATAAGACTATTTGTTTTTTCAGTATTTGGGAAAAATGGGAATTAGGTGTACTCAGAATTTAAATTTCAGGAAATGTTCTTGTTTGCATCTTTACCAAACCCCCTCTTCCTCATGCTGCCTTTTGCTTAAGCAGGTTCCAGTCATTGCTTTTTTCTGCTGTGAATTACTCATCTATAATTTATAATTGTGTTTATGAAGAGATTTTATAATATTATTGAATGAGAAACACTTGGCTTGAAATTTCACTTGACTTCTCTCTTCCCAGATTTCCACAGGACGCGCCTCCCCTGCCAGGAGAAACTCAGCCCCATTTCATGAGTAAAATAAACAATTGTGAGACCCCTTCATGTTCCTCCACATAAAAACCTGAAAAAGCAAGAGGAAAGCTCAGGCTGACAGACAGGTGGGATGAAATTGCTGTGTTTTCTCCTCGCTGCTCTGTTCCTGTGCTCCCCATGGCTCTGTTTGGCCGCGGTGACCTCTGAGCTGGCAGCGATTCCTTTCCCAGCAAACTGCACATTCCCCTCCCTCTGAGCTGGCTATTAAAAGCAGATGTGCAGGGAGAACTCCGTGGTGATGCACTCCTGATTTCATCCCTTGGCTGGAGTTGATAGGATGCCTCCCAGGAAAGCTGGAGAAGGAGCCCAAGAGGATTTAAACCCAAAAGTCTGAGCTTAAACTCCTGGGGCTGGAGCTCTGTTGATATCACAGCAAATGAGGTGTAACACAACTAAAGCAAACTGAGCTACATCAGTGCTGGAATGAGGGAGGGATTGGAGAAATGAGGTCTGATCTTGCATTTATCTGTTCTTTGTAGGCTGTTCTGTGGGTCTTAATAAATCATTAAAAAAATAATCACGGAAAGAAAAAGCAGCTCTGCTTAGTCCCTGAACCGGCTTCATTTTGAAACACAGGCATCTTGAGAAATAAGCTTGAAATCTCTCCTGCAAAACCGTGAGGAGGGAAAAGGCACCGTGCCATTTAATGGGGTATTTATAGGGAGGTCTCACAGGCTGCACTGACTCAAAGCCATCTGGGAATGTTGCTGTGGGTGACGAGCACATTCCCAGGAAGCCTCTCAGCACCCTGCAGTCCTGGAGGATGAGGATGGCTCCAGGCTCTCCTGTGGCTCTGGGAGCTTTGGAAGAAGGCAGCCACAGCCAGAGCTCAGTGAGCCCTGCTGTGACCCCTCCTCGGTGTTTTTGGGCCAGTGGTTCACCTCACTCCCGGGATTTCCCCTGGAACATTTCCCTGCTGTCCAGGTGTTGATTGGAGAGCTCTTCACCATTTGTTCATTAATGAGGTTTCTGGCTGAGCTCTGGAGCACATCAGGAAAGCTGGGAGCCACTGGAGCAGCATTCCTGGGCAGAGGCTGCTGAGGCAGTGGATGCTGGTGTCACCCTGCAGGAAACGATCCCACTGCCTCCCCTGGCCTGCAGGAGAGGGGAGGAAGAGCTGGAACTCCTGGTGTGGGCTCTGTTCCTCAGAAATCCTCTTTGGTGAGGGGAAAGAGGAGCAGTTTTGGATACGTGGACCCAAGGGCAGTTCTGGGGTGGGAGGGCAATCCCAGCTCCCAGGAGAAGCCTCTCCCAGATTTTTCTCCTTTGGAGAAAAAACAGGCACCAGAGCAGATGGAGCAAGCAGTGGTGTGAGAGTTTGGGAAGTGGGAGCTCTGTGCTGTGAGGAGCAGCTGACACTGCACTTTGTGGGGTCGGTCACACGTTTTGTGTCACTGGGGCCGTGCAGAGCTGGCTGCCCACACAGAGTGTGACCTCAGCTGTTCCCAGGCACTTCTGCTCGTCCTGGAGGAGCCTTGGGACATCCTGCAGGGGCGGAGGGTGGAAGGCAGGAGGCTCCTCGTGTGCAGGCAGGGGTTAAGCATTCTGAATTTGCAATAGGCAGCAGCTTTCCCATATAAGAGCACCGCACTCATTGGCTCTCCCCTCGACTGAGAAATCCATCCAGTCATTTCCTGTGCGAGCCCTCCTTCACTTTGCAAAAAGCCACACAGTTGAGTCAATCACGGGGATCTGGGGTTGTTCCTTCTCACGGGCAGCCTGGATTCTCCACGGGAGCTCCACACCATGAGCAGGCTGCTGGGATGAGCGTGGGCTCCTCTGCTCCAGGGGAGGACTCTCACCCATGGACGTGAATCATTTTGGTTCTGCCTTCATGCCAACTAACGCTTCTTGGGGCTTGACTTGCTTTCTGCTGGGAGGTGATTTCCCCTCTGGAGGATCTGTCGGGGCTCAGATCAGTCCTTGGGTGGAGCTTGCAGCAACTTCTGGTAAGTGCAGGCTGTGCTGGCAGCAGGGCTGGGTGCTGCACTGCTCTGAGCGCCTTGCTGGGGTCTCAGGGAGGAAAAACTCGGCTCTGGAGAGGTGCAAGCTGAGCTGGCAAGCAGAGAGAGCTCCCTGTGCTCCCCAGGGATGGGTGGGTACATCACAGGGTCCTTTTTTATAGGACCCTTTTGCTCTTGCTTTTAACCCAGACGCTCTGTCTGTGCAAGCTGGCAATAAATAACTCTCCTGAGCGCTGTGCAGAGGTGGGAACTGCAGCTGAGAGATGATTTTGGGGAGAGGAAGACAGAACAAGCACGAGCAAACTGTTCTGGACATGCAAAAATCCTGCTAAAGGATCAGCAAAAGCAGCAGTAAGTGTTTTGGGGAGGGAAGCCAGGCTGAGATGGGGCTGAAGGGTGTGTGCAGAGGAATGTTTGTCACTGGAGTGCAGACTAAACTGAGAGGGTGAGTGATCGTAACGGTTTGTATCCAAATCAGCCCCTGGTTTCTGGCTGGGAGCTGCACAAAGATGTTTTGTGGCCGTTTCCTGCCTCCACCTGTGGCTTTTTCACACCCCAAGCTCAACCAAAAGGCTCAGGCTGTGTCCCTTTCCCTCTTTGCTGCTGCAGGCGATGGAGTGTGGCTGTAGCCCCGGCAAGGGGGATTTCTCTCCAGAGGAAACCTGTTAACCATTGGGAGGGAGTGCCAGGGAATGAGGAGGAGTCATTGACAGAAGCTCTGCTGCAGGTTGGTGGCTCTGGGTTTTTAATTTCTGCCTCACAAACTCTGAATCTGTGGCCACGCCGACTTCAGGCAGTGAGCCCTGGGTGTGGCCTGCGCCCAGACAGAGAGGAGGAAATGCCTCCAAAGAGTCAAAAAAGCGTTCAGGATGCATTAAATGAGAGAAGGGGCTGGCTGGGAGCTGGTGCTGATGCTCTCTGGGCAGCAGATCTGGTGGAGCTGAGCCCTGTGCAGGCTCCCAGGGCAGGGGAGTGTGTCAGCCTTGGAGCTGGCAGCTCAAATTCTCTGCTCACAGGGAGAGGCAGCAGCTCCAAATATCGGGGGGATGCCCCTCGTTTTGCCCTGGGGTGAAATGTCAATTTGTGAGGTGTTTTCCTTGTCTGAGCAGCCCAAACCTTCCCAGGGGGGCCGAGGGCAAACTTAGCCCTGCTGCAAAGGCCTCAGTGAACCTTTATCTTTTTGGGCCCTTGGTGAGCAGCCCATGCAGTGCTGCTTGCTCTGAGACAAGAACCACGATCCCAGACTCCTAAAGAGCCACTTTCCTTGCCTTTTATGTCAGGGACCTGTGCTGCTGCCAACAGGTGAGGTCATCTCCCACGGGGGTTCAGATGGGCTGCAGGCGAGTTGCCTGAGCTTCCTGAGCTGCTCCTGAACTTCTCCTCTCCTGGAACCCCATTAAAAACCCTGATCCTTTATTCAAATTCTCCTCCTGTGCAGAGTTTTCCCAAATCTCCCTCTCAGGGGACCCGAGGCCAACCTGGGAACTTGGTGTTGCACCCAAGGCCTTTGGGGTTTGTGAGGGAATTGTGTCAATTCTCCCCATCCCTCGCAGGTTTCGTGCCCCAACAGGGAACATCCTTGACCTGCAGGATCATCTCTCCTGGCCATGGATAAGTTCACAAATGGGCAGCCAGGCCCAGCTCAGAGGAACAGGTTCATAGGGTTGCTGGAGACTGATGACAGCGTCCAGGAAGACAAACCTGCCCCGGGCAAAAAGGAAGAAAGGTCGGGACATGGAAGGAAAGGGGAGCCACAGCCCTTGGAGACCCCTTATCAGAAGGAGAGCAGTGACTTTGCCCCTAAAATCAAGGTTAATCTCAACTATCGGCCAGGACTCGTCAGCAAGTGAGTAACTCTGGGGTGTTTGACCCATCTGGGTGATCCACACTGGTCCTGCCTGGTGGGAGATGATGGATTTTCCCAGTTTCAGCTAAAAACGGCAGTGTGGTAACACCTCCCATGTGGTGGGAGGGAATTAAGAGCAGCAAGGGATGTGTTGGGGCTGTGCTGCTCTGAAGGTGCCCACGAGTGTGGGGTGAGCTGGGTGTGTTTTGGGGCTCTGAGCTGACCCCAGGCAGCCCCGTTGGGGTCAGAGATCCTCACAGGGAGCCCTGACCAGCCCAGCCCAGCCCTGAGAACCAGCCAGGAGAGCTCCCACCATGGGATGGGCCTGGCTGTGCTCCTGCAGCTCCCTGGGCTCCTCTCCCTGCTCTGGCTCCCTGCCAGGGCTGCACATCAGCCCGGCTCTGGGAACAGCTCCAGACTGATGGAAAGAGCAGCCACTTAGGAGAATTCTGGGAAATATCTGCCTCTATTTTTCCCTTGACTCAAAAATAAAACACTCCAGTGTTTTTTGGTGGTTTTCTTCCCCCCCCCCCCCCCCAACAAACTCTCCTCTGTCTCCCTCCTCCCTTCCACTGTCGCAGCAGCACTCGTGGCTCACCCTTGTGTGTCTCTCCAGAACTTCCACTTCCAGAATTTCCTAACACTTCTCTTTTGTCCCGCAGCCAGAAGGACCCGAATCGCTTTGACAGGGACCGCCTGTTCAGCGCCGTGGTCAGGGGCAGCCCCGAGGCGCTGCAGGGGCTGCTCGAGTACTTAAGGAGGAACTCCAAATTCCTCACCAATTCCGAGTACACAGGTAGATTCCTGCCCCCGAGCTGGTTTGTTATTCTCAGGGTTAGCAGAGGGGAGCAGGAGAGGCTGCTCGTGGTTCTTGGCTTTCTCCAGCCCTCTGTGTTCTTTATTTTCCTTACATTCACCTGAAGGTGGAGAACGCCATTAATTAAATAGATCCTAATGGTTTTGCCTTAGGACTACTAAAAATACTGATAAAAACCTTTAAAACGAGGTTTGATTTAAAACGAGGTTTGATTTAAAACGAGGTTTGATTTAAAACGAAGTTTGATTTAAAACGAGTTTGATTTAAAGCGAGGTCTGATTTAAAATGAGATTTAATTAAAATGAGGTTTAATTTAGTCCTAGAGAGTTAAGCTCTGGATCAGGCCCCCCAGCTGTGTGCAAAGCACACCCACAACCCATTCAACCCTCTCTTCCTGCAGATGCAAAGACTGGCAAGACCTGCTTAATGAAAGCCCTGCTGAACTTAAAAAATGGCAAGAACGACACCATCCCAGTCTTGCTGGAAATAGACCAAAAGATGCAGAACCCCAGGCCACTTGTCAACGTGTCGTGCTCTGACTGCTTCTACAGAGGTGAGGATTCTGTGCTGGGGCTGCTTCAGAGCAGCTCCTCATTAGGCAGGTGAAATGTGCAGGTAAAAAGGAAAAACGGGGGAACTGGAGCTCCTGCAGCCCCAGGGTTCTGGTGCAGTCCCAGCTCACTCACCTTTTATTTCTGCATTTTCTTCAGCCTCGAGTTATACCCTCCTTGGTCTGTGAAACAGAAATGGTACATGTTTAATAACCCAGGAAATGAGATTATTTGCTTGGGAAAGTTTAAAAAGCGCTTGTAAAACATGAAAAGAGAAGTGTTCTGTCATTGTTGGATGAGCTCTGCTGTTTGCTGTGCCTGTTCCTGTGTGGTTGTCTCAATCCTCTCATGGCTTTTTGGGACCTCGGTGCCAGCCAGGGGGAATCGCCTGCCCTGGTGCTGAATTTCTGCTGGGTTTGAGGCTCCCTGCCCAGCCTGGAGCCTGCACCACTGCTGCCACCCTGTCCTGTCCCCCCTGCCGGTGGCACAGAGTGACAGGGCTTGCTGTGTCCCCAGGCCAGACTGCCCTGCACATCGCCATCGAGAAGAGGAGCCTGGCCATGGTGAAGCTGCTGGTGGAGAATGGAGCTGATGTCCACGCCAGAGCCCACGGGGAGTTCTTCAGGAAGAAGAAAGAAGGAGTTTATTTTTATTTTGGTGAGTCAGCGTGGGACGTGTCCCTTTGGGGTTTTTATTGCCACACTCCATGTGGTGCCACTGATTCTAGATGGGTTTGCCCCTCTGTGCCATCTCAGTGTCCTTTAAACAAGTCCTTGACTTATTTAAATGGCAGAACCCTTCAATATCTGGGGTGTTCAGTGAGAATTCCCATCACCTTTGGGTTCATGTTGAATCCTGTCTGAGTGGCTTCAGACAAAGACCAATCCTTGGCTAGTTTGGATTTAAGAGATCCATTTGAGATGTGGGGAGGTGTTTCATCTGTATAGAATAATTCATATTTGAATACATAATAATGTGTTCAGAATAATTGCTTATTGCAAAACAATTACAAAAATTTCTAAACCTGGACCCACCGAGGCAGAACTTGTTCTGTGTTTCAGTGATAAAACCCTGGGCTGAACATGTTCTTCCAGGAATACCTTTAAAAATTATTTCTTTGATTAATTTTGGACCTCTTTCTGCTTCTCCTCCAAATGCTGTGCCCTGATCCCTTCAGGTGAACTTCCCCTGTCCTTGGCTGCCTGTACCAACCAGCTGGATGTGGTGGATTACCTCCTGAACAACCCCCACCAGAAAGCCAGGCTGCAGGAGCAGGACACCCAGGGCAACACGGTGCTGCACGCCCTGGTGATGATCGCAGACGACACCGAGGACAACACCAAGTTTGTGAGCACCACCTACGTGGAGATCCTGAAGGCAGGGGTGAAGCTCGACCCCACCTGCAAACTGGAGGAGATTGTGAACTACGATGGGCTGAATCCCCTGCAGCTCGCTGCCAAGACGGGCAAAGTGGAGGTACAGGGCTGGAGGGGAGCCCTGGGCTGCTCAGGGACAGGGGTGGTGTCAGTGGGGTTTGGGGTGGGAGCTCCTGGCTGCTTCAGGGGCAGTGCCACAGGTGACCATAAACAGGTCACCCCCAGGCCACTCAGCTGTGCCCTGCAGAGCCTCGTCTGCTGTCCCTGTCCTGACCCTGTCCCTGTCCCTCTCTGTCCTGTCCTGTCCCTGTCCCTGCTCTGTCCCATCCCTGCCCTGTCCCTGCTCCCTGCACTGAAGCTGCTTCTGCTCCTGGGGTCGGTCAGTGCTTTTAGGCAGCTCCAGGGGGTGTTTGGGGTGTCCTTGTGCACCCCAGCCCAGGAACACCTTGCTGTTTGTGTCAGATCTTCAGGCACATCATCCAGAGGGAGATCAAGGAGCCCCTGTACCGGCACCTGTCCCGCAAGTTCACCGAGTGGACCTACGGCCCCATCCACGTGTCCCTCTATGACCTGTCCTCCCTGGACAGCTTCGAGGAGAACTCTGTGCTGGAGATCCTGGCCTACAGCAGTGACACCCCGGTGAGCCTCCCCCACAGCTCAGACACAGCTTTTTCTTTTTCTTTTTATTTCTTTTTTTTTTTTATATAGTGTTGCTGTGTAATTATTGCATTTCAAGTTAATGTGGGCTTTCAGGTGATGATTTCTCTGACCAAAAAAAAAATTATTCATGGGAGTGTTTGCAGATTTAGTTATTCAGAGATTTCTTGGCATTGCTCTGCTCATCCATAATTTGAGGGAAATATTCATCCTTTGGTTGTCCTAAGCCTTGGTTTGTCCAAACACTTTGACTTCTGTGCAATTCTTGATTCCTTTCACACTCTAAGGCCTGACTGGATAAGCCCTTAACGACTCCCCAGTTGGAGTCACGCAGCTCCAGCCCTTCCAAAAGACAATCCTCTGGTGGATTCCCATTCCTGCTGACACTCAGCTGCATCTTGGTTGCTGCTTTTCCCCACAGAACCGGTACAAGATGGTGGTTTTGGAGCCACTGAACAAACTGCTTCAGCAAAAATGGGAAACCTTTGCTTCCAAGAGATTCTACTTCAGCTTTGTCTCCTACCTGTCCTTCATGATCATCTTTACAGCCATTGCATACTACCAGCCCTTAAGGGTAAAGGTGGGTCCAATCTTTTTGTCTGGAAGGCCTGGAGAAGGGTTTGAAAGGTTGTGGGTGGTTGTCATCCCTGCCTGTGCCTGTCTCCACTGCTTTGGGTGGTTTTGGTTTTGTTTTGCAGCCTTCATTCCCAGTGGAGTTCACAGCTGGAGGATTCCTGTGGGTGTCTGGGCTGATCATTATCCTCTTAGGGGGCATTTATCTCATCTTTGCCCAGGTAGGGGCATCTCTTGTCTGCTTTCATTGTAAGACAGGGGGGGAAAAAAGGAAACAATCAGTGGCAGGGAGGCAGCAGGATCTGCCCTCCTGACGTCAGGAGGGAATCCTGCTCTGGGACATTCAGTGCAGGGGCAATCGTGGCTCCAGCAAATAATTCTGAGAGACTCCTGTGATTTATGGCATTGAAATGAATCCCTGGCATTTAATGCAGGCTTTTAACACAGACACTGGGCTGAGCCATGATTCAGCCCTTGCTTATGCTTGCCCTTTATGAATAAAGGGCTTTTTTCATCTGGGAGGGAGGAAATTGGGGATCTTGAAGATGAAAGGAGGAGCACATGGAGCCGAGCTTTCCCCCAGGCAAGAGGCTGTGCTGGGCAGGGCTCCCTCTCTCACACGGCCTGGTTTGGATGAGAAGCCCTGGTTTTGGTGAATGCTGAATGGATTTTCCTCCCCCAGAGCCTGTACCTGCGGAGGAGACGCCAGTCCCTGAAGACCATGTGCTCTGACAGCTGCATTGAGATCCTCATGTACGTCCTGGGGGGTTTGGCACAGCCACACTCGGGGTGGGCTCTCTGTGAGTGCAGCTCAGTGGCCCTGACAGAGCTGCAGAGCAGGAAACTCAAATCCTCTGCCACTTTTCCCAGCCCTGCTGCTGCCTCTTGTCCTCACCCTTTGTTGGAGGGACTTTGCTGGGTGGGCTCTGCCTGCTCCTCGCAGCCTCCTCAAATGTCATTTATTGCCAAGCACATCTGCAAGGGGCTTTTCTGCCCTGCCACTTCCTTTTGTTTTCTCTCCAGCTTCATCCAGGCGTTCTCCCTGCTGCTATCAGCAGTCCTGTACGGGGCCAGCTCAGAGAATTACGTGGCAGTGATGGTTTTCTCCCTGCTCCTGGGCTGGGTGAACACCCTGTACTACACCCGGGGCTTCCAGCGCACCGGCATCTACAGCGTCATGATCCAGAAGGTCAGAGCTGGGGAGAAACCTCTGCAGGGAAAGGGTTTGGGGTGTGAGGAACTGGGATGGATGTGCTGGGGAGTTCTGGGGTGTGGGGCAGTGGAATTGATGTGCTGTGGTGCTGCAGGAGGGGGCTGGATCAGCATCTCCAGCTACAACTGCAGCACAGCACTCGTTTGGTGTCGCTGAGCAGCCCAGTGGCAGCACTGGCACCTGTGGGTCACAAACCAACTCCAAACTGGCATTGAAATCCACTGTGGGCTCCCTGCAGCTGCTCAGCTTAGCCTGAGGAGTGTTTGCAGACCTGCAGAGGAATCTGACACTGAAAAGGCAAAGCAGAGGTGAAATGAGGTGCCAGGGAAGAATCCTGGCCACCGTTTGGGCAAAGGCAATGGAGATGGGATGGAGAGGGGGATGTGTGTTTGAAACAATTTGGGAACAGCCATTCTGGGGAGCCAGGAGGGTATTTATTTGTTTCAGAGAACTCTTCACACAAACAGAGCATCAAATAAGTTCACAATACTGTCAGATTATGCTGCCAGTGATATTATTTCCCTGTGAAGTAATTTAACATGTATCAGTAGTTTTTTAAACTGGATAAAAGGTGGAAACCTTGCTGCCAATGTCCCTGAGGGCTGGTTTGTGATGTGTGAAACCATCCTGGTGGTTCCATGTGAGATAAAGAGCAGCATTTCCCCTGCTTTGTGTTCCAGACCATCATGAGAGACCTGCTGCGTTTCCTCCTGGTTTACATGATCTTCCTCTTCGGCTTTGCTGCAGGTGAGCCCTCTCTGAGTTCCCCACGGGCTGAGCTGCCAGGAGCACTTTCCTGAGGGCTCCAACTTTGTTTTTCTCCCAGCTCTGGTGACCCTGATGGGCGATGCCCCCTCGGTGTCCCAGAACAAGTCCCTGGCTCAGCTGGAGAGCCCGGGGAGCCACGCCATGTACGGGGGGCTGCTCAGCGTGTCCCTGGAGCTCTTCAAGATCACCATTGGCATGGGGGACCTGGATTTCCAGGAGCACGCCAGGTTCAGATACTTTGTCATGCTGCTGCTGCTGCTGTTTGTGATCCTCACCTACATCCTGCTGCTGAACATGCTGATTGCCCTCATGGGCGAGACCGTCACGGATATTTCTGGCTACAGCAAAAGCGTCTGGAAGCTGCAGGTGAGGCCCAAATCCCTGCTGGGCTCTCACAGAGTCACAGGTGGCACTGCCTGGCTGCCCTAAGCTCAGTTAATGTGACTTTGCACATAAAGTTGTTATTTTTTTTTTGTGTATTTGCAGCTCTTCTGCTTGAGGCAGAACTTTAGGAGTGTTTTGGGGTTGGGTTCCAGGGTGATTCTCTAAATCCAAGGAGTTTCTGAGGGGGGGGGGATTTATGGAAAGGCTGGGCTGGGCTCTGTCTGTGCCCTGGTTTCTCCCTGACATGGGTTTTGTTCTTTCAGAGGGCAATTGCTATTCTAGAAATAGAGAAGGCCTGGCTGTGGCGCCAGGGTGGGAAGAGGAGATCTGGCTGCTTCATGTCAGTGGGGCTCAATAAGAAGGATGAGAGGTGGTGTTTCAGGTAAGAGAGATGCACCATTCCCCCCTCACACCTGCCAGCCCTGGGCCACACAGGGAATTTCAGCACTGGCTCAACCACACAGTCCCAAATTTGCTGGGGATTGCCAGGCTGGAGGTTTGAGAGTTCACTGATCCTCCAGCATTTTTATTGATAACATTCCGTGAACTGGAGAATTTTAAAGCCTCCAGACAATATGCAGGGGGAGAAGATGTTTCACCTCATGGAGCTTTGATTACTGAAGATCTTTTGCTCGAAGAAAAGCTCTGCAAGGTGCTGCTATCACAGCCAAACCATCGGGATGGTGTTGGCAGGATGAGCTGGGCTGGAAGGCTCAGGACAGTGAAATCTGGCTTGAGATGCTGCATTCCAGGCATCAGTGTCTTGTTGCTTTTTGTCTCTCCAGAGTAGAGGAAATTAAATGGACAGATTGGGCAAAGGATGTGGGAGTCCTGAAGGAAGAACCTGGAAGCACCAGTGATTCAGAAATAAATCCAGAAGGTAAATTAAATAGTGAAGAAAGGTCTGCAGTGCCCTTTCAGCTTCCTGCTCAGCAAACTGCTCTTGGTGTGTGGTTATGGCTTTGGCAACAGAATTCCAGGCAGGCCAGCTTGAAATTGCTTCCCTGCAGCAGCATCACTCGTGAGCTGAGAAAAGAAAGGTTTAGAGCAGGTCTGGACCTGGCCAGAGTTTGGGAGCAATCTGAGCATGAAGGAGATGCTATTCCTGCTTAGCTCTGGGAGAAACGGGCAGGAAACACAGCTGAGGAAAAGCAAGGGCTGCTCTTATTTTTGGCCCAGCAGCCCAAATGCTGCTTTTCCTAGGAAAGGTAACATTTAGGCCCATTCATCCTGCATGTGTTAAAATCACTGAGCTCTTAGAGCCTAAATTTGGGCATTAACTCTGGCAATGTTGTCAGATTCTGCCTGAGATCTTTCAGTTTGTTCCCTTGGTATTCCTGGGAAGGAACTCTGGAAAACAGAGCTGTTGCTCTGCAGAAAGATCTTGTTCAGCCTGGCAGAGCCTGGGCAGAAGCTCCGTGGATTTGGGCACAATCTCCAGCGTAGATTCCTCCTTGGGTACCACTTTTCCAGGCCTGGGGAGAGCTTGCAGTGCTTAAAACGTTCTGTGGTGTGTGTTGGGTGTTCCCTGAGGCTTCCCCCTTCTAAACCTGGCTCCCTTTGTCAGCTTCCTGCTGATGAGGGGCTGTTCTTGTGTCCCTGCTGCAGAGCCCAGGTCCTGGAGGCGGCCAGCACAGAGAGCAGCCCGAGCTGCTGCCCCCGAGGAGCAGTCCCTGCTGCAGCCCCAGCCCCCCGGCACAGAGATGCTGCCCCTGCAGGGCCAGCCCAGAGAGCTCTGACAGCTTTCCTGAGCTCATCTCCAGAGGAGCAGCTCTTCCTCCCTCCAGCAGCTGCAAGGACCGAAGGCACTGGCGGTGCTGAAGTGCATTTCCCGCAGGGCTGCGGCTCAGCCTGTGGCTCTCGGTGTTGTCGTGCATTTTAATGATTCATTTCCTCTGAAGAAACTGTTTTTACTCGACTTTTTCTGCCTGACACTTCCTTGTTGCTGTGCCTGAGAGGTGGGAGTGAGCTCCTGGGGCAGTGGGGAGGCAAAGCTCCGAGCTGGGCAGGGACAGTGCTCATGGATAAAGCTCCTGGAATGAGCTGCCTGAGGATGGCCCAGCCTGTCCTTCTCCACAAGGGACTGCACTGAAGTGCTTTTGGAATAAAGATCGTTGTAGAGTCATAAAATCTTGCTGAGGGTGGAGTTGTCTTCTGTGCTGGACAAACCCTCCCCCTGAGCTGCGCTGAGCCTGTGGCAGCCCCTGCAGGGCTCCATGCTCAATCCACATCAGGATCCCCATCTCACACTTGTAGAATGAAATTCAGTGCACGTTTGCCCAAAAGCACAGGGAGCGATGTGGATTTCCTGGACCTGAAACTTTGCCTGGTGGATTTCTGGGACTTGTTTTTCACGGGTCGCTTTGTCTCGGTAATAAACAGCAGCAGAATCTGATTGTGGCCCCTGAGGCTGATGGGCCAACACTTCTTGTGTGGCTTCTGCTTCCTGTTCCTCTTGATGAGCATCCTGGCTTGATCAAATGTCTGCAAGGACCTCGTTCCCTCTTGTGACTGCACCCAGCCCCAGGCAGGAGGGGCAGCCTGCTGTGAACTCTGTGGGAAAGAGATAAAAATGAGCTGTCTCACTTTTCACTCTATTTAACAATAACAACATGTACAATTTCTGTAAGCAATAGAGTAAGTGTGCTTAATTGAAAATGTTCATCTTTGGGTATATTTTTAGGGTTTGAGCCTTTCTCAGAAAGGGAGAGGAGGTGATGTTGGGAACCATAAGGTCTGATTTCTGCTGTGGGAGTTCACTCTTGTTTTTCATGGCCTGATGTCAGTTTGAGCAGCTGATGCTGCACTGGATGCACCTTCCAGGGAAAGGTTGGTGACAATTGGTGACAATCCCAGGAAAGCTGCAGGACCTCGAGGCTTGGCAGCACCTTTCCTTCAGTGAGATAAACTTTGCCACCTGAGATCTCTCTCTCAACTCCACTCTGAGAGCGAGACTTGGAGGTTTTGCTTTTGGAGAGCATCATCCTAATCCTCACTGCGTGCACATGACAGGCAGCAAAAATTTGTTTTAAATCTCATTCCCTGCACTTCAGTGTGTTCTTCCCCCTGTGCTGGGCAATGCCCCCTCCAGCCTCGCTGCTCTGGGACTCTGAGTGGGACCTGAATTTTCTTGCTCCAGCTTCTGTTGTTTTCTTGCTTTGTGAAGCCTTCAGCTGCTTTTCCCATCTATGGCTTTGTCCTGAGTGTTCCCAAGATTTGGCAAGGTGCTCCCAGTGCAGGAAGGCTCATCTGGCATTTGATAAATCTATCGCTGTGCTGGGTGCTTTGCTGTGGCAGGGACACTTGGAGATCCCAAAGAAATGCAGAATCAAATCTGCCTTCCTTGTTTGGAGTCTTAATAAATGGCCTTGAGGAAGTTTGGGGGAGCTGTGGGCACTGGCAGCTTTCAGCATCATCTTCCTCTTCAGCCATTCCTTGAACCTGCTCCTCTTTTAAAAAGTGTTTATCGGTGCTCATTTATCTTTTAATCTGCATCAAAAATGTTCTGCTGTGAAACTTTGGCATTCCCAGCCCAGCAGGCTCATGGAAGGAGGATGATGGGGAACAGGCCCCACAGAATTTTGGGGTCCACTCTTAACAGCTGATAATGTTTTGTCAGGAAACCAGTCATTCACACAAGGACTTCTCAACAAATGTCCTCTCCCTCTGGTGCCAGGTAAAACCTCCTGCATGAAAACCCCTTCTTAGGCAGATGGGGAGGCTTTGCAGGGCTCTGACTAAAAAAAAAAAAAACCCTTTCAGAAATGGCAGGGGAGGAACAGCTGCAGTTTCCTTCCTCTGTCTGGAGCCCAGAGACTCTGGAGGCCCAGCCCTGCCATGAAAAGACACCAGCAGCTCCCAGAGCTTCCCAGGGGCTTCAGGGATGTTCAAACCCTCTGGGTGTGCTTTAATCAGAGCTCCTTGGCTCCTGGCAGGGTGAGAGATGAACCTTGGGCATCCAAATTCCTCTTTACCCCAGCCCAGGTCACTGCTCCCTGTGCCCTCATAGAGGCTCCGAGCTCTCCCCACCTCAGAGCTCTCTCTCAGCTGATCTCTACAATTTTCCTAAAAGAAGCTCCATGCCCGGTGTGTGTGGTCCCCAGTTCCCTCTTTTCCTCGGGGGCAGAGGTGAAATCAAACCTTCCCTGTTCCTCAGACTCTTTGCACATTTTGGGTTGTTTTTCCCCCCTGTTTTTCCAAACCCTGCTCTGAAACCAGAGCCAGCGTGGGGAGCTGGATCCACGAGCTGATTCCCTCTGTCTCCATCTCCCTGTGACCCCTCTTGCAACTTGGACATATTTTCCATTGCCTCTGGAGCTCGCAGGGGGAGCCTTTGAAATGTGACAGCCCCGGGGTTGGGACAAAGAGCAGATGCTTCGTGTGAGTCCCAGGAGCTGCCCAGGGCTGGGGCTGAAGGGCTGCAGCTGGTGGAGTTTGCAGCTGGGCTCTTCCTGGGCTGCCTCTCACTTTTGGGCTTTGCCGTAATAAAAAAAAAAATCATTTCTTGCTCTGGGATTAAAACAAAAATTAAAATGGGGTAAATTTTAAAAGAAAACTTCTATTTTGCAAGCTCACATTTGCTTCTGCAGCACAAAAATTCCCCAAACTTGGGGTCAGACAGAAAGATGTGCTGTGGCTGGCACAGAGCTGTTACTAAATCTGAGTGCAAGAGGGGATTTTTTTTGCTTCCTCTTTTGCCATAATATTTATTTTTTCAGTTCAGATTTGTGGCATGTGGAGTGTTACAGCATTTCTGGACTGTGAGGATGGCTGTCAAATGTTAAACACACAGAAGAGGAGAGCTGGAGGCAGCTGGAAAGTGCCTGCGGGGTTTGATGAAATCTTTTCGGAGAATCCTTGGAAAATTCAGATTTTCTGGGCCAAGAGAACCATATCTGTATTTCACTGGGCAGAAGAGCTATCCCCAGCTGACAGAGTAGTTTTTGCTGGTCCAACACACAAGTCAGGGACTCCATCATTGCAGGAAAAAAAGGAAAATCTGCTCTTTTGGAGTCCTCTGGATTAAAACCTTGGTCCCTCGGGACACGAATGAATCTGCAGAGTGCCAGAGCAATTTCCTTCTGTTCGTCCCAAGCCTGCAGTGTTTCACCTCTGCACCAAATACTTTGGAAGGAATCATGAAGTTTGGGAAAAGACTGGGAAAAAGTTCAGCTGACAGGGCTGGGCTGAATTTCTGTTCCACTCCCATGGGTCCCAGGGAGGGAGGGCTCCAGCTGTGCTGCTCCTTTTTCCACTGTCACACTGGTGAATGATGATCCTGCTGCTGCTAAACTGGTTGCAGGATCCGTCCCTGAGGATGGCTGGAATAAAATAAATAATGGGAAACCATCCACATATAAGTAGATATGCCATGTTTTGTTCTAAAAATTGCCCTTACTGCTGCAAAGGACACGAATTCTACCAAGCTATATATAGAGAATTCCAGGCAAAGAGCTGCCTGTCTCTTTCTGGAGCACAGGTTGGGATTTATTTGGGATCTGAGCAGTGCCCAGGGATGTGAAGGCTGATGGGGTGACAGCTGCTCTCCCTGCTCGAGCTCCTTTTGATCCCGTGGCAGGGAAGCAGGGAGGGTTTACGTCCATCTCCTGGAGACAGAGGTGAAAACACTGGCAGCGTAAACAGCCCGTGCTGGGGATTTTCCAACCATGCCTAAGCAGTGACAAATAAAACATTCCTGCCTCGTGCTCCCTGCTGGATGTGCTCTCCCTGTATGGTAGAGGACTGAGGGCTGCAGCCAGGGCTCCTGGCTCGGGCAGCAGAAAATAAGGGAGAAATAAAGAAATCAAATTATTCCGTCCCTAAGGCGGTAAAATCCTGATTTTCACCTGTGAGCAGGAATTGGTTGGTGCAGCCCTTGCCCTGCCAGGCACTTCTGTGCTTGAGGAGCTGCTAAAGATTTGCCTCTGGGCCCACACAGAAAGCAGGAGCTTTGTGGCCCTGCAGGATCCTGGCAATGTCCAGGATAAAAGTGAATTTTGTCCCTTTGGGCAGCCCAGCAGGAAACCCTTCGGGGCACTGCTGGGATCTGCCGGGGTGGTTGGGAGCAGAAAGGAGCAGCCTGGGCACCCTCTCGTGGTCTTTTCCTGTCACAGGGCAGGACAGGGATGGATCCTGCTCTGGAGCAGGCTGGGAACCCCTCAGCTGCTGATTTAAGAAAACACTTTGCAGTAATATTTCTGGTTTTTAAACTCAAGAGTGCTACATTTGCTGTAAATCCTTCTGTGATGTTTTCTAGGCTGGTTCATTCACCTTGAAAAGCCACTCAAAGTGCAGGTGATTTCTCCTTGGGACCATCTCTGATTTCCCTGGTGGTCTCCAGGACATTGCAGGATCTCTGCAGGACGTGCTCTGGTGGGTAATAAATGTTGTTTTTTAGAGTGCTGGGGAAATGCTTCAAAGACAAATATAGAATCTGTGTTCCATGCAATGTGTCATTATTCTATTTATAATTCAGCATCAGAGGGACATAAAAAAAAATCTTTCCCAGTGATAGGAATTATCTAAAATATAAACCCTTCAGTCCAAGTTACAGAGGGTTTTGCCTTGTATGTCTAAAGATTTGGACAAGTATGAGATAGTGAACATGAATTAACACAGATGAAGGGCTGAGAAGACCTTGATGTCTGCAGTTCAGCACTGATAATTTAGCTTATTTCTCCAAAAATTAATTTATTTACATACTGTCCCTCCTTTTCCATCAGGCCCCTGGCAGCTGAGTGACCTGTGGAGTTCACAGAGGCAGAGCAGATGGATTTGATTTTCTCCTTGCATTTTGGATTTGAAAACAAACCCCAGATAAAGGATTGGAGCCTCTAGATAACGTGTTTATCTAATGGAAACATAAATACCACGTTTAATCCTGAAGCTCTGCCCATATTGGTGTATTTTGGCTGTCTGCTCCTGCAGGCTCTTGGGATTTTGTGTGTTCTGAACATTCCCAGCAGAAACTGGAATTTCTGTAAATAGGCCAGCCTGGTGCAGGTGACACACCATGGAAACACTGAGCAGTTCTTGTTCTGCCTGCTAGCCTTCCTTAAAACGTTTTTTTTTTTTTTCCTGTAATATTTCAGCTCCCAAATTTATATTTGATTCTGTTCCTTATCTCTTTGCTGACTGACTCAAGCCCAGCTGTCCCGTCTCACCAGCATGAGATCCAGCCCTGAGAGAATCCTGATTTTCTAAAATAACAGAATTGTTATTGTTGCAGGAAAATTGTGCTTCGATACAATCTGAGTCTTACCAGTGTCTCAGCAAGGTACAAACTGGGAATTCTGGTCAAGTTGAGATGTGCTGCTGCTTTAGGAGCAATTAGGAGTCTTCACCACAATTTAATATTTAATTAGGTGTTCATAAAGCAGAGAAGTGGGGACAACACTCAGCCCTGAGCGGTAATGAACACTAATGAGTGTGGCTGCAGTGCCCTCGGGGATTCTGATGTTGTTGTACATTTATTTCCTAAGAATAATTAATGAGATCCTGGAGTGTTGGTCAGCATTGCTGAGTACCTCACAACAGCTAATTGTTAATTATCCCTGAGCTGCTCCAGAATCATCAGCCACAGACAGGAGGTATTTATTGGTGAGCAGAAAAAGGGAGAAATCTCACCTCTGCAAAGCTCAGCCCCTCAGCTGGCACCACGTGAATGTATTCACAAGAAAAACTTCCCATCACAGGGAAAAAAATTAATATTATTGCCCTGTGCCAATCCAGGGGTAAACAAGTGGAGGTTCTTTACCTTCTTTACCTTCCCCCCAGTGAAGATATTTTAATGTTGTTGCTTATAACCCTTTTCCTGGGAGCTGAACTCATCACTAGAGGGACTTTCAGTTTTAATTCTTTAACAGAAGGCATTGCTTCATTGTGAAAATCCACCCTGCAGATTGGCTGAGGAGCTGACCAAGTGAAACAGTGCTAAAGCCAGCCAAAAATTATAAAATGTAATATAAAGCATGGGAGGGTTTGCTTTTGATATTGAAAAGGCAGCATTTTCCTACACACCCTGAAGAAAATGGAATAATTCATCGGGCTGTTGCATTGCCCTGTGAGTGAGAGCATTTGGAGGGAGTAATTCCCCCAGATTCCAAGAACCAGGATGCTTCAGGCCTCCCATGAAATAAACCCCTTTTTCTGGGTGCTCCTAGGAAGGAATCAGTGGGGGCCTTACTGAAGTGACCATGAATGTCCCACAGACAGAGGAGGTGACTCTGTGTGACAACTCTGCTCCTGAACTGCCCCCAAAATCTGCATTTTAGGAAGGTGAGGTTGCAGAAGAGCCCCAGAGCTCTGAGCAAAGAGCTGAGAGGAAACCCAGCACAGCCACCAAGTGATTTACTGCCCAAACAAACCTTGCAAGGAGCTGCAGGCAAGGGAAGGAGCATTTCACTTGTTATGAGGAGAGCCTAAATACTGCATTTCTCTGATTTAAGACTCCCAAGCTTTTATTGGGCTATTTGTACCTAATTTGTTTTATGGGAGCAGTCCCAGGCCGAGCTGAATTTCCCAGTGTGTTTTTATTCAGCTCTAAGGAGAATTCCTGCTCCCTTGGCAGCCTCCTCTCCTGCTGGGCACCAGCACCATTAACTGCTGCAGGCTGGAACTGCAGAATTGGGCAGAAATTACTATTTTCCCTTATTTTCCTGTCTCTGAATGATGCTCTGAGTGGCTGCTTTTCATTCTCTCTCTTCACCCAAGCCAGAGCTGCTCTACCCTCTCATTCAGCTTCCCAAGGCAAGAGATAATTCTCATATTCCTGCACTTCATGTCTCATTTTTCCAGAAGAGAATAAGCAAAAATATACATGTTTTACCAGTACCATGGTGAGTTACAAAGTATTCACAGGATAATCCCTGTTTTGTCTGTCTTCTCCATTAAAATAGGTAACATTTTCAGAGATCTGGCACTTAGATGAAAACACATTCCAAGTGAGCATTGCTGCTTTCACCACAAAATCCACCTTGGAATCCACTCTAGAAACACCAGAATTCTGATCTGGAATAATCTGATTTACCAATCACACAAAACTTTTCACTCTCCTAAAATCTTTAGGTCCGTGAGGAAAATCTTTCTCTTCCTTAGGATAATTTTAGCTTTGCTCAAACTTCCTTATTTCAGTAAAAGATGGGGCACCCTTTAAGGTTTTCATTTAGGAGTGGTGTGTATTAAAAAAATTTGTGTTTTCTGAAGGGGCAACCTGTGTTCTGGCACCCTCCTTCCTTAGCAGGGAGAGCAGATCTTTGAAACAGAAAATCCAGCTCTGTTCCAAGTAAAGCTTTCACTCAGATGAAAACAGATTTTCAGGGCATTTAACTTGATTAGGGGAAATTTACTATTCCAATTCCTTTTTTGTCACCATCCTCCCATTAAAATTTATGAGGGCTGATTAGTACACGATATTTTTTCTGTAGGTTGTTTTTTTTTTTTTTAATCAGAGAACATCTTTAAAAAAGGAAATGAGGGCTCAGCTCTGGCAGCTGCATTTCCTTGCAAGCACAGTTTAAAGCAAAGGCTTCTATATGAATTTAATGTCCAGTTTTGGGGGGAAGGCTTTAAATTTTGATTAATGAAAATTACTGCCTGTTCACAAATCAGCAAATTGGTTTGCAGAGAAATATTCTGAGGTTTCAGCCTTCAGGATCTCCAGCACTCCTAATCCAGGTCCCCCTGGGGGTTGTCACCTCTCCTGGCATTAACCCCTGTCCCATCTCTCCTGTACAACCAAAATCAGTTCTCAAACCACAGAAAAAAGGACCAAGGCAGGCAAAAAAATAACGTGGTTTCATCCATCCTTTTTTTTTTTTTTCTTTTCTTTTAAAGCATAAATGAAATTAGCACCATTGTGACTGAGGAACACTCCTTGATGTCAGATAAGCATTCACTGCAGGCCTTACCAAGTGGGTTTTAAGATTATTCAATTACAGGGCATTACTTTATTCAATTAAAGGGGGGGAAAAAGGGTTGAGAGGATGCTTGGGAACATTCCAGCACAATTTCCATCTGAATAATTGGAAGCACTGCAGATTCTCAGGTCACTTTCTGCAGTGTCTGGAAGGTAGAACAATAAAATCATCCCAGAGTCTCCTTGTTGGGTTTGTAAAAAGGAGACTTCAAGAGAGGGTCCAAGATGAATCTTTGAGATGCACAAATACAACATTTATTTATTAGACTGCATGGAGAGCATTCCAGTTCTCATTAATTTGATGATGCTGCCTCTTAATTTCTTAATGCACCTGTGTCATTGGATGATAATTTAATTCACTTTTCACTTTAGTTTGATTTATTGTTCTGTTTAGCCCAGTTTCTTTAATAAACAAGAATGTTAGCAAAGGACTTCTTGAAAACAAGGAATTGGGATTTAATGTAAGGAGAGCTTCCAGTTTAGGGTGCCTGGTCCATCTGCAGTCAGGGGTAAAGAACATTTATTACCTTGGGCATTTTCTTCTGTAGATAAAGGGAGAAATTGTTTCAGTGCCACCACCAGGTTGCAGATTTGAGCTCCTACCATTGTACAAGGCCACAAGATTATAGCCATCAAAAAATCAGGAACACAGGGACTTTGTCTTATTTTTTTCACAATCAGGTACCTCTTCCTTGGTCCTTAAGAAAGGGGGAAAAAAGAGATTAGTGGCTTTAAAATCCTTTACAGAAACATCATATATTCACATTTTGTACCTTTATTCCAGGTATACATTTTGCCAAAATTAAATCAAAGGGTGGCTTTTCCCCTCTGTCTCCAGTGAGCCAAAAAATATTTCCCCTTGTCCTCACTGTGTGGAGCTGAAGAGTTTTTACCTTTAAAAAAAGAATTTGTAAGAAAGACAATACTGTATGAAAAGAACTTTTAATAATCTAAGGCTAAAATGGTAAGAAAATTTATGTGAAATTCAGGGCATTAACTGAGCCTGAAGAAGTCTTTTTTCCCCTCATTTCTCCAGTCAGCTCTGTTCTCTCCCCTCCAACACCCCTCAGAACCAGCAGGTGTGGAAGAAGAGCAGAAGACATTGGGAGGGGGGATTTTTAGGACATTTTTGATAAAGTATTGCAGACATTGGGAACCAATCAAAACACTTCATTGTGCCAAATACAAAAAGCAGAGGAGAGAGGCAGCACCAGTGGCTCACTGGAAGAGGCTGCTGTGGTGCAGAACCTCATGTGCAGACCCAAAGCTCAGCACTTCCTTGTGGAACTTGCTGAGCTGTGCCTTGATTTTCTTCAGGGCAGGAGTTGCCTTCCTCTTGTAGCTCATGCCTTTGAGAAGTTTATCAGCCAGGTAGTGCAGCCAGAGGACGTTGCTGTGGGGGTGATAGTCAGTCCAGCTGTTGGAGTTCTCCTCCTTCATCTGCCTGTAGATGTCAAACTGGTAATCCCCAGTGCCCTGGAAGAGCTCCTCATCCGTGGAGAGGTCACAGAACACGGTGAGCCCGTCCTTCTCCAGGCGGGACAGGGTGTAGTCGATGATGTTGATGTGGATCCCAGCCGTGGGGATGGTGTGAGCTTCTCCATTGAGCACAAACTGCAGCTCCCTCTCCTCAGTCCTTTTGACCAGCACGTTGCCCCAGTGCAGGTCCCTGTGCTCGAAGTGCAGCTCCTGCTCTGCCACAGCCAGGGATGCAGTGACCTGGTGCAAAATGCTCCTGGCCGAGGCCACCGAGGACAAGCTGCTCCTCATGCGCTCCAGGTCCTGGCCTCCAAACTCAAACTCCAGCACCATGAAGAGCTGCTGGGCCCCAAAAAAGTCTGGCCGGTCATTTTCCGAGCCAGTTTCTTCGTGGAATTTGTCCCAGGCTTCCAGGAGATAGCTGGGATAGGCCCCTTGGACACAGTGCACGGAGTACAGGCTGATGAACCCCACAGTTCTGTTCTCAGAGCCCTCAGAGAGAAGACTGAGCTCTTTTGAAATTATTATCTCAGGCAGAATCTCCCCAAAGCTCTTCTGAGCTTCACCATTGACTTTTTCAGTCCCCTCGATGGGAATTATTTTTAAGGCCACAGGTCCTCTCTCGCTGTCAATCTGGAACACCTCTCCAAACACCCCTTCTCCAATTTTCTTGCAGTCTTTCATCTTATCTACAGGAATGCATTCCTCAAAAGCAATAGGCCCTTCTTGGTTGCATTCCCCAAACACCTTCTCTGCATCTGAAAGAAGCAGCTCCAGAGCAGAGGAGGAATCCCTGGGAGCCAGCAGGACCATGGAAGAAGAAAACCAGGAGCAGCCCTGAGCTTTGCCAGCAGACAGGCTGGCCTGGTACCCCGACAGCTGGGATTTCCCTGAAGGGCTGCAGAGGATGCTGCTGGAAAAACTCTCCTCTGTGGTCACTTTCTTCTTTTTATGGAAGGACAGAGACGCTCGGACTCTAGCCCAGGAGTAAGAACCATTGAGGATTGAATAGTCATTGTCTCTGACATCTACAGACATCTCCTGAGCTCTCTTCCGAGCTCGTTTTAGCCTCGGCTGTGGTCTGAAAGAGTAGCTATTGGTCTGTCTCTTGCTCTTGCACCTCTTTGGCCGGAGCCTGCTGTGCCTGCCCCAGCGGCTGGCACTGAAGCCACTGATACAAGCTTTCCTGCAGGCGCTGCCCTCCCCGGGGACACCCTTGGTCCTTTTGTGTGTTCTCTCCAGGATTCCTTGGCGGCCCACGGGAGATGCTGGCTGCAGGCAGGCAGGGTGAACATCAGCCTGTTTGTCGAGACTCATCCTGTCCAACCGCCTTGGCACTTCCAGACGGTCCAGGACCACCACTGGCACAAGCTGGAACTCCTTGGCCAGGCTTGAGCTTCTTTTTGCCGAATCTCTCGTGAGAGGAGACGGAACCTCACAGGGTTCCTCACAAGTGCCACTGTCACAGGGCGCAGGGGGCTGTGCCTCACCCTCAGCGGGCGGCAGCTCATCCTGCGGAGTGCCTGGGGTTTTTTGCGGGGACGGGGGAGCCGGTGCCGGGCAGGACCTCAGAACACGGCGGGATCCCCGCAGCTCCGGCTCGGCCTCAGGGCTCCGAGCCGCGCCTTGCGGTGGGAGCCACTCAGGCAGCTCCTCGCC
>JAHLSL010000039.1:3486915-3504880 GCA_025920805.1 Petroica traversi
CCAGACACGGTTAAAGGGGTTGGGGTCTTTCCCTCAGGATTTGAATCAGGATCCCGTTTGGTGCATCCACTTCCCCCAGGTGCCAGCGTGGCAAATGCACCCCCGTCAGTCACACACACCAGTTCTAGACTTTGCACAGCCCAGATCCAACAAGGGAGCCCAATGCTGGGGCTGGGCTGGGCTCAGCTCGACTTTCCAGAATCTGTCCTGCCAGGGGCCCTTGGCTTCCTGAGCCAGCAGAATGTTTGGTGTCCCTGGCTCTGCAGCTCTGGGCTCTTCAGCCTCAGGGCCTGCAGGGCACTCCCAGGGCACTGAGCACTGAACTCAGGGAAGGGTTCCAAGTGTGCTGCTGATACTTGTGGGTACAGAACTGTGTAAAAGGGATAGAAAGAAAAGACAAAAATCATCCTGGCATCAATTTCACTGTATCTATTTCACTGTATTTATATCCCTCCCCGGGTGGGCGCGTTCAGCTCCGTTCGGGGCTCAGGGTGTGCCCTGCCCTGCAGCGGAGCCGCTGCCTCGCCCCGCGTGTGCTGCCATTTCCATCAAGCGGGATGTTTAATTCCTGCCCGTGTCTCCTGAGAGGCACCCGGGGCTCGGCAGAGCTTCCTCCAGGAGCTGCTCCTCTGGGATGATTCTCAGAGCCCTCCAGGTTTCCGTGTCTGTGTCGCGGCTGTGACTCGGGTGAGGGACAGGGGACACAGCTTGGTGGCAGCACAGCACCGGCTGCTCCTTGCAGTCCGAGCCAGGGCTTGCTGGAAAGCAGCTGATGGTTTGTTCCTTTCGTTTCCTTCCCCGTTGTTCTTAAAAAGCGGAGCTGCTCTGCCGATCCCTAGAAAAATCAGGGGGAAATTGTCTTTAACAGAGAAATCCACCCGGGTCTGAAAGAGGACAACCTTAACGCTGAAGGGTGAGGACACACGGGCAGCTTGGAGTTTCTCCTGGGGCAGCAACAACTGACAATTTCAGATGGTCTTGCTGAGTCCAGAGAAGCAATCGAGCCCCCAGAGTTAAAATCTATACCTTTTGTTCTGCCTCTGGATTTAGTGAAATCAGGTTTTGACTGTAGGACAGAAGCAGAGGGAGCATATTTGCTATTGCAGAGCAGATTTTTAGGGCTCTGTATGGAATTCTCGTACAGATGCAGCTAAAGCCTCCTGTTCATTCAGGGATTTCATCAGGAATAGTCCCCTTTCCCTACTGAAAACAGTGAAATCTTTAATTCTTTAATCTGAGAGGCTGACACTGGTGATTTATCTGCTGCAGTCATCAGTAACTGCAATTTGGAGGGTTTGGGGAAAGAAGATGCCCAGCCAGACCTCGTGTTCTTCCAGTGAAATTATCTCAGGCCTCCTTTTGTGGATTCCAAGGAAACTCAAGGATGAACACTTGGTAGTGTTGCTTTCTCTGCCTTCCTATTTTTGTGGTTGCTTTATTTATTTCTGTCGTGTCTGGTTGATCATAAAGCCCACAGATCTAATGGGTGTTTATAGAGAGCAGTAGATTAGACACAGATTTCTCATTCAGACCTTCTGAAGACAGAAGAGTTGCTGTCTCCTTTGGACTGACCAATATTGCCTGGTGCAAAAAAACCAATCTTTCTCTCCTTTATTTTTCTCATTTCTTCTCTGAATTAAGCTTCCTTAATTGCTCAGATGCCTTTTGTTGTCCCTTATGGCTCTCAAGGACGTCAGCTCTTGCAGTAATGCTATTTTCCTTTTTAGATGTTTTTTTTCTTAAATGCATTACAGGGTTCTGTGACTTGTAATTTCCGGCGAGTGCCATCGACCATTTAATTCTTTGCAATCACTGCAGCAGATGCCAAACACATTTGCAGTAATTGGATGGCACTTAAGGGATTAGCCAAGACTGCCAAGACTCGACTCATCCAAACCACAGCTGGCTTTTTGTGCTGTTTCCATGGGAGCCTGGCCGTGTCTGCTTCTAAATTTATTTGCAATCTGCATTTCGAATAAAATCCCTCGTGCAGGAGCCTCATGGCCTGGCTGTGTGGCCCTGACTCTGTGGCACTGGTGGCACCACCCTGAGTGCCAGATGCCACAAATGCCTCGTTCAGGGTCAGGACCCACCTGACCCAACAAGGTGAAGGTGCTGGGAACAATTTGGGGGTCAGGTGTTGTGGGCAGAGGAGCTGCTGCAGCTCTCCCAGAGCTTCCAGGAGCTTTCTGCCTGAAAGGTGGCAGAGGCTTTGCAGAACCACAATTTCCTGATTTCATCACCGTGGGCTCCCTCACTTCCCCAGCTTTGCATTTCTTTACAGTTTTGTGTCTCCCACAGGAGGACAGTGCACGTTTTGTGATGCTGCTTTGATCGGGGATGACTCCAGCTGCTTATGGCTTTCTGACACACCAGGAGGGTTCCCAAACCTTGGCTTTCCAGCAGGGTGTGGAGAAGCTGCCAGGTTTGTGTGCAGAGCTGTGGGAATGCAGTGACCTGGGCGTTTGCAGCAGAAAGTGAGCTCAGCTCATCGGGAGAAGGGCAGCAGTAATTTTCATTACAAAGTGCAGGCACTGCCATCAGAGGTGCATCAGAGGGCATCAGAGGTGAGCCATGGAGAGCTCTGCTGGGCTCCAGGGCCTGTTGGGCAGCTTTGTTTGGAGGGAAATTGAATTGCAGCTCTAAAGAGATGTTTCCTGTCCTTGTTCCAGCGGGGTGAATGAGCTCAGTGATGCTGCACTGCCATGGAGAGGTTGCTTTGGCTCCCCCAGTCCCAGCTTGGCTAAGCTGGCTCCAGTTGGGACTCAGCAGCCTCGTGCTGAACTGGGATCTGGTTTAGAATATCGGGGTCACACTGGTTTGGAGCAGACCTGAGGAGAGCTCAGGTGCCAGGCTGAACCTTTTTCCTCTGGGGGTCAGGTCTGAGTAGCAGCTGTGCTTTCCTGTGGCTGGAAGGAGTTACCAGCTGGTAATTCCAGGTGAAGGCCTCATTCCAGACTTTCTGGCTGTTTCCATGTGGAAGGTGAAGGAAGGGGACAAAGGTTTCTCCTCAGAACTTGCAGCAAGGTAAGATCTGGCAGAGGTATCAAGCCAGGATTAATTTTATGTCTCTGTGTTATCAAAGTAATAAATATTGACCTGTTGGGTGTATTCAAGGTCAGCGTTTCACCTTTAAATCAGTGGTTAATGTGAATACACTTTTTATTAAACCCCTTCAGCTTTCAGGCTTTTATTCAATGTTCTTCTCTTATTTCCCAGTGATGCTTTTGTTGTCTGGCTGTAGGAGGTGAATTCATTGCAGCAGAGCACTGCTGGTCCAGCTGTCCTTGCACTCAGCCTCTCAGCAGTGTTTTATGTGCACTTTTATTAATTTCTCTTACCTGATTCAGTGCCAGCTCCCTCTCAGAGCAGGGCATGATGGGTTTCATTAGACCTGCACTATTTTTCTTTCCCCTCTGATCCTCTTACTTAAGCACTTTCCCTTCTTGGTTTGGGGGAGAGGAGTGGATAAATGTTCCAGCTAATTCAGGACTTGGGGAGGAACATGGAACACGTTCAGAGGCTGGAGATGGATTTCCTCTCCTGGAAATGGAGGGCTGAATCAAAGACAGAATATATTCTGCAAATTCATCTTCTGGATGCTCCTGGGGATTGTGACAGAAACTCTTCCCCCAAGTTCCCTTTCCACTGGGGCTGGGTGTGCAGCTCTGCTGATTAGAAGGACAAAGAAAGGCTGATTTTCCCTGTCAAGTCCCAGCCAGGATTACATGAGAAGCTGAGCAGAGCATTTTTTCACATTTTTTTTTGTTCTTACATCCGAGCCCATCACCTTCAGAGAGCAGCTCATGCCTGATGTTACTGATTTCTGTGGTTTGAAGCAACTTCCTCTCTCAACTTCGACTCTTCACCTTGTTATTTTGGAGATGTTGACTTGCAAGTACAACAGCCTGACAAGAAACCACTAATGGAGCGAGCTGACCTCTGCCTTTTGTCCCTTCATTTCCCTGCCAAATCCCCTCTTTCCTTTCCCCTGTCTCTCTGCTATTTCAGTGGCTGCCCTGGCGCCTGCTTCTCAGAGAAGATGGATCTGCACCACTCAAACATTTGCTGCAGGAGCATTTCAGTGCTGGAGAAACCTCTCAGCATTTCTGAGTCAGCCTTTGGGAGCCGATGGCAGCCTGGGGGTGGTCATTTGGCACTGGGAGTGACCAGGATGAGTGGCCAAAAACCCAAAAACAGCCCTGGTGAATCATGACTGTCCTGGCCAGGGCTGTCTGCCACTCTGCTCTGTTTGGATGTAATTTAAAGATATTATTGGGCATGGATCTTGAAGTCTTTCAATTCTCCAGCATCAAATGTGACCTTGCAGCATTTCAAATGCCCCTGGATCAGGGAGAGGTTGAAAGTTTAATTTTCACAGGTATTTAGAGGCTTAGATCAGCTCCGGGGTAGCTTGACAGTGACAGGTGGAGGGTAAGTAGATGAGGAGCGGTCTGGGCGGACAGGGATGTGTATCCTGTGTGAATTATGAGAAGGCAATTGCTGTCAGCAGAATTATGGTGTGACATGACAGGGACTGAAATAAAACAAATAAAGATAAAGGAGGAGTTCCAGTCCTGGAGGAGAAATCCTCCCTGGGAGAATTCCCAGACTGAGCAAACAGCCCTCATGGGAAAGGAGCAGAACTGGAGGGTTTTTTCATGGGAAATTCAAGGTGTTGAACTCAGAAAGGGAAATACCTTGCAGAGAAGATTCAGCATCTGTCCCTTGAGAAGGACTCTGAGATGCTATGTTATTTGCACCTTGAACTGATGACAATTAGACTTCATTGTGTTATTCAGTTCGCTGCTGCAAATGAAATTGCTTTTGTTTGAACACCCACAGATACTTTGACAGCAGCAGTCTTGATTTCCAGGCAAGAAAAAAAAACAAAACCAAAAAACCAAAAAAACAAGAGCGTGAAAGTCAGGTGATTAAAAACGATACCAGTAAGAGTATGCCATGAAGTAGCAGCTAAATTGTTTTTGCAGCTCAGTACCAGCTACATTTTTGCAGCAACAGCATTGTCAGCAAAAATTTAGGATATAGTGAGCAGTGTTCTGAGGCACATTTGATACAAATGGAAACTTTTGATTCCAAAACAGCTCTTGCACTTGTGCCCCTACTTGATGCCTACAAAACCGCAAGAAGTATCGGTTTTATATTCTCTTTTTAATTTAATTCAGTGCTCAAACGTGGGTCACACCTTCAGCCAGAATACTTGCTCTAAGGAACGATTTTTCCCCTTTAACCTTTCTCAGCTTAATTGGCAGTGTAAACCCTTTCTCGGATTAATTGACCTTGAAAATAGTCACAAAGGCTCAGGGCAGAGCTGCTCTGGCAGCCACAGGTTACAAGGAGGCCACAGGCAGGTTTGTGTTGCAGTTTTGCAGATGCTGCAGAAAGGTTTCTCTCCCTTTGCAGAGGAGCTCTAGGAATGGCTCTGGGATGAGGGATGAAATGAGTGTTTTGTTCCTCACGATGCTGGTTGTGATTCTCTTGTGATTTGGAGCAACTTCATTAAAAATCAGATCCATCTGTTTAAATTTGAAGTGGAATTAAGGAGGACGAAGGACAAAATTTCCATAAAGCCTGAGATGATGAGAATGATTCTCCCAGGGAAGGGAGCTGTGCAGGGCAGTCACTTTGTTTTTCTGACTAATAGGAGTCAGAAATAAAAGGTCTGAATAAAAGGAGATGCAGGAGCACAGTAACTGCTAATGACAAACAAAGGTCAATTACAGGAAATTATATTCCTTCAAATGAATTTAGCCATTACTGGCTCCCTCTGCAATTCCTTGCTGCAGTGAGCTGGGGAGCAAAGGCAGCTGCTGTGTCACTGGGTGGCCACTGGCCTTGTGCTGTTGGTCCCTCATGAGCCAGGATGGAACTGGGAAGCTCCAGAAGCCTCACAAAACCGAGGAGCTCATGAAAATCTGAAGCTTTTGCTGCATGGAGGGGATTTGGGGTAGGGTGAGGCCTGGCTGGGAGCCTCTTGCCCACATTTCTTCCTGAAATAACCCCAGGCTGCTCGTCCTCTTTGTCACCTGTTATAAATGCATATTATAGTGTTGGTTTTTCGCAAATAATGAATACTATGTATATAATATTAATCCTTGTAGAACCAGTGTTTGTGTAGAAATGTAGCCATTCTAGTTTCACTTAATAGTTGAGAAATAACTAACATTACTCACAAGACCCCCCTCAAGCAAGGCCATCTGCTCCTACCAAGATAAGAGACTCCTCTGCCAACGACTATGTAAACTTCTAGTTCTGTCAAGATACTCCTAGGTAAGAGACTCCTCTGCTGGAAACTGATAAAGGACTAACTTAATCCTTCAAAAGAACTTCATTTGAATTATGCAACAAGTTGTAAAAGTAAAAAAGTATTTAAAGAGTGTTTCTACCTGGGAGAGGTGTGTGTTCTGGCTCTGTGCCAAATGCACCCGGCGTCCAGGGACGCTGTAATTCCTTTGCCTTGTCTTTGTCTTTTCTTGTTAATTTTTTTATTAAAAACCTTTTAACTTTAACAGAAAAGGACCTCGTTTTTAACAGACCTGTGCTTGTTTCCTCAGGTCCAGTTCCTGGGAATTGTTGATTGATCCTTAGGCACATGCAGAATTTATTAATTAGTTTCTTAATTTGGGTTTTGGTGGGAAGGTGTAGGAACCAGGCAGGTTTTTTTTAGGTAGATCCTGGTTCTCATTGCTCATGCAAATGTTTAACACATAAAAAATTTAACCCAACACTTTTTCATAATTTGAAGACTGGAGAAAGGCTTCAATAAATAAGAAACTGTGAGAGACTATAACTGTGTCACCTTGGATGGGGCAGCAGAGCTCTGCTCACAGGACCCAGGGAACAGCTGCAGCTGCATCAGCCAGGGTTAGGTTGGATATCAGGGAAAGGTTTTCCAGAGGGTGTTTGGGCACTGATCACTCCCCAGGGAATGGTCACAGCCTGACTGAGCCCCAGGAATGTTTGGATAATGCTTTGGATAAAGCACAGGGTGGGATTTTTGGGCTGTCAGTGCAGGGCTAAGAGCTGGACTGGAGGATTCTTGCAGGTCCCTTCCAGCTCAGCACATTCTGTGATTGTGTGAACGTGGCTTTATACTATAAAATATTTTATTCTTAACATTTTGGTGGGGGGAGAGAATGAAACCTGGGGGCACCGCTGAGCGGGGAGAGGGGCTTTCCCAAGGGATGAATCAGCTGGAAAGCAGCTCAGGAAGGATGTGACAGTGCAGCTGCTGGGTTCTGACCGAGCTGCTGCCGGAGAGCAGCTGAGGGAGGAGGAGGAGATCAGGGCTGGTGTGTCAGGTTTCCAGGCACTGCACGTGTGGGTGGTGCGAGCTGTGCCTGCTCCCAGCCACCGAGCGAGCCGGGAGCATGGGGCAGGTGGCTTGGAAGGCTTCATTTCTGTCTCTTTTCGATTATAAAACAGAGAAATACGTCATTGCAAAGAACAAGAAGGTCGGGGTCCTCTACCGAGTGGTGCAGCTCTCCATCCTGGCTTACCTGGTGGGGTAAGAATCACCCTCTGCTTCACATTTTGCTGCGATAAAGATGATTTTGCTGTGATAAAGACGATTTGGCTGTGCTGTAGATGAATTGGGGCACTCTGCACACAGTGACACAGCCTGCTGTGCCTCCTGATTTTAATGCAGATAATAAGGCAGGTTTATACAGCTGCATTTTGTAATGTCTACTAGATTATATCTGATTTTTCACCTGCTAGGGATGGCTAGATTCAGCTCTACCTTTCAGATTAAATTCAGGTTAAAAATAGCCCCAGTGACTATGGCTTTGCACTGCATTATTTATGCCTTTATTTCTATATTTTGTGGGAATGATGCCAAACCTCACCGCTTATCTCAGCAGGAACAATGAGCATTAACGGCCACGAACACCTGGCTTTTCTGCACAGGTCTGGAGGGGAGGGAAGCGAGCAGAAAGTGGGAGATTTCTTTGCTGGAGTGGACTGCAGCAGCCAGCCTTGTGAGGGCTGAGGCAGAGGGAATGTCGGCTGCATTCGTTTCAGAGCAGAGAGGGTTGGCTCAGGAATGGCTTGGGAAAGGCCCAGTTCTGCAGGAGACTGGTCACACTGGTGTGTAATGGGCGCAAATATCATCCCTGTGGGCTCAGACCTGGAATTATCCAGCCTGTGCTGTTGACTCGTGAGTTTCTGAGGCTTTTCTGGTTGTGACCTAACTCTGTCCCCTCGCTGTCTGTGCTTCTGGGTCCCCATCACCTTTTCACACCTCGTGTCTCCACTGATTAAATATAGCAGGGTCATTTTTATGTGCTGGGTGTATTTATAGAAAGCTGTGCAGTCCCAGAGCCTGCTCCAGTGAGCAGTGCACCAGTGAAGCCTCAGCAGTCTGGAATGGACTGGCTGAAGGAGGAATCCTGTGGATAACATTGCTGAGGACTAAGAGGGATACAGCATGGACAGGGAAGGGTTGTTTTCCTCCCTTGGCATCTTCTTCCTCCTGCAAACCCTTGGCACTGTCACTGATGGTCCCTGAAGAGACTCCTTTGTGGCTGGGGCTAACAAGAACATGTCAAAGTCTGACTTGGGGTGGGGATCACCAAACACATCTGAATTATTGCTTGGCTGCAGCTGCCATTTCTTCATTGATTCACTGCGGAAAATGCAAGGATCTGCTTTGAGCCCTCCTGGGAGAGGAAATCATTGTTCTTGGGAAAAGGGGAAAGTAGGAAACTTGCCAGTGTAGGGAATGTTAAGGTGCAGGTTTGTCACACGTGGCTGTGTGCTGCCAGTGCTGCTCAGCCCCTTCCCCTCCCCATGTGAGGGGCAGCCGTGCCACACATTCAGCCTTTCTTCCTCTCCCAACCTGCCCCTCAGCTTCTTCAAGGATGATTTCTTGTCCTGGCAGGTGACTTTAGCACTGTTGTGGGGGAGCTGGAAGCATTTCATTTAAGCCAGGGGTTTTCACCCAGGGAAATGGAACTCCTGCTGCTTCCAGCGGGGAGAAGGAAGCAAAGCCTTTCCCTGGACTGCTTGGCAAGGCAGCAGCTCTCTCAGGCTGTTTCCATCACCCTGGCTTACAACAGACCTTGTATCCAGGTGAGAATATTCCCTGCAGGTTCCTGTTAGGAATGCTCAGCTCAGCAGCAGGGGTTCCATCTGCCCAGCCCTGCTCTGTTCCTCAGCTCAGTAGCTGCAGTCTGAGTCCTGCACTTGTGAAACCAACCATGCTCTGTCCTGCAACTGCAAATCCTGTGTTGTTTTTCATCTTGAGAAAGACACAGCCCTGCTCTTCCTTTCCCTTTCTGAGGTTGCTGAGTGTAGCAAAGGCAGAGGTGGGTGGCTTTGGTTTTTTACCTCATGACCCATAATTATACTTTTCTCCACTGTTGGCAAGCATAGGTTGTTCCCAGGAGTTCCTCCTCTATTAGCAGCAGCAGTTGCAGAGGGTTTGGTGTCATTGGCTTGTTTTGATTTGACTTTGGTGTGAATTTCTGTGTCTGACTCATTCCCTGACTGCCCCTAACGCTGCTGTGTTCACACAGATGGGTGTTTGTGGTCAAGAAAGGCTACCAGGACACAGACACGTCCCTGCAGAGCTCTGTCATCACCAAGCTGAAAGGGGTGGCCTTCACCAACACCTCGGAGCTGGGGGAGAGGCTGTGGGATGTTGCAGACTATGTCATCCCTCCCCAGGTTGGCATCACCCCCTGCTGCTGTCTCTGCCTGTGTGGGTCCTGAAGTTGTGTATCCAGGTCTTCCCTGTGAGTTAGCAGGAGCTGGGATACAAGAAATTAATGCTGGAAGGGGTTTTCTGTTGTAAGTTTTTTCTTTGAGATGCTGGGGGTGCTCTGCCTCCCCCCAGGACTGTGGGCTGGTTTATGGTTGTGTGAGCACCCACAGTGTGAGGGAATTCATGCAAACAAATATCCACACAAAGGGTGATGTTGTATCTCAGCCTGAAAAGCCTCGGAGAGAGGGGGTTGTTCATGTTCCTTGTTACAAATACTTTTAAAGTAAACCAGATTTTCTGACTTTTTGTTTATTGCAGGGTGAAAGCGTCTTTTTTGTCATGACAAATCTGATTGTGACCCCAAACCAGAGACAAGCCACGTGTCCTGAGGTAGGAAGAACTGAGCCCCTTGACCCCCAGACCCCTGCAAAACCGGGGGTAAGAACTCACAGAGGACACTTCTGGAGCAGCAAAGAAAGGAAGGATGAAAGACAAGTGTTTTGTTTATTTTTTTCCTGTAGTGTAATAGCTCAGTTGGGAAATTACTGTAAACCTGGAGGCTCAGCTGTCTTAATTTCCAGAAGCACTGATCATGTAGAGCCTTCCTGACTTTAGGGGGTGTTGGGTTTCTGCCCAGCTGAAGATGAGACCAGGGTTAGAAAAGGCCCTGGAAAAACAACTTCGAGGTGACTTGGGGCAGTTATGGGCAGAGGAGATTTTTTATGAGTCCCATCCTGGGAAGTGCTGAACACTGAGGCTCTTGTTACCTTCCAGATGGTGCTCAGCACCTCCTAGAACACGCCCTGAGGGCCAGAGGTCTTTGTGCCATGTGGAATCTCCTCTGTGGAGATGTTTGGAAAGGGCTGGAGCCCGGGGGAGGAGGTTTCTGGTTGTGCAGGGAGTGCTGTGTCCATGGAGCAGATGGATTTTCCGGGAGCACAGCTGGATTGGCCAGGGCACTGCTGTCCTCTGGTGGCCGTGCAGCCAGGACAGGGGCAGGTTTGGGGCAGAGAACTTTGTGCTTAGATCCAAGGTAGTGTTATTTTAAAGCCAAGTGGCCTCCTGCCCGGTTTTGGTGAGTACTAATATTGGTTATTTTCAGTCTGCTCCTCTCCAGACTGAGCAGAACCCAAAACCAGGACAGGGTGGCTGAATCCTGGTGCTCCTGGTGGAGGGATATGTTTGCATGACCCCCAGTTGCCCCTTCAGCTGCGTGGTTTTAGTGCTCGCACAGAGAATTCACCCCACATCAGCAGCACTTTCCCAGCCATCTGGCTCTGGTGTCCTGACACACTCTCACTTGTGTCCTTTTCCCTTTGCAGAGTGCCAGCATTCCTGATGCCCTGTGTGACAAGGACACGGACTGTCTGGAAGGGGAAGCAGTGGTGGCTGGCAATGGTGAGGGAAGTGTCCCTCTCTGTGCTGTGTCTGGTGTCCTGCAGAGGCCTCAGCCTGGTCACACCCCCTGATCTCTGATTTCGGAGAGCACCGAGGCCTTTCTTTTCTTTCCTCTCTTTTATTAAGGCCCCTGCCTTGCTTACAGCTCTGTGATGGCTGGGCAAGGAAACTCCGGGCTGCTCACAACAAGAGGGTGTTTGTTCCAGCTGAGAGGCCCTTTCACAGCAGGGAGGAGAGGGAAAATCCTCTATTTTCACGTGCCCTGTGGGCAGGGAGAGGAGGTGACTGCTCAGTGTGACCTTTTCTGTAATTTCTTCTCACAGGGGTTAAGACTGGCCGTTGTTTTAAAGATAAGGGCAGCACCAGAGGGACTTGTGAGATCCTGGCCTGGTGCCCAGTGGAGAAAAGATCCAAGCCCAAGTACGTGCCCTGTTCCCAAGCTTGAGTTGCTTGGCTTGTGTGTCACTCAGGGCTGCTCTTGTGCCCCTCTGCTTGGCTGCTTGCTCGAATGTTGGCTGTTCAGGGCAGGAGGGGATTCTGCAAGGCCCCCTGGCAGGACTGACCCTCTGCTCCCCCTGCTTCTCTCCCTGGCTGTTCCCAGCTCTTGGGACGTCCCCTGAACCTGCACGCTCCTCACCGACCCCGTGCTGGCACTGTGGGGGAACTGGCATGGCTGGCCTGGTGCCATCCAACCTTTTGGATGAAGCTGCTTCTAAAATGGCAATTCCAGATATCACATGTGGGCAGGGAGCAAAGAGAAAACAAATCCTTCTCTTCCAGGAAACCACTTCTGGGCAGCGCAGAAAACTTCACTGTTTACATCAAGAACTCCATTAGTTTCCCCAAGTTTAAGTTCTCCAAGTAAGTGCCACAGGTTCCTGAACTGCTCCTGTTCAACAGATATTCCCCCTCCTCCAAAAAAATGAAGTGCCTGGACAAGGCTGGCAAAAATTGCAAATTTAAAAATACTTGTTTGCCTTTGCTGCTGCAATGTGACAAACTAAAGGAGTGTAGAAAGGTGCATGTTCTGGCTTTTGTCCTGGGCTTGGATAGGCATTTCTAGAATCCTATTGTTTTTCCTTGAGAAAACCAGGTGGCCCTGGGGCAGTCTAGCAATCTATTCTGTGTGAGTTCTTTTCTTGATCAGCTGGCCAAGTCCTTTTCTGGCCAGGAGGTCATTTTTGAGGGGACAGACTGCTTTCCCCAGGCCAGCAGCAGAGACACTGGAAGGGTGACAAGGGTGGTGTGCACAGAAGGTGCTGGAGAAGCCTCTTGTCTCTGCAGCCCTGGTGAAGCTGCTGAGGCAAGGAGAGAAGGAGCCAAGGTGGATTTCCCTGTTTCCTACATGCAGGATGAACGTGCTGGCCACTGACAACGAGTCCTACCTGAAGACGTGTCAGTACAGCAAGGAGCATCCCTACTGCCCCATCTTCGTGCTGGGCAACATCGTCCGCTGGGCTGGGGGCAACTTCCAGGAAATGGCCTCGGAGGTAGGAGAGCCCCTGGGGCTTGTGTTTCCTCCCAGCTGCCTCACTGCTCACTGGGAGGCTGGGAGGAGTCACTGCCTCCTGTCCAGGCTGCACTGCAGTGCTTAAAGTCAAGCTGGTCCCATTTATCCTGTCCCCAGAGTTGGCTGGGTCAGTTATCTGCTACTCAGGGCTGCCTAAACTACTGCTCTGCCAGCAGGGAGTCTTTGCTTAATTTCAATATTGCTACACCGTTGGTTTAAACCCAGAAATCTGGAACTCCACCTCTGCATAAAAGATCATCTTCCCCATTGAATTGTGGAATAAAATCAATGTCCTGAGATGAGAAACCTCGGGATACCAGCACAGGGAAAAGTGGGGTTGTAGATTAATAATTACACACTTGAACTGAGCCCAGCCAGGCATGTGGGTCCCTATGCCTGCGACCAGAAGTGCAGCTGTTTCTTGCCCCTGGGGAAAACCTGCCCTAAGGTCTGACAAATTTGAAGAGGCTTGATCTGAACTAAGCTTAAACAACTCACCCTGTCTCTCTCTTTCAAGGGTGGTGTGATCAGAATTCAGATTGAATGGAACTGTGATCTTGATAAAGCCCCTTCTGAATGTAATCCTCACTATTCTTTTAGCCGGCTGGATAACAAGTCTGCAGAAACGTCCGTCTCCTCTGGGTACAACTTCAGGTGGGTGCAGAGGAGGGCACAATGCAGTAGCACAGCTGGGCTGGGCTGCTTGGACTTGCAGGTGCTGGAGGTTGGCAGTGGAGTGGCACCAGCCCGTGCTGGGCACTGCCGCAGCCAAGCACAGAGCGCTGCAGAGGAGGGAGGGAGGTAGGGAGTGCTCCTGGCAGGCTAAAGCTGGCTTTGATTAGGGAACAGAGCCGTTTGAAGGGATGAGGGAATTCAGATGGCAGGTGGAATTAAACCCAGCGTTGTTGTGTTCCAGGTTTGCCAAGTATTACCGGGATGCTGAGGGGGTCGATTACCGCATGCTCATTAAAGCGTACGGGATCCGCTTCAATGTGATGGTCAATGGCAAGGTGAGGGCCCAGGCCAGAGTGTCCAGAGCCTGGACAGAAAGAAAGAGGGGACATTTCTCGGTGGGAAGGCAGCTCTTTGGTGAGGACAGCTTCTGTGGCTTGTTGTAGGAAAGGGGTTTCTCCATCCATCCCTGTGGAGCTAACCCTGTGTAAGAGAGATCACCTGGAGTGCAGCTGAGCCTGCACTTCCTCTACTTAAAACCAGGTTCAGGTAAAGCCCAACAGAACTAAATGTGCCCCAGAGACTTGTTTTCTACTTGCAAGCACTGCAGAAAACAAGAAGCCTAATCCAGGGATGATGCAAGCTCAGAAATGCAGCCAGGGACAGTCAGATCTGAGACACAGAGACCTTCAGCCTCCAAGAGTGTTCAGTGCAAATCCCCTGTGTTTGTGCCTGGGAACGAAACACACCCAGGGGCAGCAGCACTTTCCCCACTGTAGTACCACACCCTTGAGTGAGTTTGTTTTGTGGGTTGTTCTCTCAGTGGTGACTTCATGACCTTTCTTCTTCCAGGCAGGGAAATTTAACATCATTCCCACCATTATCAATATCAGCTCGGGGCTGGCACTCATGGGAGCTGTAAGTGAATGTTTTGTCTTAAAGTAACATTTTGGGACCCAGAGCCCAAATGGGATGAAAATGGGATGGGATGTTTAAAGTGTTTAAATCTTCTCCAGCAGAATCTTTACCACTTTGACTACTCAGCCAGGTGTGTGACTGTGTCCTGTCTTAAAAACATTTGTTAATACACCTGGTAGTCTAAATCCCCCCACAGGAGGTATATAATATAAATATACCCCAGAAAATGCATGGAGAATGAAGGAAAATACTGCTTCTACAAGTTGTTCTTAATTAATGTTCATTTCTAACGAGATCAGAGCACTTCCTCTTCCGTTTCAAAGATAAAACACAAGTCACTTCCCTTTACAGGGTGCTTTCTTTTGTGATCTGGTGCTGCTGTATCTGATCAAGAAGAGTAACTTTTATCGAGGCAAAAAGTACGAGGAAGTCAAGTAAGTGGGCCTGGCTTTGTGTTAAAAATCATGGGTTTTTTTGTTAAGACTGATAGAAATAGGAGGAGATACAGGAGCACAGTTCCAGGGTAATGTATTTGTCCAGATGATTTTAGCCAAGTTATTGGCTTCCCCTGCAATTCCTTGCTGCAGTGAGCTGGGGAGCAAAGGCAGCTGCTGTGTCACAGTTGGACTGGCAATGGCCTCGTGCTGTTGGTCCCTCATGAGCCAGGGTGGAATTGGGGCAGCTCCAAGAGCCTCATGAAACTGAGATCCAGAGCTTTCACTGCGTAGAGGGGCCTTTGGGGTAAGGTGAGACAGGCCTGGCTGGGAACCTCTTTGCTTCCTGGAACAAAGCCAGGCTGCTCATCCTGTCACCTGTGCTTGTTTCCCCAGGTCCAACTCCAGGAAATCCTTGAGCAGCCCCACACTGAACGGGAATCAGAGCCCAGATCAGCTGGACGGGCTCTAGGGCACAGCAAAGGCTCTGCCAGCTGGACTCGTGCTCCAGGAAAACCACACAGGTGTGGCATCACACCAGCACTGGGAGGTGGACACAGCCCAGATCAGGATCTCCAGAGGAAAAAACCTCCTCTAAAGACTGCCTTTCTTCCCTGAGATTTTTCTGGCGTCCTGAGCTTGCAACAGTGTGTGGTCACTATGGATTTATAAAAGGACAAAGAAGGCACCAAATGAATGTTTTTATATCCACTGATAGATATATCTGTACTTATGCCAATAGCCAGCGTTGTCCTGTGGCTGTGCTTTGCTTCCACGTGCAGAAAAGCTGTGATGGGAACCACCACCGGCACTTTGGGAAGGGATGAAGCTGAAATCCAACCTGTTTCCTGCTCTGCTGCCTTGGCAGCCACTGCCTCCAGCTCGTTCCTGGGGGATGTGACATCAGGTGCGAAGCAGCAGGACTGCTCTGCTTGGGAAGAGCAGGGAAATGTGGCATTGGAGCAGCTCCTGGAGCTGGGGAAGGGGCTGTGACCCTGCAGGGCCTGAGGCAGGAGGGGACTGTCACTCTTGTGGGGGTTAATGCACTGAAAAGCAAGTGACCCTGGAAGCCCCTGCAGAGGTTCTGACTCCCCTGTTCAGTGCCTGGTTTCATTAGCTCGGGATTGTCCTTCCTGCACCATTTCCCCTGGTGGGGAGATCTGGATGGGGCACTCGGTGCTGGTTTCTCATAGCACCCTGGGCTGTGCTGCACACTGAGAAGGGCAGCTCAGCCAGGGACACGGGCTGTGCCAGCCTCCTCCAAACACACCAACAGCAGGGAAATTCAGAAGACATCTGCCTGCTCCTTCAACAGCAGTAATACAAGTAATCAGACTCCCTGCAGCCCATTTTGTCCATTCATGCTCAGGGGGATGTAACTAATCTCAGAAAAGGGCTTTGAAATATCATTGCGTTCTGCAAACGCTGCCCCATCACTGACTGGGAGTTGTCCTGATGAAGATTAAATGCACTCTGTGAACACCAAGATCGAAAGGGCTCCTTCTGCAGCATCTGAGGGTGGCCTTCAGGGAGCTGCTGCCATCGAGTGTCTGCACAAATGGCACCAGCAGCTGTCCCCATCTCTGCTTTAACTTCTTTCAGGTGGTCACTCTGAGCTACAGGCTCATCCTAAACTAAAATTCACCTCTGTGAGCAGTGGCAAACTCTGAACCCAGCCTGCTTCTGTGCACTGAGTCAAAAATGGGGCTTGAAAACAGAATTTAACAGTGGAGTTAATTCAGGATAAACCATGTACCTCTGGTGCTCTGATCTCATTCAAAACCTTCTCTCCATGTCACAAGTCTCTCCTCAAGGCAAACACAAGTCACCACGTGGGGAACTGCAGAAGAGTTACCACCACAGCAGCCCAGGCTTTTGACTGTTGCATTTTAATGGGAGTTGAGTAATTTCTGGATGGTGAAACACACTGTGCACCCCCTGTGTGACATCAGGGCCTGGCACAACTCCTGGTGACCAAGCAGCTCCTCCTAACGTGCAAAGCTGCCTGTGCTCTCTCAAACCATTGTTTGAACTTGCTAAAACATCCTCTTGTTAGAGGACAAAAGCTGTTTCCTGGATCCAAGCCTTCAGGCCTCCCAGATCCCCTAGAATGTTTCCTTTCTTTATACTATGTAACACAACTCCTACAACCCCTGCTGTTAATAAAACATAACCAGATTCCTTCTCAGGAGCTCTTTTCGTGACTTTGACTTTTTTTTTCTCCTTGTGTTTCACGTTCAGCAATAAAATGTGTCACTTTATGCCATTGCTCCCCGGGAGGGTTCTGTACAGTGTTTTTCCAGGTCACACCACCTTCTCTTGGTGATACAGTGACATGAGCAATTCAATGAATCACTGATTTTTGCAGGAACAGGGCTACAGAAAAGGCATTACCTGGATGGTGGGTGATGGAATTATCTTTATGGCTTTTCTGATGACCAGTGCCAAGCACCTGTGACAGCATCATTTACTGATGGCAATTGTGAAAGAAAACATATACATGTACATTTCTGTACCAAACCATTACATACACTTAATTACATTATTTTCTTGTGTCAGTGGAATTATTATTAAGTAATTTAATTATTTCAGAGTGCTGTTACACACTGCTCCACCAATATTTGTAGGGACAGGCAACACATCCAGAAGGGATTGTAACTGGTGTGTGGATCCAAAACACGAAGGGACTATATGAATCAAACCCCACATCTGTGCCTGCTCTTAGGGACAGAAATTATCCCTTAACAAGAAAACAAATACAGGAGGCATCCAAGCGGTGCTTCACATTCAGTTTAATTAGAACAGTGCTACTGATTAATTCGTACTCGGACATAATTTACCAACAGCATGAACGACACGAGCCACGGACAACAGTTTGGAAGGTGAGCTGGCCTAGTGTGTAGTGACTTTTGGCAACAGTTCTCGTGCTCCGCGAGCCCCGGAGCTGCTCAGTACACGTGAACCATCCCGTACAGGAAAGTCCAGAACAGGACGTAGGTGAAGAGCCCTCCCACGAGCCCCCCCGTGAACAGCGGCCTCCGCGACTTAAAGTACTTGTTCCACCGCCGGCCGGCCTTCAGCACCAGCAGCACGGAGAGCAGGACGGAGGCCAGGAAGTAGAAGATGAAGCCGTGCAGGCCGGTGAGGCCGAGGATCCCCGCCGTGGCGCCCGACAGGGCGGACACCGAGGTGCGGCAATAGTCCAGGATGGCCGCGTTACCCCGCACCGCCGCCTCGCTGATGAACTGCGGCCCCTCGCGCTTGGCCACCACGGCGGCCATGGCTCCGCAACGGGCTCGGGCACCT
>JAHLSL010000039.1:3505280-3627823 GCA_025920805.1 Petroica traversi
GTGGGAGAACTGAGGGGAAGCTCCGCCGGCAGGAAGGACCGAGCCCTGGCCAGGGCTGCTCGGGAATTGCTTGAGAAAAGAGGGAGTGAGCCCCGCCGCGATGCGCGTTCTCCCGCTGCCGGGAGCTTGCGGCAGCCGAGCCCGAGCTCGGTGCGGTGCCCACCCTGCGAGGGCCGGGGCAGGATAAGCACCTGCCTGTCTGGGTGGGGTTTAGGAAGCAGAGCTTTTAAAGGGAGATAATGGCTTTAATCAACACGCAGTGCAAGTGAGGGATTCTGTGCTTTCCCCTGGCTGGAATGTAACTGGGGCTGTGCTTGGGTGGGTGGCCCCAGCTGAGGACACGGGTGCTGGGCTGCTGTGCCAGATTGGAATTTAGTGGGAAGTTCAGGGTCTTTGTGAGAGGACAATCACAGAATTGTTTGGGTTGGAAGGCACCCATGAAGGTCGTCTTGTGAAGCCCTTGCAGTGAGCAGGAACATCTTCCATTAGATAGGGCTGAAGCACCTTTTGAGAGGTTATTGTGTCAGTTAAGACCGTGGCTTTTCACCCTGGCTCAGTGATTGCACCAGCTGGCATTTCCACAATGCTGACATAATGCACAAAGCTGGTCAGATGCCTCTGTGCATCGGGCAGTGAGGAACCTGCCCCGGGTTACAAAAGTGATCCTGAAAAAGAACCATCCTAATAATAGGTTGTTATTTCTGCTGATAGGACTAGCAGGAACATAGGGCATGTGGATAACGAGCAAGATGAGGCTGGGCATGAGTGACTGCTGGTTATCAAGGCATGAGTCATGTTTAAAGAGACCTGCTCTGGAATTTAGTGTTCCCTGCTGTTCCCGGGCAGGCAGGAAAGCTCTGAGTAATTGAGGTGCTGGGCTGTGTCGTGAGATCTCTGGGAAAGAATCTCAGAGGGTATCTGTGCCTGAAATGCACCTGAAATTTGTTCCACTCTTCACAATACTCAGCATTTTGATCTCTCTCTCTTTCCAGCAAAGAATTGAAATTCATAAGCTTCGTCAAGGTGACAATTTGATTCTGGGATTCAGCATTGGGGGTGGCATTGATCAGGACCCCACTCAGAATCCTTTCTCTGAAGACAAGACTGACAAGGTCAGAATCTTTTTCTGTAATATCTCCCTCTCCCAAAGGCTCAGATACCCAAATCATCATCTGCCCTCTACCACACCTACTCTCTTGCCCCATTACCACTTGCAGGCTGAGGTTATTCAAGTGAGTTCTCTACCTTTTCTATTTTCCAACATTGCACAAGCCTGGTTTAATTAAAATCTTATAATACACTACAAAGTTGGTTTTTGCATTGTCAGCCAAAAGGCCCTTGAGTACTGAATGGTAAATCAACACTTAATTTTTTCCAGGGCATCTATGTAACAAGGGTGACACAGGGAGGCCCAGCAGAAGTTGCAGGACTCCAGGTTGGAGATAAGATCATGCAGGTAAGCACTGATAAGACAGCACTGATGTGGTACCAGCTGCACACTGCAGAGAAGCATCTGCTGGGGAAAATCATCTTCTGAGTACTTTCCAGGACAGGTTGTGGAACAAACTGAGCTGTGGCATGAGTACATCCACTGTGTGGTTCTGACAGAACAGTGAAGGACACCTCTGAGACCCTGCTCCTGCCTCATTGTCTGGGTTTTTTCCCCAGGTGAATGGCTGGGATATGACAATGGTGACCCATGACCAGGCCAGGAAGAGGCTGACCAAAAGGAATGAGGAGGTGGTGCGGCTGCTGGTGACCAGGCAATCCCTGCAGAAGGCTGTGCAGCAATCCATGATGTCCTAATCCATCATCCAGCTGGGGAAGGGAAGGGGAGGGAGATGCATAGCCTGGTATCAAAGAAAGAAGCAAACACTTGACTGGAACAGGTTGTCTGGAAGGAGTGCATGTTCCTAACTGTGGTTAAACACAACTTTTTTATTTTAACTTCTTCTGGTGTAACTGGCAGTAGTAAAACAATGCTCCCCTCAGCAGAGTGCTTCTCTAAAGTCTGCCCTGCAGGTACATGGCAAGACTTTTATAGTCATGGCTTTCAGGACAGAACAGACCCAAGTTATCTAAGAGCAACTGGAAAAGCCTTAACTTGGTCAGGATTCTTCTATAGCACAAAAGCCTCCAATTCTGGGGGGAAATGTGGTTTCTGCTATGGGAGAGCTGAGGGTTTGCTGTGCCTAAGCTTTTAGAAGGGAGCTGTCCTGTCCCTGCTGCTACCAAATTCAAATTCCAGAGTTAAGAGTTGCACAGTGCTGTGGGGAGGAGCACTGTACTAATCCCTCACTGTGTGCAAGATAGAGAGAGGCTGAAGGGTTTTGGGGCATTACAGTTTCATGCAAAGACTCCCTGGACAAAGCAGCCTCTTCATGCAAGAATCAACTGAGTGACACACAAGTGCCAGGTGAATACCTGTGAAGTGCACTAGAACTTCATGGATACTACAGTTCAACCTCACTGGCAGAGTAAAACCTTAGTTCTCCTTGTTCCCAAGTAATTTGTACCATCAGACGAATTTAAATTAAAGGAATGTGGAGCAGGAAACAAAACAATATTCCTTATCTTACCAGAAATGCTGCTCATATCTGTTAGAGTTTTCAGTTCTTCATTCCACTTCTATCAGACTTGAAATGGGAGGGATTTTGGTTTGTCTTTTAGAAGACTTTGCTTAAATCAGTGATTTATTGGATGGAAGAGATGAATATGCCAGTAATTTGCAGAAGTGCCTCTTGACCAAATTTAAACTTCTAGTAGGATACTAAGTGGTTTCAATCAACATGCCACAGGACTGAAGATCCATGCTGCAAGACTAAGTCCCTGATCCAGCATCCTGTGGTTTGTTAGCCAGTTAGCTTTACAGTTATCCAAAACCTGGAGTTTTTAAATCCTCTTCAGTGGATCTATACAAATTATACTTTCCTTAAGCAGCCTTGAGGTAAGCTGTTGTAAATAGAGCATGAGGAGGTGGCAGACTAATTTATTCAGTACATTACTGCTGTGCCATGCACGTTGTGATTGATGCATCTCAGACTGTTCTGTGCACACCAGCAGATGCCTACTTACCAATTTTATATCTCTGGAATTACCACATTCCTGCTTTGGAATTTTGTAACTTAAGAATTCAGTGGTAAATTTTAAGACTTGCAAGTTGGAGTTATTTTTGTTACTATAAAGATACACTGCTATTTGTACTGCTTTTTTCACTTGATTTTACACAAAATAAAACAAAGTTGGTTTTCCTGAGCTGTTTCTCTTTACATTTAAGAGTGCCACATGACTTGGGAGCCTCCAGCTGAGACCTTTTTTTGACTCAGAGTAGATTGTGGGATTACTGAGGTCAATAAGGTCTGGTTTCACTGGTGGGGAACTGTCAAATCTCATCTGGGCTCTAGTTTTCCTTAGGATGACACCTAGAAAGACATATTAGGTTTTAAGCATTCAAGTATAAATGCATAGATTACCTTCTAATTACTTGTCTCAGCACCATTGAAAGAGCTTTCAGTGAAATAAGAATACAGTTTCTGTTTATTAGGAATATTTTTAATAAAGAATTCAAATTTGAGTATTTGTGCATCTGTTACCAACCTCATCATTGTGATGCACCACCATGGCCAGCCTGAGTGGTGGTGGACTGTGAGCTGTCTGAGAAAGGTCAGCAGCAGCACTTGGATCCACAGACAGTCTTCAGTCATTAATTAAAAATATTAAGTGGTTGCTTAAACATGATCTCAGATTTTTGGAAGACAGAGCTCAGCTCTTTGTGCTTCACCTCCAGCCAGAAAGACATCCCTCTGGGTCTTTCTCATCCCTGTGGTTGGTGAAAAAAGAGCCACGTGTTGCTTGGACAGCTCCCACTGAGCTGTGTGTGCAGAGTCTCCCATGTGCAGCTGAGAGCTTGCTGTCCTTAAGGCATCTGGCAGTCAGTGCTTGGCAAGGCACAGTTTCTGTTCCATCCCAGAGAGGATCGAGTCACAGACAGAGATCTGAATCAGTATTTCTGGTACCTGGCAGCAAGAATCTTGAAGGGCCTCAGGGTAGGGACAAGTTCAGTTTGACATTTCAGTCTCCAGGAGTGATGTTTGTTATTCACAAGGTTCATACCCTCGTCTCCTGTACAGGCAGTAGTGCTGGGCCATGAAAACAATATCAAAGATGATGGAGAAGACACCCAGGCCAAACTTGGTTGGATCTCCAAAGATTAACTTCCACTCATCTGTCAAACAAAAAAATTGAGTTAAGTCTGACTCCTCAAGTGTAGTCTTGTCCCAAGACATTTTAGAGAAGTCCATGGCTATTACCTGGACTGCTCAGACACACCTAGGACTAACTGCAGTGCACATCTTAAGCAAAACTAATTAATAACTCTTCCTGTGGTTTCTTCAGAACCATTTTATATCTTGAGAGAATATGAACAGATTCTTTATGCTTTCTGTAAGAACAACTCCCCACAACACAACCCAAACATCACTCTTCTGAGATAACCTACTGGTTTATAGATGTTTTGTTAGTGGGATCTCCCACCCACCCCAGTAAGAAAGGCTCCAGCACCTCAATTCCAGGCTTACCATTGTTGTATGACTGCAAAAACATCTGGAGAAGGCTGAAGCTTCCCCCAGTGAAGTCCAGTAACACATTTCCAATACTCCATCCCTCAGTACTCTTCCTACGGAAATTCATGTAGGCCTGGGGGTGTGACAAGAAGTCACAGTGTCACACACAGGCATTTGGGGTTCACTTTTATGCAGCTTTCAGTGCAATTCTACTGGTTTTGTCACTATTAATAAATAATCATTGGTGGTTTAGTCTGTTCAGACTTTCAAGAGCAGGTTTAGGGTGGCAGGGATGTAGAATCCAGGCAGAAGAGCTCAGATTTACCTGTGGGAAGTATTTTATCAGTGTGACTGCTAACTTAATGTAGGAGAAGCAGAACAAGAACTGCAGCCATGTCATCTCCTCAGCTGCAGCCAGGAACAGCGTGGTGAAGGTGAAGATCCATGCAAGGGCCAGTAGCCCAACAACAACTTTGGAGACTTTCTGACCTGCTCTCTAGAACAGAAACAGATAAATTTCAGTTGGTTACACATCCCCAAACACAAAGATACAGTTTGCTCAGGACTGTGCAACAATTCAGTCCAAACCTGTTTTACCAGTCAGGCTGGTACCACAGGAAAACTTTAAAATTAAGCAAGTGCTGCAGCAGCCAGCTAGAGGTTTGCAAGAGCTAATGAGCAATACTCATATCAATCATTTAAAACACTGCTGTCCCTGAGCAAGGGGGGAGACACTATTCTTGAGCATTTATGATGCATAATGTGTAACAAACCTCCAAAATTCAGCCTGATGAGATCAAGAGTTCCTGTATGTGTAAAAGGTTGATAATACCATTATGGTAAAAGATTTATGGTTGCTTTCTAATTCTCCACTAGAAAAGTGTGTTGTACCTGGTAATGATGACAGATGGGCTGTTACAGTTTTAGTAAAGGGAAGAACCCCAAGAGAGAAACAGTTACTGTCTAGTGAAAATTGGCCTCTTCAAACGAGAGGTTTTTACAATGAAAATTAAACAAAGAACCACCTGACTGGAACAATCAATGGGATTAAGTAGGAATCACTTGACTGTAACAATCAGTCTCACTTGAAAAGGTGTGAATTGTGAAATGGGATTTACAGCTGTTTTAGGAGAGAAGTTGAAAAAACAACTGTGTTTGAATTTCAGGGAGTACCTAAATTCCTATCCTAGCCTCAAGAATGCACCAAGTAGAAAGGAAACAACAAAGCATTTGTGCTGTGAAGAGCTGTAATCTATGTGTAATCTCTATAGAGATCTGTTTGGGAACTTGATGAACTTGGCTGTTTGCCCCAGTTATTTTGAGTCCCTAAGGAGTTTACTTAAAGCTCACAACATCCATGAGGCTGAAGTAGATAAGGTTATTGGAGGTGCTGCTAGCTCAGTGAAGACGAAGGCAGCTGAACTGTGAAGCCTGGCTCCTGGAAAGGCCGGTGGAAGTGCAGGGAATTGGGGATTTGGGAGCCCAAAAGGAGCGGGGAGGTGCCCGGCAGAGGGAGCTCTGGCAGAGCCCAGTGTGAGCCCAGCAGCCAGACCCACCTCGTAGATGCAGCACTGAATGATGGTGAGGAGAGTCAGGGCTACTGCGTGGAGACTGAAGAAAACATCATTGATGGCCACAGGGTTCACCCCGCTGGGATAACTGACCAGGAATTCCTCCTAAAGGTAAAAGAAAGCAAAATCAGCCACGTGTCTTAACTCCCACCTGCACATACCCACCCCTAGCATGTGTTAAATTACACTCACCTTAATCAAGGGAATCCAGAAGAGCCCAACATTAAACACACTGTAGGCTATGAAGCCAGTAAGGTTTAATGCTATAAAATCAAAGCTTAGTCCAACAACACTAGAGAAGAGGGAAAAAAAAAAAAAGAGTTACAGGCAGTTCCAGGGACAAATTGACCCTGGAATGTACTGATTTATAGGCAGTTTCTGGTGTAAGCAAAAGCTTCAGGCATTGTGACCACACAATGCTGTGAGTTCATCAGGAAGCTGGGTGAAATAACAGAGCTCTAATGGATCAATTTGTGTCTCTGCTGTTTTACTGCACCCCCCTCCATGAGCTCAGCATGTCTGATAAAGCCCTTCCAGCCCAAATCCATAGAGCACGAGTGCATCACTGCCAGATTAAATTATTTCATTTTCATACATAAGAATGTTCCTATTTAGAGTCACTTACTTCAAGAGGAGCTGGCCTCATGATGACACTGCAAGGAGGTATCTGAGAAACAGCTCTCAAGGCTGATAATCTTTGAAAGTGATCATCACAGCTGGCTCAGCCAGATGATTTACAACACAACACCAAAAGGAATGGGGAAGTGTCTTCTATCACAAATTCATATTGGATGCCAAATCTGAGGATCAGACGTCTGTAGGATGCACTTAGCTTCCCTCTAACCTCCATGTATGAAAGCTCACTAGGGCTGCAATTATTCAGACCCTACCTTTGCCTTTTTCCCCATCCTTCCATGGATAATTCCCAATAACCAAGATAAATGTAACTGAGCATGATTTGCAGAAGTGCTTTAGTGACGTGCAAACACCTCTCTTTACCTTTTCCGTCGCCAGTTCTCAAAGAGTTGAGGATAAAAGGAGATGGACCAGGCGAGGAAATAGATCCAGCCAATCACCTCATCAGCATATCTCACTATGATGCTGTGAATCACTTGGAATTGAATCCTAGGCCTGATGGTCAATGCAAAAAGAACCAGTTAATCCATGCTTTTTTTAATGAGATTTTCTTGTTCTGCTCTGAGAGAGGAAATAAAGTCCAGGTGTTGAGACAAGACAATACCGACTTGGTTGGTTTCAGCTGAGTTACTCCCCTTTTCATTTGTGACCTTGTTATGTTTGGGACACCTCCCACTCCTGAGTCTTGCCTTTCCAGCCTTTTACCACAGGAATGTTACCAAAGGTCACTTTGTGTCTTGGCTTCCACTCTCCCAGCACAGGGTCTGTTAGGCAAGAGCAGAGCTGCCCTTCTCACGCCTCATGAGCGTTCCACGTGCTCACCTCTGCCTCCAGTCTCAAAAGCAGAAGCAAAACAAGGAAGTAAAACTGGAGTATCCTGTTGCCCAGTAACATCTGGGCGACAAGCAAATACAATCCAGCTTTCTCCATCTGGCCAGGCTTTTCCCAGGAGGGAGAACTGGCACCTGTGAGAAGAGGGCTCCCCTAACTGAGGCACCCCAGGAGCTCCAGAGCAAATCCTGCTCAATAAGAACAGCATCCCACTGGACACTGACAGCCAAATGCTTCCCAGATCAGAAAAGCTGGGGTGTAATTTTCAAATTTTTGGGAGGCACCATTAAAACCAGACTAAGGAGCCATGAGAACTCAGCCATCTTGTAATTAAATCTAAGATACCACTCTGCTTCTGTGCCCTCTATTTATCTGAGCACTTGGAGATTTGCTGCAGGGTTACCTCATCTTAACTTCATCCCACCCATTTAATGTCCCATTTAATTCCTAGGAGGGAATAGTTACCCCAAAGTTTAGGAGTAACAGGATAGTAAGTAGAACAAAACACCAGTTTCTCACCCAGTGAAGTTGGAATTATTGGCATAAAGGTAAACTGTTACTTGTCCCACATCATCTGCTTTCACTTGGAAGTCTGCTTTAGTGTGACCTGCAGGGACCTGTACCTGCAAGGCAGAGTAGAGGGAAGAAAGAGGAGTTGCACCATAACAGCAGGAGCTCTTTTGCATGAGGTCACAAGTCTGTTCTGTCACTTACCTCATCAGGAAGTTCAACAATGGTGCTGTGCTTTGAAGAGTGTGTAATATTGAGAGTTATCACCAGTGTCTCGTTTAGTGGAGCCCTGAGAAGGCAGAAAAAACAAGTTAGGCTGGAGCCTGAGGTCACAGTTGCTTCAGGGCTGCAGGAAAGCATCTTCTCAATCCTCTCAGCAACGAGCAGCTGAAACAAGGCACCGGTACTTGGGGTGATGAAGGACAGAAATTGCAGCAGGAAGATAAAACAAATAAAACCTTTCCAAGTGACACAGTCCTGCATGGTTTTCCTAAAGAACTCCACTGAGCATTTGTCCAGGATGTGATCCTTCTAGGACATGCAAGCTTCTCTTAAGCATCAATTTTTAGAAAGGGAGGAGCTGTAAATTCACTTATGGAGGACAGCCTGTGTTTCAAAGGGAAAGTAAAGGTGCAATCATGATTTTACCTTAGAAAGATAGTGACATTTGTTGAACTTCCACTTTCTAGAGAAACCACTTCAGGGGCTGTCAGTACAATGGTTCCATCTGGGAAGGAAAAAAACACCCACATAAATCTCAATTACTATGAACAGCTCCTTCAGAAGAACAACTTACTTTTTTTTTGTGCCATAGACATTTTACCCATTGGTCCCTGCAGTATCAGATGATAAAAAGCAAAGGGGGAGTACAGCTGATTTCAAAGCAACCAAAGCTTAAAAGGAGAACTTAATAACTGTCACTTGAACATGTTGCAAGGAAGTAATTTAAATGCTTGAAGTGCAACAGAAGTTCACACCAAGGGAAAGTTATAGGGTACTGCAAACCCACCCTGTTTCTTGATGTGGTGCTGGTGATCTAGGAGTCATAAATGCACAAAATTTAATATAAAATTGTTTCTTGGGCCACAGATGCAAACAAGGTACTCAGATGTCCAAGTCAATGTACATTTACAGAAACTGAGAGATAAGCTGGTTGCACAGGTTGGCCTGGACACTTTTTTTTCTGTTGCCACATACTACACAGTGATCTTAAGAAGTGCAGAGGAGCTGCCCCATTCATCACTGCCTGCACCCCAGGCAGTATTTAATCTGCAGAAGTGATTTTGGAGCATGAGGTGCATAACAGTGCCTCAGTATAGTGTAGGAGCACAAGAAGCCAAAGTAACGCGTGAGAGAAGAGCTGATGGGCAGCGTGGCACAGGTATTCCCAGAGGTGTAATGGGATAACTGGAGAGCTGCCCTTTTCCATCTCTTAGTGGTCTGGAGCCCAAGCTGGGCTGATCAAACACTCACCGCCAGGCCCCAGCAGCGCCAGCGAGAGGCTCAGCAGAGCGGGGAGCAGGAATCGCGTCCTCATGGTGGAAAAGCTGCAGGAAAAGCGGGGAGAAGCTTTGCTCAGCACCCACACGGCCACACAGCCCATCCCCTCCGCTGGCAGCCGCGGCAAACAGCTTCCTCCGCAGCACCACAGCCCCAGCCCGGCCGAGGGACCCTCAGCACCCCTCGAAGAGCACCCACCTTCCCGTCCCTGTGTCTGCCCGGCCTCCCCGGGCACATCTTTACCTCAGCGCTGCTGCCGTGACGGACCCGCCCAAACCCAACGCGCGGGACTACAAATCTCAGCAGCCCCCGCGCCCCTGCCAGGCCCCGGCCACTTGCGGCACGCCGCGGTGCACGCTGGGACTTGTAGTCCTTTCGCATTCCCCTCAGGCGCCCCGGTGGAACGGGGTACCCGGTGCTTTAGAATGCGCCGCTGCCGAGGCGGCAGTACCGGGGAGCGGGCGGGAACTTACCTACTTCAGCGCCCGGCGCCGTCCCGGTTCTTCCCTTTTCAGCTCTCACGTGAGGCGATCGCCTGTGGACTCCCCGCCCAGCGCCCACCGCGCCGCTGCGGCCGCCCCCGGGGCCATCTTGGGTGTGGCGGAGCGGGTCCGTGAGGGGGGCAGAGCTGGGAGCCGGCGGGGACAGGGCGGGCTCGGTTTCATGGTGGTTTTTGGTTAAAAGCGTGGTTTAAAGCTGCGCGGGTCAGCTGGGGAAGGGGCGATTTGTCACAGTCCTGGTGGAGGGGTGGCGCAGGGGAGCGCTGAGGGGAGGGAGGCACGCTCAGCCTGAGGGCGAAGTTCAGGTCGCGCTCCCGCCCCGTCCCCGGGAGCCCTCACTGTGCAGTGCCCGCGGCTCGGTGGAACCGGGAGCCCTGAGGGTGTTGGTCCTTCTGTCTGTACTGGGCAAAGCGACAGCTTCCATTCCCTCATGGCCACCTGTGTGCTGGGCATTGACCTGGGCACCACGTCGGTGAAGGCAGCGCTGGTGGCAGGGACAGAGCGAGGGCTGGCGCTGGCACAGAGCTGCTCCAGGGAGACGCAGGCACACAGCGATAGCCCGGGAGCTGCGCCTCAGGTAAGGGCTGCCAGGGAGCGCTGAGGGAAATTGCAGCCCACCGGCCTTGCCTTGCGGTGGCTGGATGGTTTGGTACATTGGGCAGAGTCCGGTGGCTTTCCTGGATTGATTTTGTGCCTGGATTCACACGTGGATGCATCAAAAAGCAGAATTAAAACACCCCCTGCTCCCTGTTCAAGCAGAGCTGCTCGATTTAAGAAGGACCCAGGTTTTATAAAGTTGCCACAGACACTCTAAAACTATTCTCCCATGAGCCACCACCTTATCTTTGACACTCCCAGTCAGGAAACAGCCACCACTTGCCACCTGAAAGAGTGTTTTATTTTGCACTTCATTGTGAGGTGGAATCATACCTGGAAACTCCCCGTGGAAATAACCAGGAACATGTACTCCTGTTAAATATCTTTGTATCCATTGTGTTGGTCAATCTAAAAAAAAAAAAAGGATGAACCAAAATCATAACAAATATGCATTATTTCTGATACCAAGGATACCAAACAGGCCAACCCTCCTCTCTACAGCCAGTTTAAGCAGCCAAAAGTACCTGTGCACAAAGTTAATATTTATTTGTAGACTCTGTTGCAATAGTTTTGTAATCTTCATACTGACCTGTCACAAAGTAACCTGAACCTTTGAAAGTGTGAAGTCTTCTCTTGGGGAACAGTTGGGTCAGTTTGCTAGGGACAGAATGTCCAGAAATGAAATATCAGCAGCATCAAAATCAACAGTGAGTAAACAGAGAAGAGCTCTAGGAAGATGTAGGGTACACTGCACCAGAACACATGGATAATTTTCTTTGTGAGGAAAATGAAGAGCAATAGATAAGGTGAACTAATGAAAGTTTATAATCAGTACTATTGGATTTTTTAAAAGCTATGGTTGAGTGTGGTAATTTAGGAAATTAGGAATTATTTGACCTTCAGTTTAAGAGGCTCAACTTGCTAGTATTTATTTTTAGTGTTTGTGGGTTCTTCTGTAATTTTTCTTTTCTTTCTGCAGTTAAGTAGTGAATATTACTCTAATAAACACTATTGAACTGAATAAATTTTGTCCTTCACTCCTGACTAGAGCAGCCTTGTTTAATAAACACTCTGAATGAATCCTAATGGCTTCATGCTCAGGATAATGCTTTGTGATTGCAGGGAATGGAGCAGGATGTCCAGAAAATCATAAAAGCCTTGAATGAATGTCTTGCTGCTCTGCCCCAGCAGCAGCTTCAGCGAGTCACCCACATTGGTATTTCTGGACAAATGCATGGGGTTGTGTTTTGGAAAAGTGATAAAGGTAACCTTCATTCTTTACCATTCCTGTTCAGAGAATTATGATGCAGAAAACTAAATTGTAGCAGGGAAGTGATTCTGAGAACTGCTGTCACTTTGGTCTTCTCTAAAACAGAGCTAACAGAAGATCTCTTATGGGAATTTTGATTTTTTTACTGAAATTTCAGCTACTTATTATAGTTCATGATAAAGGATTTAACCTAATGAGATCCCTGCAGAGTCAGCACAATTATTAATGTGAAGGAGGAATAGCAGATTTGTGGCTTGTTAATTGTTTCTCCATCACGTGCTGTCTGCTGATCATTTGAAAGAACTTCTGCATCATGTGAATAACTTGCAGGGGGGTTTTATTCACCTCCTGAAACCCTTCCCTAGATGCTGTCCAGCATCTCAACAACTGGATTTTTTTCCCCCAAAATCCCAAGACTTTTTTTTTTTCCTAGCAAGTCATAGCCTGTCATGTTGCATTCATTTTGTTGCTTATGCTTCTGTTAGTAGGAGCTGAGAAAGGACTGTGGTCAGGATTGTGGATGCTCAGCTGCTTGCCAGGACCTCAGAAACAAAATCAGCTGCAGTGAGGTAGTCATGTGGGGCTTGGTTGTGCAAATAACCCAGATAATCCTTGTGACAGTGAGGATATTTGAAGAATCCAGGCCTTGGTTTGCCAGCCCTGTGAGATAGGGATGGATTCTCTTCTTGGCTAGTTATAAACCTGCTGAAGTCTAAGGCTTCCAGAGTGTGGTTCCATATCTTCTTTCTCTTAAACTCTAGTGTGCTCCTCTGGACAATTATACAAGTTTTGTTATATCAGGAGTTATGCAGATTAAGTAAAGATTTATTGTAAACCACAGAGCAGATTTCCCAAAAGTGCTGGTCACTGCCTGTCAGAAGTTTTCAGGGTCTTAATTGCTTGAAGAGGCAATTTGCTATTTATTACTGGCTGTAATTTTATATTAAACACTAAAAATGATTAGAAAGAAAGAAGTCTAAAAGCTGATGGACTGAAGGAGCTGTTGTTGCTTTCCAGCTGTCCCAGGAGCTGCATAACAAAGCCTTGTGTATTCATAGGCACAGATTCTTATGTCATATTGATAAATATTTTATATTCTAAAGCCACATGCCACTTTAGTTTATTTCTATCAAGTGAAAGAGGGTGTTTGCTCTCATTTGTTTTGAGTGGACTAAGTGAATCCAGGACCTTTGGGACACAAATAAAAACTTTAATGGCATCCTTTAGGGTTAGACTTATAACCATAATAATATAACCATAATAATAATATTTCTTAGAATCCATTTAAAACTAGAAAAGCAAACCAATTGGAAATTCAGTTCAAACAGATCTGATAGAACAGGGAATTGAGGGAGCAAGAAAAAGTATGTGTTTTATTTTGCATGTTTCTCATGGCACCTCCCAGCTTTCAGGGCTGCTTTTTACTGTTTGAATGTGACTTCAATCCTGTATTCAGCCCAGGAATTACTTTTTTTAGTCATATTTGTGCGAGTCAGGCAGCTGAGTCTCTTCTCTTGAAATTCTGCTCCCAAAACTGAAGAGTTGCAGTGTGAGTGACCTGTCCTGTCCTTGCCCTGGACACAGCATTCTCCAGCTGAGGTTTTTATGTGAGAGCTGCCATGCCAGCTCCTCACCTCCCACAGCAGACTGTGCTTGGGTTTTTTGGTGGCCCACCCGTTTTTAAGTTGTATCTTTAATCTCTCTCTTCAAGAGAAGAAAGGTTTTGGATCCCCTTCTCTGTGTTACAAAGGATGATTTGCATTGTGATGTTACCTAAAGACTCATTTGATTACAGTCTCTACTGGCTCTGTTTCTGATATATTTAACAAATTATCAAGTGTGTCCAGACAGGAGGAATGGCAGGCAGGCTGTGCTGCAGGGAGTCACTGGATTTCTTGGCTTGTGTTTTGTTTTCAGGTTGCAGGTGGTCAGAGAGTGGCACAGGCCCTGCCTTTGAGGCACAGCAGGTCAGCCCCCTGGTCACTTGGCAGGACGGGCGCTGCAGCCCCACCTTCCTGTCCTCTCTTCCTCTGCCCCAGTCACACGTGAGCCTGGCCACAGGGTTTGGATGTGCAACAATCTACTGGTATTTAAAGAACAGGTACATTGCTGCTCTAAAGGCTGTTTCTCATCTTGAATTTACGTGACAGTTGGTATTCCTGTAGCATGTTAATGCTGCTGCAGGCTGAGGGGCTGCGCTTCCCTGTAATCATAATCTTGATTAAGTAGTCAAAGAATATTTAAAATGGCAGTATTTAATATAAACTGAGTGCAATTAAGCATGCATAACCTCAGAAGTACTGCAGAGCTCTAATAAAAGGATAAGCTTTTGACCATGTAGGAACAGAGGCTTTAAAGTACCACAGAATAATTCCAGTCTGTCAAACTGCTCAGAGGAGCTCTGCTAATGCAGTTTGAACATGGTCATTTTGCCTTGTGCTGCTCTCTGGAAAGTACAGACATGCCTAAAACAGCAACACAGTTGCTTGGTCTGGTTGCTGCCAGATGCTAAAACAGAGTCTCTAAATTAATTTCAGTTCCTTCCTTCCTCAGACACTGAGACAGATCCTCTTGAGGTGATACAAATGCTCTGCTTTGTCGTTGCATGTTTGCAGAGGATATAATTTTTCACTTATGACTTGGCATCAGCCAGATTTGCTCTTCAGTTTCATCTCTCAACGAGCCAGTCTCTTCCTCTGCAATGAGTTCAGGTTCAATAAGTGTGGAAAATTTTATTGGATCATATGGAGCATGGTGTGATCTTTAGAGCTGCATAAGTCATGAGTCCAGCTGCTTTGTTTTGCTGCACATTTGGTACATTTCCATTCATATTATTTGTGGATCCCAGAGCAAGTGAGGATATAATGCTCCAGGATCAACAAAATGCTGTTTTATTTCACACAAACAATTAGTGCTTTCCTGGTAATTTTTTCAATACTGTTCTTTAGAACCTAGACAAGTATTGCTGCAGCTTGGAAAATAAATTCCATTTAAAAAACTCAACCAAAACAATAAAATGCAGGTTGATCACTGAGGTAGCTGTTTAATTTTTAAATGGACCCACATGTCTGAAGTTCCCCATAGCAATGAAAGTTGTCTTCTCTCACTGCCATAAAGCAAAAACTCCTAATTTATTTTTTGTTTTTCAAACGTCTTGTTTAAAAGTCCAGATTTTCTGAAGGCTTATGATGCAGCTGGCACTATCCAGGACTATGTGGTTGCCATGTTGTGTGACCTGAAGAAGCCACTCATGTCTGTTCAGAATGCTGCCAGCTGGGGATATTTTAACTGCAGAAACAAGAGCTGGAACACTGAGATGTAAGTGCTGAGGCCATCCAGTGGGGTTTGTGCACTGCTTGTGTCAGTGTGGGCACCTCTTTAGGTCCTGAGGGATAAAAGGGATTGAAAGTTACTCCTAATCAATTGTGGCCTGTACTGAAGAGCTATTGAGAGTTTGCTCTGTTTAAATCTGATAAGATCTGGTGTAGTATTTTTAAAATACCTACAAACAGCAGAGCTGAGAGACTCATCAGTGTTTCCAAGCTGTTCTCTCCCTTTCTGTGGTGGGATGGGGTGGACAAGTGCAGCCACAGTGTTACCTGTGCCATGGCAAAAAGATACCACTCTAGTTCTTTGAGCTGGGTTTCAAAACTGCTAAGACTTACTTGTGATAATATTTAAGAGCTATTAAGCTACAGGAAATCTTAGAAGGAATCAGTTTATTTATTTTAATGATTTGCTCTTTCAGGGCTGAGTGCTAAGGCCTTATGTATTTCAGGGCTTAGGTTAGGCCAGGACTCCAAGGTGAAAGATCTTCTCATCAAGGTATGAAAGAGTGACAGAAATTTGCATTTTGCTGACTGAACTGTTACTAATGTGGTGGTGTCGCTGTAGCACCTGCAGCTGATTGTGTAAGGAGTTTGTTGAACTTAACACTTTGTGATTTGGTTGTGAACCACTAATTGCATGACAACTGAAGTTCTTTGAAATTTAACTGCATTTTTTGCTGGTTTTGTGATTGTCCCTTTACCCTGGACCTGCCTATCCATATGACCAGTAGGTTAGACTTGCTGAACACATACTGGAGAATCTTAGGTACTCAGATTGCATAGAAAGGAAAACTATTTATTCTTCCAGACTGGTTTACCCAGCCCACTGGACTGGAATGCTGCTCCTGTCCAAGACAAAGCTTTCTGAACAGGTGAAAGCATCCATAAATCCCGCAGCCACAGATATGTGGCCAGATTCATGTGTGACTTCAAAGAGCTTTTCATAGTTATGCCAAACATTCCCAAACTGCTTTCCTCCAATAATGCTTTTCTGCTTCCAGACTGAAAAAATCTGGCTTTCCTGTCCACTTGCTTCCAGAGGTGGGAGACCCTGGCAGCACTGCAGGCAGAACAACCTGTGCATGGCATGGGATACCCAAAGGAGCAAAAGTGGGAATTGCTCTGGGAGATTTCCAGTGCTCTGTTTATTCCTGCCTAACTGAGAGGACTGATGCAGGTATGGTCATTTTGGCATCTAATTTGTTTTTCTCATTGTTCTTCAGGGTAACATAGTAAAACACTGATTATTTTCTATTCTCTTTTTTCTTTTTTTTTTTTTTTTTGGTGTGTTGTAGTTCTTAATATCAGCACCTCTGCTCAGCTGACCATCTCAATGCCCCTGGGTTTCCAGCCTCCAGAGGCACCAGATCCTTCCTCAGCAGTCTCTTATTTTCCCTACTTCAATGGTGACTACCTGGCAGTGGCAGCATCACTCAATGGAGGGAATGTGCTTGCAACATTTGTGGGCATGGTGGCACAGTGGGCACAAGAGCTGGGTAAGTATTTCAGGGAGAGTTGAAGCTTCAAACTGAGGTTGATCATCAAGGTAAAAGGAAGCTGAGGCAGAGGAACAAGCCTAGAGCTGTTCCATCCTGCCACAGAGGGAACAAGGATGTAACTCCTGGGTCATGCTTCCCAGATCTCTGGAATTTCCTGCTGAAGCTTTGAACATGCTGGGACAGTCATGCTTGGACTCTCCACATTCATATTCCCTCTAGGCCTTCTTTTGTTTCAAGGACAGAATTGTTTTGTGCAAGTTGATTTTCAAAAGGCAAGCGTGGCTGATTTGAGGACAAACAGCCTCCAGTTTTTCATTACTGCAATCCGAAGGAGTCCTTTTGGTGCATATTTTGCATCACTATAATGGAATTTAAGACTCAAACTCATGTAGTATCTTTTAAGTACTTTAAGCATGGTGTTCACAGGTTTTTTAATAATCTCTTGGGTTTTGCACTAGGAAAGTAAGCTCTGAAATGGTTCTTTCAGTAAGTACTGAATGTTGCTTTCACATGGAATCCAGCCACTGAAGCTGAAGCCTGCTGTTAGTCCCTTTAAAGATGTTGTTTTGTGGATCTTAGCACAGTACAGGCAATGAAGAAGGAGCTGTTACTGTCAGGAAAAGCAGTTGCTGTATTCAGAAAAAGGTTTTTAATATTGCACATTCTGGATACAATTGGATGGGAGAATTATGGTTCAAAATCTGGACACACAATTACCTTTGGGGCACGGAAAAAGATACCCAGTATTTTGCTGAAAGGTGCATCATTGTCCATTTTAAGCATCCACATGTGAGATACACCAGACCCTTCAGATTGATAACAAAATATTTCCCATCTGCAGGACTCCAGATTCAGGAATCTGCCATCTACCCAAGGATAATCCAAGCAGCCTTGGCCCAAAAGCACAGCAAACTCTCAGTCCAGCCAACCCTGTTTGGAGAGAGACACCTTCCTGAGCAGCTGGCATCAGTGAGCAGCATTGGTGCCTCTGAGCTGTCCCTGGGCCATGTCACCAGAGCCCTGTGCTGTGGGCTGGTGGAGAACCTGTGCTCCATGTTACCTGTGCAGCACCTGCAGGAGATGGGGGTGAGGAGGATCCTGGGCAGTGGCAGTGCCCTTGCCAGGAATGAGGTGCTGAGGCAGGAAGTGGAGAGGATTTTTCCATTCCCTGTGGTTTATGGGAAGGATGTGGATGCAGCTGTGGGGGCAGCTATGGTGATGTTCCATAGTAAATAAAGTCATTATTTGGAATGGCCTGAGATGCAGCTTCTGGTTTTTTCCTGAGTGTACAGTGGTTTTTTTCACTTTATTCCACATGCACTCTCACTCGATACAGTGGGACAAAACCCCTGCATTTAATGTCTGCTTTTCCTGGCTCTGCACATATTGTTGCTCTGTCATTGCCATTTGTGAAATGAGGAGTAATTATCACATTAAATTTATCTGAGTGACTGGGAAAGATCCATTAACTTTCTGCACAAAAAGACACTTCTTGTGAGGCTCATTTTTCTGGTAGGAAATATGTTAGAAAGGAGTGGGGGAGATGAGCTGCTGTCTGTAACTTGGTCTGGTGCTTATGTGCCCTCCCTTAAAATTTCCAAGTTTTATCCCCTGTGTTATGCTTTTAGAATTCTTTCTTCTCTTAGTCTTTATTTTAATGTTGAAATATTTATACTTTTCTGTCTACATGTACATTTCTTTTGCTCAGATGACACAGGGAAGCAAGTAAGATATTTCATAATATCTGGATACAGTTTCATTCCTAGGAAGCACATTTTTCCACTGGAATATGGACATGGATTCCTATTTTGCTCATTAACAATATCAGGACTGACATTTTTATGGTGAGAAAGCTGTGCTGAGTTCTGAGATCTTAATTACAGAGAGGGCTTCAATTCCACTCCATGTCATGTTTAGGGAACTGCTGGCATATCATGCAGAAAATGCAGACTAAAGGTGATGTAAAAAGCCTGAACCTGTTATATGTTGTTTTCCCTCTTGCCTTATTATAAATATAATTTTTATCACCAGATCTGCTTTCATTTTTATTGAATGACAGGAAAGAGATGATGATGCTGTTGCATCAAAGCCTTTGCAGCATTTTGCAGGCTGCTGAAAACCTGCCTATTGGTAATCTATATTTATGCATTAATAAACAGCCTTGTTACTCTGAGCACCACAGATCTAAGGAGTATAATCAGTTTGCTATTAAATAGGCAAGTATTTAATTCTTTTTTACGTCTGTGGATAGATGGCAAGACTGGAGAGCCAGGCACCTTTTGCAAAACTTCATTGAATAATTTCATATTTTACTCAAAACCTCAGGAACTTTGGGGATTGCTCCTGGCCTAACAGCCTCCAGAAAAGCTGTTTCTCCAGACTAGTTTGTGTCAGAAAAATCTCATATAAATTATATATTTAATAATATATGACAGAGCTCTGAATTTTCAAGGGTGTTGGACCATCGTGGATTACAGAAGTTTGGGATTTTTTTCCTCATGACATTAATATTTGGAAGCTGATTGTTATATGTGTATATATATATATAATTTAAATAAAACATTGGAGGAACATGAAACAATAAAAGGCTTTAGGACTCATTGGTTCTCCCACAACTCTGTTCTGAATCAGCTTTGCCTTAAAATATATATTTTTAAATCAGCCACCCAAGAAAGGTGTCCAGAAAGGTGACTGTGGCATATTTTACAAGGTTTTATAAATTGAATTGAAATTCAAGAATTGAAACTCTGACCCCCAGAAACAATTGCTGTCTGATGGTTTGGGTGCTTTTTTTTTATTTTTTTATTTTTGCAAACTTGAGTGTATTTACGAAGAGGAAATCTGGAGAAGAATATCCATTACTAAATGCAATTAAAGGGGAGGGAAAAACAACAGCAACTTACTGCAATTCTTGTAAAGAGCTTTGCTAACCCCTGGGAATAGAAGCCACTGATGCTTCTGGTTCCAGAATTGTTCTTAATTATCTTATTGCTCTATTCTCTGCTTTTCCAGTGAACTTCCCTTGGTTCTAAAAATCATCACATTTTGCAGACAAATGAAGTGGAGAAGCAAACTCTGAGGGCTTTGCAGTCCAGGCACCTTGCAGGAGGAATATCTGGCACCAAATTCCTGTAGAGAAGTGGGTGTTTACTGAGACTGGAATATTTTTCAGAAGACAGGATTCTTGTCAATATTTGTAAGTTCTGCATGTATATTTGAATAGCATGGTTATTAGTTATTTTTAAACTCTCTTTATTATTTGTGATGTGGCATTCTGTCCAAAATATTTCCTTATTTGTTGTATCAAAATTCTCTGTACGTGGGTTTCAAAGAGTTCAAATATGTTGTGCATTTTTTAAACCAGGTAATATTTGTTGGTTTTTTAAATAAACCTTCCACAGATTTGTGAAGGTTATTTCCCATGCAAATTCATCCTCATGAGGAAATGCAGCTTTGTCTTCATTATCAAATATATTACCAGCATGGTTGAGAAAGGAAAGCACATAAAATGTAGGCAATTGCCAGGGGGACAGGATTGAGCCCATTCTACACATTTTAATATTATCTTCATTCTGTGGAAAGTAAGTGATTCTGTTTTCTGTAGCCACTCACTGATGTTTTTGGCTAAATCCACATTAGTTTAAATAAGATAAAAAGTTAAAAATTATACATTACTTTTCTCCCACTGTATTTTTTTCTGTATTTTATAGAATTGGTTTTATTCCTTTTTCACAGAAGTAATAGTTCTGCTGTATTTTTAGTATTTTGTTCCAATTGGAAATACTTTTATTTCTTATTTATAGGACAGTTAAGTTAATAAGATGTTATGTTATTCTTTCAGAGTGATTCTAAGGAGACAAAGAACTTGAAAGGTGAGCAAGTTAAATTGTGGTCATTTGTATTTTATCTGTGCTATGCTGGTTTGCTTCCAGTAACCCTAAATGAAATTTGCAAATTGTGTATATTGTACAAAATTATAGAAAATGCAAATGACAAAGTTTTTTTTCCTATCCTGCTTTCACAGAAATTAAATGTGAATAGGAATTATTCCCACAGAACTGAAAATCCAGCTTTAATGCAAGTTTGCACACAACCTTTGTGAAGAGAAACAACCTTGAAAAGTGTTCAAGATGTTGTTTTCACACTGAATGCGCAGAGAAAATTACTGACCACTCTAATGTGGGTTATAATTTGAGGCTTTTTAAACATTTAGTGACATTCCTGTGCTCAAAGCTGTATGATTTCCAAGCTATGCAGGATTTCAGACAGCTTACTGTCTCTAAGCTGTGCAGCAGCTCAGATATGAAGTGTTCCTGTCTCCACTGCTGGAATTCCAGGGTATTTTACATTCAGTGGCACAAAGATAACATTTGTCTGATTAAACAGGTTGATAAGAAACCAAACCAAAAAAGGCAGCCTGTTCTACCTTCAGCAGAGTGTGTTGTCTGGGAGGGTGGGAGGCCCTGGCACAGGGTGCCCAGAGAAGCTGTGGCTTCCCCATCCCTGGCAGTGCCCAAGGCCAGGCTGGACAGGGCTTGGAGCAACCTGGGATAGTGGAAGATGTGGAATGAGATGAGCTTTAAGGTCTCTTCCCACCCAACCCTTTCTGTGATTCTGTTTTTGTTGCTTGTGTCAGGTTCTGTGTGGTTGTGAGTCAGACAAGATCAGCCGTGTGGTTGTCGCAGTCACATCTGATCTGTGGTAACCTTTCCCTCTCTGTTTCCGTGCCTCTTGTCTGAGGTGACACTCATCTCTCAGGAATCACACACTCCAGTTTCCAGCAAGCACTGCCATAACTCTGGCAAAGCCCTTAAGGGATACTTTTCCTGGGTGCAGGAAGCCATTTCCTCTGTTCTCAGCATCCTGGAGATCAGGTTATGGCCCAAGCAAGGCTTTTTCTGGTCCCTGATAGAATCGTGAGAATGGTTTGTGGCACAAACCAGTCAGAAAGTAGAGAAGAAAAGCAGAGATTGTTGGGGTTTGAGATTGTTAATGCTTTACCAATGACTGGAGGAGGATGAGGCACTGGTTTGAAGCAGAGGTAGCTCAGGCTGAGCTCTGCAGTGAGATGGACAGGAATGCTCTGGTTTGCTTTCTCCGTTGTGGAATGGGTAAGGGCAGTGAGAACAGGAGCAAATGGAACAGAGGTAATGTCCTACTGAAATGTTCTGGCTGTGGGCACAGTGAGTATGTGTCCATCTGCCTCATTTCTAGGATGGGAGCAACCAATCCACTCCCTGCTGATTCTGGAAAACATTCCTAGGCAGAAGGGGACACATGACCCTGTAAAATGCTGACTTGAGGTGTTTGTGTCCTTCCTCTCAGGCTGCTGGCTCATCATGTCCTCCATTCTTGGCAAGATGAAGAAGTTTGGCAGTTTTGACATGGAGGAATCTGAAGTGACAGATGAACACACGGATGGGGAGGACTCTGTCCAGGAACCCCCTGACAACCCCCAGGGCCCACTGAGCACCAAGGTGCAGCCACCCAAAAGCAACATCTTTGCCAGGCGGGGCCGCTTTGTGATGGGGGACAGTGACAAGGACATGGCTCCCATGGACTCCTTCTACCAGATGGATCACCTGATGGCACCTTCTGTCATCAAATTCCACGTCAATTTGGAGAGGGGCAAACTTCACAAGTAAGTTTGCCTTGTCAGTTTTGCTGGTAATGAATAGTTTGATGACTGCAGGCCGTGTTTCTTAGAGAAGCATTTGTTCTCTCCCCTTGAGCCTGACCATCTTTTCAGTTTTCTTATTTTCTCTGCCAAGTTAAAGAGTGTTGCAGCTGAAAGTGACAATAACTGTTGTCTCTTGGCATCTCTAAAAATTCCATGGGTGGTTATGCCTAAATTGGCAGTAGGCCTTCATTCACTTGCTTCAGGCTGCTCAGTGAATGGACATGGCTCAGAGTAAGAACAAGGGATTGTCTGGCTCCAGGCCTGCAGTTACACTGCCAAACTCCAATGCCTCTTTTAAGTCTTGTTCTCAGCTTTTCAGCAACAGAATCATAATTTTATCCAGAGGGTTGCTTTCAGACTTTGATATTTTAGTCTTTGCTGATGTACCTATTCTAATCCGCAGCATTTACTACTTCACACAAGCAAATGAAAAACAGTATTCTGGTAGTTGATAAAAAGCCTGCTAAATATCTGACTTTAGGTAACTGACTTTTCCCCTTGTTAGGCTCCTGTCTACAGATTCCATCACAGGCTGCTCAGAGAAAGCCTTCAAATTTTATGACCGCAGAAGGATCTTTGATGCTGTGGCCCAAGGCAACACAAAGGACCTCAGTGACCTGCTACTCTACCTTAACAGAACCTTCAAGCATCTCACAGATGAGGAGTTCAAAGGTACCCTTTAGTGTCACGTACCTTGAGTTGCCCTCTTCTTCTTCCAGTAGTGCTCCTGAGATGAAAACAAAAATAAGATAATTATGTTGCATGTCTGCAGGAGGTCCTTTAATAGTCCTGTTGACTGGGCAACCCATTGCTTGGAAGGTTGCAGGAGGTGAAATTTTCTGTGAAACACTAAATTAGAGGTTTCTTGTCTTTTGAAAAGAACCTCATTAATTCCTGTTTGCCTGGGTATAGGTGGCAGGTTTGTAATCACTTCTATAATCTGCAATTTTTTGTTTTACAGAGCCTGAAACTGGCAAAACTTGTTTACTGAAAGCCATGCTGAATCTACATGATGGGAAAAATGATACCATTCCCTTGCTGCTGGATATTGCAAGGAAAACTGGAACGCTGAAAGAGTTTGTTAATGCAGAATATACTGACAACTACTACAAGGGTAAGAGAAACAGCTGCTGCAGTGAATGCTCAGGGTGCACAGACAGAAATGGGGTCAGGCAAGGCTCTCAAAGTCTGTGCACCCCAAAGTTCCAGTGTATGATTGACAATCTGTTCATTTGTGCTGTGGCTGTGCCCTGTTATGTGCAATACTCTGCCATTTTTGATTTACAATGATTTAATGACCTGCATTTGCTGTTTGTGTGGTTTTTTCCCTGTTCAGTTCTAGAGCTTTTTAGCCTGCAGAGCTCTCAGTTCCACCATCTTACAGGGAGCTGAGGGAATTGCAGTGCTGGAAGCTCTCAGTCTGCACTAAATGCTGAAGATTTCTGTCTGCTGAGTGTCTCTGCAGGCCAGACTGCTCTTCACATTGCCATCGAGAGGAGGAACATGTACCTGGTGAAGCTCCTGGTCCAGAACGGAGCAGATGTTCATGCCAGAGCCTGTGGGGAGTTCTTCAGGAAAATCAAAGGGAAATCTGGCTTTTATTTTGGTAGGAGTGAGCACAGTATGGGCTTTATTGATTGAGCTGTCCTAGCAGCATCCCGAGTGCAAGCTGTTAAATAATCCTGTTTATGTGGGACTGGAGGCTCACAAGTACCAGATGGGCTGTTCCACCTTTGGGCCAAATATTTCCTCCCAAAGACTGAGTTTATAAAGAAGCACAGTTGGTAGCTGATGGTGTTCAGTGAGAGCTTGCTGTCAGCTTTCCTTTGTTCTCTGAGCACTCTATCCTTTGTAACCTTCTGCTCGTGTCCTGGCAGGGTTTTTTAAAGCAGCTGTGTTTCTGTGATGCAGTTAAACCAAAGAAAACCTATTTTAACATCTATCACAAGCATTGGTCCTGTTTCAGACAAAGAAATTCAACTTTTTTTCATGGTGTTAGATGAAAATAATGTGATGTTTCTGTTTATGCACCTTTAGTACTGGGCTTTCTGACCACCCCTTCCCATTGCTTGCCATAGGGGAGCTGCCTTTGTCCCTGGCTGCCTGCACCAACCAGCTCTGCATTGTGAAATTCCTCCTGGAGAATCCCTACCAGGCAGCCAACATCACTGCTGAGGACTCCATGGGCAACATGGTCCTGCACACGCTGGTGGAGATTGCAGATAACACCAAGGACAACACCAAGTTTGTAACCAAGATGTACAATAACATACTGATCCTTGGTGCCAAAATTAATCCAATCCTCAAGCTGGAAGAACTCACCAACAAGAAAGGGCTGACTCCTTTAACTCTGGCAGCCAAAACAGGGAAGATAGGGGTAGGTGAACAAAAGTGTTTGACTGCCCCATTGCTGTATCATGTGTAAAACATTTATCAGGATGGATTTTAGGACTTTATTATTGGGGGCTTTTAGTTAAGAGGAGCTGATGCTCCAGTTTAACTGCACAGTCCTTAGAAACTACTAAGTGTGAGTGTGTCTGTGCCCAGCTGGTGTTATTCACACACCACTGCTATGCAGAGCAGCCCCAGAGGAAACAGAAAGATGATGTAACTCATCTTCTGGCAGTCCCCAGTGCTCAGAGATGTGTGAGATCTCTGCTTTTCTCTTGCAGTTTTGAAACAGGTAATGCCAAGCTGTAAGAGGTGTTTGTATTTCTCATCTCCCAGCACACAGGAAATGAACTGTGCTTATTTCAGACTGGGATCTCTGCAGTGCTTCAGCTCAGTTGAACTAGGAAGAAATTACCCATCCTGTGTTGTGGAGAGGCTGAGGAATGAGAAGTCCATCAGCACTGAAATGTTGGTTGTATTGTTCTTTTGCAATTAGATTTTCGCTTACATCCTCAGACGGGAGATCAAAGACCCCGAGTGCAGACACTTGTCCAGGAAATTCACTGAATGGGCCTATGGACCTGTCCACTCCTCTCTTTATGACCTGTCCTGTATAGACACCTGTGAGAAAAACTCAGTGCTTGAGATCCTTGCCTACAGCAGTGAGACTCCAGTGAGTATTGCACCTCCTTGGCTGGGGAGAGCTTCACGTTCCACACAGAGCATCTTTCCCCTCATTTCCATGAAACAGCAACCTCCCACCCTGACCTTAAGGGAACTAGAGGGAGCATTTGCTGGTGATTTTTATAAGATAGGTATTTCAAAGTCCAATATATTCTGGCCCTAGCAAACTTCTGCTTTTTCTCCTGCTCAGAACCGTCACGAGATGCTGCTGGTGGAGCCCCTGAACAGGCTGCTGCAAGACAAGTGGGACCGGTTTGTCAAGCACTTGTTTTACTTCAACTTCTTTGTCTACACCATGCACATCACCATCCTCACTGCAGCTGCCTACTACAGACCTGTACAGAAGAATGAAAAGGTGAATTACTGCTGTCATGTGTCAAGGGGGCCACCCATTGCATGATATCCTAAATTTGCCTCCCATTTGAATTTGTGCTCCTAAAATCCAAATTTTCCCCTTTCCTGAAGGCAGGAGGGAGATTTTGACCCTGCTTGCTTCCCAGTCTTGCTCCCTTGCTGCAGCACATTCAGAAACTCACCCTGTCCCCCAAAAATGGAGTTGTTTCCAGCTGCTGGCAAGGCCAGGTGTTTCCTATCTCCAGTTCTGCTGAACATCTCTATTTTCCTGTCTTCTACAGCCTCCCTTCACCTTTGGTTACAGCACTGGGGAATATTTTCGAGTAACTGGAGAGATCCTGAGTGTACTGGGAGGCCTCTATTTTTTTGTCAGAGGGGTAAGATATTTGAAAATTTTCCTTTGGCTGTTTGGGGTAGGTGTAGGAGAGAATTAAACAAGCTTTTCCTATTCATTAACATTGGCTGCTTAGATAATCCATGTTTTAGTCAAGAGGTACAGATCATTTTCCTTGACCTGGTGTTACTGGAAGGGTCCTCCATAGATGTTGCACCTGTATGGGTTTTGAGCTGTTCTTGGAGGTGTTTTATGGATCCCAGCTCCCTGGTACAGGGGTCAGTGCTTAGTTAATTAATTCACAGGGGATGCTTAGTGTTTCTTTGATGCACATCTGGTCTTTGTTCCCTTTTCAGATCCAGTACTTCGTGCAGAGGCGCCCATCACTCAGGACACTGATAGTTGATGGCTACAGTGAGGTTCTTTTGTAAGCTCCAGTACCTTTGATTGCATCTCAGTCTGAAACAGATGAGTTTGTGGGATCTGTAGTTTAGGCTGATGCCACCTGTAATAGGAGCTTTGCTATAATTCCCTGGCTCTTTACAACAGAGCTGCCAGTGGATATCATTGGACAGATGGGTGTGGATCAATGACCTCCTGTGGAGGTAAAGCAAATGAGGTGTGTGAATGTTCAGTGTATCATGCAGCAGAGTTGGGAATAGATTTCCAAGTTGAATTTGTGCATAGTTTATCAGAAATCCTCCCTTTGCTAAGGGCCCTTTTTTTTCCCAGCTGGACAATCCCTTGTTCTGCTCTCCCTCCATGGGGCTGCTCTTTTCCCATGGCCAGCTCAGCCCTCTGCATTCACACCATGCTTCTCTTGCAGCTTTGTCCACTCCCTGCTCCTCCTGAGCTCTGTGGTGCTCTATTTCTGTGGCCAGGAGCTGTATGTGGCCTCCATGGTGTTCTCCTTGGCCCTGGGCTGGGCCAACATGCTCTACTACACCCGGGGCTTCCAGCAGATGGGGATTTACTCCGTCATGATCGCCAAGGTCAGTGCAGGGAGCGGCTGAGGAGCAGCAGAGCCTCAGAGCAGGAGCCAACAGCCCCATTTCCAGGGCTCACCTGGCCATGTCTGCCTCTCCTATGACTCTGCTGGCTTTGTTATTGTTTTCTGAGTGTAGTGGTAAAATTTAAGTGATGTAGAACAATCTCCTGCTCCTCAACCATATTTTTATAGCAGTCTTGATAGGATGATGATGATTATTATTTTTATTACCTGCCATGCTTCAAAATAACTATAATTAGGTAAACATGGATGCAGAGAGACTGGGAACAGTGCAGGCTGCTCTAGTGTGAAATGGCCCAGCTTTCTACCAGCTGGAAATTTCTCCAGGTACGGCTAAAATGTTGTCAAACAGAGCAATTAGCAAAGAGGCAGTGGCTGGCTAATAAACCTCTCTGTGATGCAGCCAGCCAGCCCAAGAGGGGAAGAAAGAGGCAACTGCCTTTATGTGCTTTGTACTCACAAAGAGGAAACTGTTCCCATGTGTATGTGTTGCATTTGTGTGTAAATGTTGCATGAATAACAGAAAAATGTTTTTTGTATTAAAGTTTATCTCAGCTGGGTAAACAACAGTTTAATGCATGAACAGCCAGTTCACAGCAAAAGCCTTCTTGAGCTAAAGCAGTATTTTCTACCAGTTTCTGTTGCAGTTTACATTCAAGATTTAAAACCTTTTCATCTATTTCCATGTTACAGATGATCCTTAGAGATTTATGTCGCTTCATGTTTGTCTATCTTGTATTCCTTCTGGGATTTTCTACAGGTAATATTCTATTTGGAATGACCTTTTATTACCTTAAAGAATCTCAGAAAAATTTCTTTTTCGAGTTGTTTAGACTTTTTGTGCCCAACTAAAACTTTTTTGTTCCCAACTAAGAAATAACAAATTAACCTAATTACAAGAAAATAATCTTTTCAGAATGACACTTATTTGTAGTAATTTCATACAGCTTTTCATCCCTGGGTTGCAAAGCTGAATAGAAAACCTTTTCTATGTGGAGAAAACCCAGAGACCAGAGGGTGTCAGTTCTGAGGAATATTTTATAGGGCAATTTCCTTTGGGTGAATGTGCTGAGTAGGGAACGGGTGTTACCTTTGTGCTCATTTTCATTGTTTGCAATGAACTTATGATCTCAAACTGTGAATTTCCACCCTGTGAATGAGATTCTCTTTTTGCCACAGCTGTGGTGACTTTGATTGAAGATGACAACGAGGGGCAGGACACAAATGTCTCTGACCACACCCGGTGCTGCCATGCGAAGCGAGGCTGCACCTCCTACAACAGCCTCTACTACACCTGCCTGGAGCTCTTCAAGTTCACCATTGGCATGGGGGACCTGGAGTTCACAGAGAATTACAGGTTCAAGCCTGTGTTTGTCATCCTGCTGGTGCTCTATGTCATCCTCACCTACATCCTTCTGCTCAACATGCTCATTGCGCTCATGGGGGAGACTGTCAACAAAATTGCTCAGGAGAGTAAGAGCATCTGGAAGCTCCAGGTGTGTTGGTTCTGTGAGGCTGAACCAAAAAAAAGGTGTGGGGAATCATAAGAGATTTCAGAGAATCTTTAGGAGCTGATGTGTCTAAATAACAGGTCACTGCTTCTTTCTGATTCGTCTTAGCAGTTCCTAAAAAAAATATTAGCTTCTTTTCCATGTATATTTGATGTTTTGCCTGAGCAGATGTTCCCAGTGTTCCACAGATGGTCAGAATTAAGGAAAAGATGTGTTTTTGTAATTGGACAAAGTTATTTGGGCTGTGTGTGATGGAAAGTCCTGATCAGACTATGAAGAGGGAGATTATGCAAGGGGAAACCCAATCTTTACCAGAATCAGTTTTTGTTTGAGGTAAGAAAGGGAACTTCACAGTTTAATTCACAGGGCAGTAATTCAGCATTTTGAGTGACATATTAACAGAGGGTGATGTTGCACAGTTACAGTGTCTGCTCTAAGATATTGACAATGATAGAAACTCAGGGTTTTTAAAACAGAGACAGAATTCAGGATTTGTTTGACCCACAGCCCCTCAGTGCTCTGCTTTCTCTTACTTGGCAGAGAGCCATCACAATCCTGGACATTGAGAACAGTTACTTGAACTGTCTGAGGCACTCGTTCCGGTCTGGGAAGCAAGTCCTGGTGGGGATCACACCTGATGGCCAGGATGATTACAGATGGTGCTTCAGGTAAGCTGTTTGTTTGTGTGTCAAGCCAACAATCCTTTGTGGACAAACAACTTCTGGGGTGGGAAGCAGACCTTTCCCCCTGGAGCACTCTGAAGAGTAGAGCACTAATAGTGTCTGCAGTCAGTCTGCAGTCTGTTTGTTGGGTCAGATCTGAGGCTTGAGAGGTGGCAGTTTGTGATAATAACTGATCCTGGAGCTGTCTGGTATGCTCAGAACAGATTTTGGGTTTGTTGTTGTCTCCCCAGGGTGGATGAAGTGAACTGGTGCACATGGAACACAAACCTGGGCATAATCAATGAAGACCCTGGCTACGGTGGGGATCTCAGACGAAATCCCAGCTTCTCCATCAAGCCTGGCAGAGGTGAGGCTCTCAGGGACCCAAATCCTGGTGTCACTGCACCCTGCTGATGGCAGCAGCAAGGATTAACTGTTAGAGGGCAGTCAGTGCCAGTCACTGATAGTGCAGTGACTGAGCTGATGGCATTTTCAGCTCAAAATGCACAAAATGCAAAGGATGAAATGGGCTCATTACTCACAGCTTGGCTCTCTGGGGTAAAAACCAAGGAGCTTCTTCGGAGACCCCCAGCCCTACAGTTTGGGAGCTCAGCATCCAGCACCAAAGCATTTAACTGTGCAGTCAGTACTTGCCAGCTGAAATACAGAAAACTTGTGGAACTGGATGGGGAAGAAAACCACAAAGTCCTTTCTTCCTGCTTCTTTCTTCTTCTTTCATCAGCTTCCTCTTCAAACCACTTGTGTATTTTCTTCTGTTTCTGAGGAGGGGAAAACAAATTAACCATTCCTTTCCTTTTTAGTTTCAGGGAGACACTGGAAAACCTTGGTTCCACTTCTAAAAGATGGAGAGAAGAGGAGAGAAGAGCCTCACAAGCTGCCAGAAGAAGTCAAATTAAAACCTGTTCTGGAACCTTATTTTGAGCCAGAAGATTCTGAGGCAGTGAAAGAGTCAATTCCAAAGTCAGTTTAGTTCTGGTTGCCTCTGCTGGCCCTCACATGCAGAACAATGGAGAACTTCATTTACCAGAACAGGGACTTCTGGAAAAAGGTCAGAGGATTGAGGGAATTACCATGTGCAAGGATTCACTAAGTGTGCTGAATAAACTACTTGTTGTTTAAGCTCATGGTTATTTTTGATACAACTTCCTGTCTGCTTTTAGGGTCCCTTGTATTAAAAAATGATTTTTGTGAGCATGCACAGGCCCTGCTTTTGTGGCTTTGATGCCTCAAAACCCAACCAACCAAATTATTATGAAACTGGAAAAGCACTTATTAAAGAGCAGAAAAAATCAGCAAGGGCCCAGAGAGATGTTCCTGTGGGGAAAGTTTCTTGGAAAGCAGATAAATAAGTGGGGACATGGAAAAAACACAAAAATCATTTTCTCATAACACAGGACAAATACACTCTGTGAAATCTTAAAGGTTGAATAGTTAAAATCAATGAAATAAATGTTTCTCTTACACTGTCTGAGTAAACTCCAGAAATTCACAGTTATTTTACTGAAACTGAAAGCTTAACAAGATCCCAAATTTGACATTTATTTAGATAACAGATGAACTTTACACAAAGTAAGAGATAGTGCTTATAGAGAATATATGTTTCAAAGGTCAGATGTATAACAATGTACAACAACAATAATCTTGAAATTAGAAAGCTTTTGTTCTTGACTTTGACAGCAATGGGGAAAAAATGCTGAAAATCTTTCTGACTGGATTTACAAAGAGAATCAGGAAAAATATCAGAGGGAAAATAGGCAGATGTTCTGAAAATACAGATGGGAGACTTGGAAAGAGAGGAAAGAATAGGAGAAATTTTGGCATCTTTTTGAAAAGTGATTGGGCACAGAGGAACTAAGGACAGGAAAATTTGTTTTATTGACAGCTGGCCCCACATTTCAGTGCTGGGCCTGTGCAGCTGTGCTGGGCAAGAAAATGTAAATGGTTTTACCTTCTTTCCTTGTATCCCTAAAGCTCTTGGAGTTAACAGCCTTTAACAGACCCCTCAGAATGTACACACAGCTCTCCCTGAGTCAGTAAAATTACCCAGGGCCTTCAGCTGTTCCTGGGGTTGCACCTGAAGCGCAGATAATTCTCATCAATAAATCTTGTAATTTTGCTGCATTTAATAAAATACTGGGACATTCACTGCTTTTAAAGACAGTGACATCACTTTTACTGGGTCAGGATTTCTCACCCTGGTCCTTTCTCAAGGGGCACTACAGAATATATTCCAAGGAAATCTTCAAGCAGCCAGCTGCTTTATTTGAAATAGTAGCACCATCTAGAGGACTAATAATTCTTGTTTCTTTAGTTAACATCACTCAGGACAAATGCAATTATTTTTTCACAGAGTTTGTAGGGTGTAACCAGAGAAAACTGATGAAGGATTTGAAAGAAATGCTTGAAAAAAAGTCAGAATTTGAACAGGAAATAATCGGAATTTAATGACTCTGGTGGACCAGGAAAGCACAGAAGGTGTTTAAAGTAGGTGTGTCCAGTTTCAAATCTCTAAACCCTTGGTAGCAGTCTCTGGATTCCACTCAAGGCTTCAATTATGCTCCACACTGAACATGGCACGAGACAGCCCACATGTAAAACAAGCAGAGCTGAGTAGGCCAGACAAGCTGAGACAGTGAAATAATTTATTATTTAAACTACCAAGAATAAACATGGAAAGGGGCTGACCAGAAAAACACAATTGGTTGTCTCCAGGCTTTGTGTGCCACAGCAAATTTAAGCTTGGAGGGACAGCAGGATTATGATATAGCTGGAAAGTATTCATGACATTTCTGTTTTCCCTGGGAGGAATCCATTTATCATAATTGTCAGCCTGGGCAGAGACCTACTCCACTGCTTAAATCCACCCTGATTTACATGAAGAGCCTGTCCAGAAGGGTTGATCCCTGCCCTGGGTAACCTGAACACATTTTACACCTCTGCCTTCCTGTCCCTTCCTGCTCCAACAAGATCACAAACACTGCAGAGGACTTCTCAAAACCAGAAATGCTGAAATCCAGGCTGAAAACATACATCAGAATGAAGCTGTGGCTAAGAATGTAAATGCCCTCTGTTTGTGGGATAGGGTGGTGCTGGTGGGGTTTTTTGGTTGCATTTCTGAAATCCCTTAATCTTCTCTGGGAAGCAAACAAAATTATCCCACTCTTCTAGAGGGAGTTATTACCAACCTCTCAGAATTTCCAGCTAAATCATCACTTCAGCTCCTGCAATGGGCACAGATTTATTTCCCACAGATGGGGAGGCTCAGCTTGGCAGTGACTCCAGTTCAGGAAGTGTTTGTCCTTTAGGAATTTGTCCTTTAGGAACAGCTCTGCCAGGACCAGCACCTTTCTGTTCCTGCTGCTGACACCTCCACTGAGGAGAAGCAGGGCCTTGCAATAAATTATCTTTATGTCGGTTGTTTTGTGGAGGTTCTGCTCACCTTGACATGTTTTGCAGGCCTTGAAAAAGTCTTCTAGTTTGAAGTTTGTGTGATTATTTCACACTGAACAGCACATGGCCCCTGTGCTGTTCTTTGAGCTTGCAGGTGGTAAAAGTCTGTCCTCTCACAGTTATTAATTACATTAATTTGTGTCCACACTTAATATGAGTTGATCAGGTTGAACAACTGTGTATAAATACATATTTATATAACCCCCAGCTCCCAATAATCACAGTGGAACTGGAGCAGGAGGAATGGAGGGTGTTGGTGTGCTCACCTCCCATCTGAGGGTGACAGCTGTAATTAGCAGTGACTGCAAATGTGTGTGGGATGGAGATGGCAGGAAGGGGTGAGCTGGGCTGAGCTTCCCTGGGAGGTGAAAAATGGACCCAAGAACACGTGGAAAAACAAAACCATAATCTTAGTATTGATAGCAATGCCATACCTGAGCTGCAAGTGGTCAAGTCAGCCATGAAAATCAAGCTGCTGTGCCTTTCAAACTTCAATAATTCCTAATTTAATGAGAAAAACACAAATCCTGCCCAAAAATCTTGGAGCCACACAGCCTGATGTTCATGTGTGCCCTCTGCCACAGCTGCACTGGAGCCTGAATAACCCCTGTCCTAATTAACCACAAATGTTAATCACTTTGAGGCAGTTTTTAGTGGGATCTGAGGCAGTTTTTAGTGGGGTCTGTGGCAGAGCAGGGCCCACAAGAGGGACCCCACACCATTTGTGGGGTTGCTGCAGCTCCCCTGGCCCTGGACAGCCCCTTTCCCTCTGCTGCCAGTCCTGCTTTGCTGTCTCTGCTCAAATTAATGGCACAAAATCTGATTTGTCTTTGTCAAACCCCAGCTCATTCTGTCACTCTTCTGTGGCCTGGATGTCAGACTCACTCGGGGGTCTTTGCTGGAGGCCTCAATACTCAAAACCCCACAAAGTGAGTGCCCAGCAAGTGCTGCTGTGCTACGAAACATGGGGGATCCTGCCAAACTTAAAGGGATAAAGCTGTTGCACTCAGCTTCTGGGGCTTGAAGTTTTCAGAATCCCATTAATAGGAATTTTACAGTGTTTTTGTTCAAACCATTGTGTTAAATCTTGTGTCAAAACTAAAAAAAAAAAAAAAATCCATTAAAAATCCCAGACAAGCTGGTGATCAGGCAGAGTCTTGGGTATTTAAGATCAGCTTGCAGGCCTTGCAGAGAACCCTCTTGTAATGAAAAATGCTTCTTACAAGCCTCCAACTGGGCACGGGCATGGATTTACCAGGCCTTGGGAGGAAGAGGATTTCATTGATGCTGCCAGATGCTCCCTGGCTCTTCTTGATGTGGTTCTAGGGCTCTGAAGTGCCTCCCATCAGCCACACTGTGCAGGCTGGGATTACTTCTCACTCTGGAGAAAATATGGACCCAGTTTCTCCTACAGATGTTAATCTTCAAAATATGTGGCGGGGAGCACTTATTTCTCTGAGAAGCAGCTGAGCTCACTGGGCTTCTCTCCTCCTGCTGTGTTTGTGGTGCTGTGGCTCCATCTCCATTAGGAACATTCCCTGTTTGTGTGTGCAGGCCATGAGTGGGCATGAGGAGACACCAACATCCACAGGGTCATCGAGGTTTTTCAGGCCCCATCACCACCCAGAGCTCTGCTGCTCAGTCATGGCTGTAATCAGCCTCTGAAACCAGCATTTTAGTCACCTGGATGCTGGTATGAAAAGTGGAATTGCCAAGTGAAGCAGCAGGAGCAGCTCCCAGTTTCAGGAACTGGAGGAAGTGTCTGACTCACTGGGCCAGAAGGAGCAGTTCCCAGCTGTGTCACCAAGCCCAAGTCACCTCTTTCCAAGCTGACAGAGGAGGCTCAGCCCAGGCAGTTCCTCCTTTTCCAAAGGAGAATGCGGATAATGAAGCAGGAAAAAAGGGAGCCTCAGTTCCTGTTAGTCAGAGGGGAAAAGCCTAGAGTGTTTCATGGGCAGAGAGGAGCACACAAGGAACATCCCTCATTACCTGATGCAGGAGTTTAGGGCTGGAAATAGGTAAAATTTTCTCTAGAGGATGATTTGAACAACAAGAGGAACAGCTGGTTTTGAAATCAGCACCGAATAACTGAAAATTGAAGTGCTGACAGAGAGAGGAGGCAATTTGCATAAGAGAAGAGGTTTTAATTAGAATAATGGGTTGAAACTGAGGCAGGGAAAATGCACATACAATATGTGCCTACCCAAAGAATTCCCTTTGGAATCACTGGGAGTTTCAATCACCAGCCTGTGGAGCAGATTTATCCAATGCCCTCCTGACTGCAGCAATGAGGGACCTGCAGGTGTTAGAGCTCTTGTTTTGGGGACCCAAAGCATCTGAGGGTTTCTTTCAACTGGTAGATGTTCACCTTCAATTCTGCTTTGTTTATTTGCCAGAAAGAACTTGACAAAAAGTGGAAGGGGCCTGCAGGCCCTTAATTTTGTTATAAACTCAGAACATTTTATATGCTGCTGCAACTGATGCAAAGTTTAGTTCTCAGTTTAAGGCCTGGTAGTGGGTGAATTTTTGTTCTGCTCATGTTTTGTACTGGTTTAAACAGATCTTTGGAGAGGCAACGGAAATGAGCCATTCCCCAGATTAGATGGATGAGACAGATAAAAACATCTCCATTCTAAAAGGGAGGTTTGATGTTTTTAAAAATCAAATGACTGAACCATTTCAGTTCAACCTGAATTTCTCATAACCTGAAAGTTGCTTCCCAGTTTTGGTGCTCACCCTCTAAAAACTACTTGAGTCAAACAGTGGTGGCACAAACTTGAGCCAACAAAAAAAATAATTAAAAAATGCAGCATTTAGGTGGGGCCACGCTTTCCTCAGAGTGCAAAATCCTCGAGGCATTTTCATGTTGCTTCACTCCCCAGCACTGCTCAGCGTTAGCAGAAACTCTGCACCACAACTGAAGATTCACAAACTCAGCCTGAAACAGCTGCAGAGCAGCCCTGACCTAGTTGGGAGTGTGAGGATCAGCAGCCAAGAGAGGGCTGTGCTTTGGGAGTCCTCACTGAGCCAGGAGTAGGAATAGGTGCCTCTCTCCTGGCCTTCAAACTGGTTTTGGTTTTTTTTCCCAAAGGTTTTGTGGCTTTTTGAGCCTCCCTCCTGCCTGGCACAGCCTGGGACCCACAGCTCCAGCAGCAGGACATGCTCATAGGACAGGGACAGGAGGAGCAGCCACCACCCTGCACATCTGGAGCTGCACATCTGGAGCTGCACATCAGGACACTGAGGGCTGACAAAGGACTCTGTAGGTTTGGGCTGTTTCTTTCTGCCTTAGCAAACTAAGAACAGCACAAATGCAGGAAAAGACACTAGAAAAAGGGAATAACAAATCCATTCTTCCCATTGCTTATCATGATCTCTTGCTTAGGTAGCCCTGTGACTCTGCCAAGAGAAGGGATAACTGTCCTGAAGTCAGATATTGGTGCCACTTACAAAAAGTGGATTTTTACTGCACTTATTTAAAACTAATCATTACTGAGCCCATCCCTGCATAGGGAATTGGCCATGGGTGTGAGAATTAGGGAGATTCAGGTAGAAGTGAGAATTCTATGAGGTGGCGAGAGGGATAATAAAGGAGAAGGGGAAGCAGCTTTGCTTTTTTTGGCTGGGGAGAGTGAGTGGAAGCTGAGATAGAGGATCAGACTTTTCTCTGCTCTTTATGTGAGCTCTGGCTATGATGCAGCAGGGCACTGCTCAAATGCTGAATAAAAATGCTCATTTTCCATGCTGTAGAAAGGTAGAAAACAGCAGGGAGAGACTGAGGAGAGTAATGAGTGGAGCTTCTCACGGTGCTGAGCAGGAATCTCAGCTGGGAACCTGCCTGAGTTGGGCCCAGAAAGTGCAGTTTGGAGGAGCAGGAAATAATTGGGATAACAGGTTTTTTTCCCCAAGCAAAAAGAATAAACTGCACAGTGCCAGAGTTGCAGGGAAACTATATTTGTGATGGAGGCTCCAGCAACCCTTCTCCTTTCTCTTGTGCATGGGGCTGTTCTTCCATGGCAGGGATCTCAGGGAATCAGATCTCCAGGTGTGTGTGTGCTGTGCAAAAATGCAACACAGCATTGCTAACAAGGCTGGCTTGTCCCTGCAGCCCAGACTGTGGGTGATATCCCAGGATTTTCCTGGAATGACTTCCCACAGGGCTGGCTCCCGGTAGGTGACAGTCACACAGAGTCATTTTCCTGTTGCTCAGCTGCATAAAGCAACCTCTTATCTTGCAATTTGTGAGCATAATATATACATATTTGCAAGTGCTACTCAGTTGTCTGGAGAGGTGTGGAAAGCTCTTTGTGTGGCCGCTCACAGAGGTGAGCTCAGGACAAGTTTAACTCCAAGGGGAGGAGTGAGGAGAGCACAGTGAAAAATCAGGAAAGACTCCTGTAGATCAATTAAACACTGTGCTCAGGGGAACTGGGCTGCTACTGGCATGCTCAGAGTTTTAATTCTCAAATTTTGGATTATTTTTAAGGAACTTGGGGGATGGAATAATGACAATAAGTAATTTACAACTATTCTTGCTGTTACCTAAGGTCAAAAATGCATTTAGAGAATGGCTTTTCCCCTTTGTGACTCTGTTGGGGTACTGAAAATCACAGAATTGAATATAAAATCTGAATAACTTCTAATGTGAGTTTGCCTGGGATGGTGTCCTGGATCAGCAGAAGAGAAAATGCAGCTCTGATGTCAGATAGGAGAGCTCCAAATACTCCTTCCCTCCCATCTGGGGCTCCCTTCATCTTGCTCATTTTGGTTTCTACTGAGTCCAACACTTGCTAGGAAAACAAAATATTTGTGCTGCCCAGACTGTCCAAAGCTAAAGCTTTCAAGTAGTTTTTAATAGGAGATGCATGTTATTAATGTTCTTGGCATTTTATGGCATCTCTTCAGTAGCTGAAGCAGCTGGTGGCTGCTGTAAAACTCTATAAAATGATCATGGTCATGACAGGCCCTCTTGCAAAACCCTCCATGGCTCCTGAAAAATGCTGCCCTTGTCAGAAACACCAGGGTGGAGCAGGGCACAAAAAGGCTGAGCAGGTTAATGATTAAAACGGGAAGAAAAGGTTTGCACAGATGTGACTTTGTGTGGCTCTGCCTCTCCTTGGCTGGCTCTTCTCTGTCCTTGCAGGCAGCTTCAGGCTCACTGCACCCCAAAATTCTGCTTTCAGGGAGATCTGACACACACAGGCAGAGCTCCTGCTCCCCAAATCTGAGAGCTGCAGGGGAAAGGCCACTCTGGGGTTCAGGGGGTCCAGGCTGTGAACACAGAGCAGGCAGGAGGGGCTGGAGCTGCTGTGTGAGCTGCTCACAGCTCCTGCAGCAGGTCGGGAGCAGGGCTCTGCCTCTCCTGCTGCAGCTCGTCCCAGATTTTTCCTCTCTGGATAACTGCCACAGCATTACCAACAGGCCTTGCTGCTGGCTCCTGTGTTGTGCTAAACCACGCAGATCTGGGTGCTTGCAGATAGAGCAATTTCCCAAGCTCAAAGTCCTGGTCACTGCCAAACTCATCTTCTCCCCTTAGCAAAAGGATTTCTGTTGCTGAGGTTGATCAGAGGCAAAGCAAGGATCCTCAAATGCACCTTCACCCAGATTTCACGTGGCTTTGCCTATTTCCATCCTCAGAGTGACTCCAATTAAACTTTCTCACGGTTTGTGTTGAGAACCAAGCTGCTGCTCTCCCAGGCAGGGAGGAATGGCAGGATCCAGTCCTTATTCCAGCTTCTCACACCAGCAGGTAAGAGACCCCCAAATGTCACTCTGGATTGTCACATTTCAGCTCAGGCATTTGGCAAGGAGTGAACAACATTTCCTGGCAGGGAACAGAGCAGGAATTTGTGTCAGGCAGGGCTGGATGAGTGCTCAGCACCTCCAACCAGAGGGATCCCCAGTGCCAAATCCAACCAGCCCAGGCAGAGCCCCTCTCCCCACGCAGCTCCTGGGCAGCTGATTCATCACCAGGAACTGTGCACTGCTCCTGGCATTTCACACAAGATCTCAGGCAAATGTAATACCCAGCAGACCTGTTTTTGAAGATACTTTACGAGCAGGAGGAGCTTACCTTAAGTTTGTAGATGTATTTTAATGCCACAGTCTTTGGATTAAAGTGTCTGTGTGGTAGTATCTGAAGATATTTTGGGTTTACTTCAAATTTTTGATCTACCTCCTACCAAAAAAAACCCCAAAAAAACCACAACCCACCCAAACTTGCCTTTTTTGCCCTTGTCTACAGCTAAAAAAAGGATTCCTGTTTTGCTGCCTGCATAGTTCCTCTTAAACTCCCATCTAATAATTAAGTCAAGACCAGCACCTGTAAATACACCTTGCAGGTCTGACTGCAAAGACACACGAGTTTTTCACATCCTATTTCTGGTGATAATGGAAGAACTATAAAAAGAGCAGAGGAACTTTTGGTCACTCTTCTGGTATGTCCCATACCAGAATTCTGCACTCCCCATTGCTCAATAGCCCCAAAGTAGAAAAAAGCTGAGAAATGCCATTCCCTGTCACTGGGGTAGCACAGAATGACACAAATATATGAAACCCAAATGATTGTGTTCCCACAGCCCCTTGTGGGGACATATTCATTAAAAACTTTTATAGGTAGGGGAAAATTTAAACACACCCATCCCATTTTCACTGACAGCGCTCCATCAGTATAAGATTTTCTAACGTAGCTTATAATTTTTCAAACTAACAGCGAAAATTTTTGCTTGCTGGAGCACTCAGGACCATTTCCTTCTTTCTACTTTCTGCCCTCTGAGTAGCTCCATGCTAAATAACAAACTGAGCCTGGCATCAAGGGTGTCATTTCAGCCCCAATGCAGGTGCACAACCATTCTCCTTCCCAAGCAGCGCGCGAGCAGCGATCACCTGAGATGTTCCATGGAGTCACCCGTGAGCAACTCAGCTTTAGCAACACTCAGGCTGTGTAATTATTGCCTGTGTGTGTCATCCCACTCTGGCAGCTCTGAAGCCAGGAGTTGTTGCCTGGCCAGTTTCTCCCTGCTCCCTAATTTCAGATGGAGCAAACCCCACGCGGCCGCGCTCGCCCGGCGCTTCCCCGGCTCTGCCTCCCAGCCGAGCCCTCTGGATGCCTGCAGCGGGGTGGTTCTGTGTTTTTTGGGTAATCTGGAGCCTGAGTGTGGTTTTGCTCCTTTGGCAGATGAGTTTTGGATGTTGTCAGCGGGGCCCTGCTTTGATTTTCACCGCCTGGATCCGTCCACGCCGGCATGGAGGTGTCGTGAGCGGGGTGAGTGCTCGGGGCTCTTTGGGGTGTGATGCTTCTGCAGAGAGGGGAAATCTTCCCGAGGTGAAGGTGAAACCCATCCCTCTCACAGGGAATGTGCTGCTGTTTGTGCTTATTGCTGCTTTTCCAGCCTGGCTCTCCTGGGCTGTACCACGCCAGCTCCCTGGGCATTTGGGAGGGAAGGAGGACAGGCCTGATTTAATTTGTGTTTGTCAGCCTGGAACACTTCCTAATTCCCGTGCCAAGGGGATCCAAAATGTAAAATCCTACAAGTCAAACTTCACAGAATCAGCTGGGTTGGAAAAGACCTTTGAGATGGAGCCCAACCTAATATCTTCATCTTCCACAGGAAGTTTCAGCTACTGTAGTGACCACTGAGAGTAAAATCCCCTGCCTTGTAGAATAAGTTATTTCAACTCAGAAGAAGTCTTCTTTTTATTTGATTAAAAAATAGGCAGGTAAGTAATCTCAGAGCAGTTTTCCACAGGGAAAAATGTTGCTTTTCAGAGTTCTTTTTTTTTAAATTTCTGTTAGGAAGCACCTTTATAGGAAAATAGTTTCTCACCAAGAAGAACATTTTTGGTAGCACCTGTTGTCTGTGAATGCCCCTCAAAAGTTTAAAAACTTTACAGGATGATGAAACTCTTCCTATCAAGTGTAACTTTCTGCTGATAGAACTCCTAAATAACACAGAAAAGTCAGGATGAAATTTTATCAGCTTTCCCCTCGGGGAGGGGATTTATTTTTTATGGGCCTGTAAGGAATAGGTCAAAGGTGCTGGGAAGTGTCGGGGTCTGTTCCGAGGAGCCTGTGAATGAAACAACCCCTGGAAGTCACTTCCCCTGCTCTGCCTTTGTGCCACAACATCCCAGCTGAGTGTTTGTTCTGATTTGTAGGATCCTCTCTTTACCACATCACATAAACTGTCACTGAGATACCATTTATTTATCCAGATATGTACCATTTTTCTTGCTCTCTGAGAAGCAGAAGGTGAGCATGTGAGAGTGGGTAGGAATGGCAGAATCCCATTCACCATCACAGACAAATTCCCTTTTCTTACCCCCAGCACGCCAGAGGTCAGATCCCAACTCCTCAGATCCCTTTCAGAGTAATTCTTCATCCAATAAATCAATGTGGGGTTTTTGTCTCACTGCCCACTTCAAATAAGCCACTTTTCTGGTGGCCTGCAAGTGACAATTAAGGAGATTATGGGAGTAGAAAATAGTTACAACCAAAGACAACACTCTGGAACAGGTTACGTGAGCTACACCACTCAGATCTGACACTTTTCAGGATGTTGCACTCTTTTTCTCTCTCTGTCACAGATTACAGAAAATGATAATGCACTGGAAGATGCTGATGAAAGCCCAGCTTAGTTTTCAGCTCAGCACACAATTAATTATGATTAAAAATGAAGCAGACGCTACCTCAGCACTGCAACAAGGTGTTTCTGCCGTGCTGCCTGCAGTTATTTACTCAGGCAGGCTGAGAGCTCACTTTAAATAGACTTTTTGGCTGGGGTACAGTCACATCTCTGCTTTTCAAAGCGTAGTTCCTCTGTACTTAAGGAAATCTGTCCTCTTTTTCCTTCCAAATTGCTTCTTACATGGCTGATGGTTCAGCAGGCCTTCACCACCCAGTGCAGCTCCAGTGCTATCTTTGATTATTTCCCACCTCTCCTCAGAGCTGCAGCCTGTTCCTGAGTCACTGCTGACATCTCTGTGGTGAGAACCGACTGCAAATGGGGCTCTGCTGCCCTGGCAGGGAGGAGCTGCCATCTCTGAGCAGCTCCAGCATCACTCACAAACGAGAAGAATTCAGGAATTAAAACTTGATCTTTATTTCTCCAGCTCTTCATTCCACACTCCCACCCCTCTGACTGCACACCCCTCCCAGCTGTGCCCCTCTCCACCTGGCAACTCCTTTTCTTGATTTTTGGACTTTTTGGTCTGTTCCAAACTGTTCTCTTCCCTTAAAGTCACTTCTTTTGTGTATCCATTTAATATCCATTATCACCATGGTCCCCAAATATTTGATTTATGGCAAGTATCCCATTTGCCTTTTCCTCAGGATGGGAAATGTCTTTGCCCACACACTGCTTTGTATTCCTTAAGTACTTAGTGAGAAATAAATAGCAGAATTATTTATGAACTAAGCAAGACAACAGTCATTTGTTTCAGGAGTGTTTAGACTAAATGTTTATCAGTGTATTCACTGTCACAACATGTGTCTGGGAACAACGTGAGTGGCATTTCCAGTGGCACAGACAAACTCCCTCTTCCCACCTCCACTGTGTCATCTCCAAGTTCAACTCCTCTCTGCATTTTCTGAAAGCTGTGGTGTACTTTGTGTGCAAGTAAAAATATTTTTCCCTTTATAAATTATTCCTGTGAAAGCTGTGATATTTGTTCTTAGGGAATTCATCCAAACTAAGAATGTTTCCTGGTGTGAACACACCTGCCAATGGTGGGAAACACAATAAAAATTTATTTTCATGCCCATTTCTTCAGGCAGCCTTTGCGAGGTAAGGAGTCCTTTCCAATGTTTCAAGTTCCTATTCCATGGAGTGCCAAGAGATTACAGCTGCACTTAGGAGTGTTTGGACCCTGTAAATTCTCAGTTCTCTGTACTTGGGATTGGAAATTGCCATCATTAAACATTTGTTGTTTATGCATTAATAGACTTTCACTCAAATACCAATGCATTTGATATTCCTGGCTCCTCTCTCATAGCAGGTGTCACGTCTTTTCCAACACTCTGCACAATCTGCTTGCTGTATCTTGATATTCCCATAATGAAGGAATCCTGGTGCTAAAGCACACTGACAGCACAGTGACAGGAGCAGAAAGTTTGTGTGTGTACATTTGTCACATTGAGGAAAGTGGAGTAGGAGGGGGGAAAATGTGCAGTTCATTTTGTTCAAAATCTGCAGGCAAATTATTTTTACCATTTGTCCTTGGGTATGGAGGCCACTCCCCTGATTTCCTTGGGAATGGATCCCTGACCTCATGAATCTTCCTGGGTTTAGCTTCAGTGAATTTTAATGTGTCCTGAATTCACCTCCTTGCTTTCAAATTACCCTGGGTGTTTTAAAATGATGCCCTTGAGTATCAGATTGAGAAACAGGGATATAGTTATGCATTATTACCTACAGAATTCATGCTGTGGGAGTTCCCAGGCAGGTAAAATGCACCAAGATCCTCGTGTGTCATGTGCTGGTGGTCATCTCCATCCAGCAGAATCATGGGGTTTTTAATTTTTCCTGAGGAAGTGTTGGGAAATCACCAGACACGAGTCCTGGATGATATCCATGTGATAATTCAGCTGAGCTCACCTTGGGCATCGTTTTCAGTCTGCTGCTTCTGCTGGTCCAAGTGAAATCTTTCAAGGGTTTTTCTTTGTTCCTTTCACATCTGGAACCTTTTTTTATCTGTTTTCTGCTGCACAGATCTCCCTGGAATTTACCACTTTTCTGAAATTATCTTGGACAAGAGCAGAGTGCTCAGATTAACTGTAAAGATGCCCAACTTTAGGGCTACTTATAAAAGTCATGGTGCTCTTTATGTTTCTCTAAATAACACACACTGTCACTGGGACTGACAGGCTCTTTTCAGTTTAATTTAGGCACAGGCTTGAATTTATGGTTGTCCTGGTACCACTTCTAATGGCACTTTTCATAGACTGAAATGTAATGAGTCATGTGTAACCCTCCAGATCTGACACATGAAATGGTGGGGGTGTGTGCTTAACTGAAAAATGAGAAACTTTGAGGGGAAAAAAATCAATATTTTGTGTGTTTACAATCAGAGAGTCTGTAAGCAGGCAATTTGGTCACCACACTTCCTTCAAAGGAACAGGAGTGGAGTAACTGATGCCTCTCTACTGCAGAAAGATGATTAAAGACAACAACGAAATTCTTCCACTAATGGGCAAGAAAACAAACCCTCCTGGAATTCCCCCTGCAAACCAGCAAGAGAAAAAGGTGACTGAAGGAACTCCCACCAAGAAAAGGTAGGACTCCAGCTCAGTCTAAACCACTAAAACTCCCTGCTTTATCTCCTTTGCACTGAAATACCACCAACATCTTTGTTCTGTATGACCTCACAAGAATCTGACCTCATGGTGGTTAATGTTTGATATAAAGTGATTTTTTTTAAGAGATTACATGGAAGAATCCTCCAGGTTTTATGTAAGAGATGCTGGCCTGAAAAAAAAGGACCATTTCAAGCTTAGCCTCACATAGGAATGTGACAGATTATGGAGAGGCAGAGGGCTGGGAGAGGAGAAAGTTTGAAAAATCCTATCACAAACAGAAACCTGAATTCATTCTATTTTTCATTATTCTGATTAATAAGACTTTTTCACTGTTCTATAAAATATTCACTTTCATTCATAATTTATATTGGAGAATTAATAAAGGGGTTGAGGCTTTGTATTTAATATGAATGGGGAAATACAAGCTGTAACTCCTGCCCGATACTATGAAGCCAGCTAAGTAGAGCCAGGATGAATTTTCATTCATAAACTTTTCACTCTGGATAATTACTGGTTATTATGGGAATTTCTGAAACTCTGAAGGCCTGGCCAGTTGTGGCTGCTCTGACATTTATAATTCTCAGTAATCAGAGGATTCACTTTGCACAGGAACAGTGCCATGAGTTACTTGAGATCCACTGCCTGGGTGGTCCCATTTGTCTTTTCATCATCAAATTCAAGAAGAGAAGCTCTTGGGTGGCAAAGGGGAGACGAAGTGTCTGAACAGCTCCTGATACACTCAGCACTTCAAAAAAGGGGCAGTTCCATGGCAGATGGTGCAGTTACAGGAATTTTGCCAAGCCCTCAAAGCCTTAACTCCCATCTCCCATTCCTTGTGGCCTCAGGAGCTGTAACCTTGGGGTTTTGCCCACCTCCCAAGCCATGGCTCAGCGTGTGGCTCTCAGCATTCCTGCAACATGCAGAGATCACGTGGATTTTAATGCAGGCCTGGAACATCTCCCATTAATTACATGTTCTGACTCTGCTTTATCCTGTCCCTTCAAAACTCTCCCTCCAACTCTCCCCCCAGCAGCTGCTGCACTCCCAGGGTGCCATTTCTCACTTTTGGGGTGTGCTGGCCAATATTCCCTTTCTGGAAGGACGGCGAATCCCCTGCTGGGAGCTGCTGGGGTTGGGGTGGGTGGTAGGCTGTAATTAAGCACAGGAAATCCGAGGGGCAGGCGGGGAGGAGGCTCTCAGGGATGGGCAGAACTCCTGGCCACGTCAGCACCGGGATATTTGATGGCACCCTGCTTGGCACGGTGGCTTTTGGGGTGGTTTTTTCCTCCCCGTGACATCCCCAGATAACCTTCGAGCCAGAGGGGTGAGGTCTGTCAGCCCCCCAAAAAGGATGCTGGAATCATCAATCCATTGAAAAACGAGATGAACTAAATAATTCTATTTTTAGCAAATATCAGCAGGTTGTTCAGCAATAACACACTGCATTTTACCAGCAGTACAAGTATTTTACTTCAACAGGATTTTTTTGGGTAAGAAGCAGTTATAAAAAAAAATGCCCTGTGGAGAAAACCATAAATATTAGGTGAATTGGAAAGGTTTTGCAGGTGACTTCTGCAACATTTCAGCAATGAAAAGCAGTTTCTGAACAACAGCCCCCGTGGGAGTTGCTGCATCCAGCACTGAAACTCCTCTGCTGTAGCAATGTTTTACTGAGATCCACTAAAACCGAGCCATTGATTTTTGCCTCTCAACTCTTGCAGGCTTTTAAAAGGTGAAGCCTTTCCATCCTTTCCATATCACCTTTTCTGTGTGGCTTCAAATTTTATTTCTTTCCACTGTAAATATTTATATAATTATTTCTAGGGGAAAATAGTTAAATGTCATGCACTGGCAGGCAAGAGGACACATTCAGCCCTGGCTGGTGGAAATGCCTGATGCCACTGAATGTGTGACCTTTCAAACTTTCTGATTTAATCACTATCACTGCTGCTGGCTTTGAAATGATCCATCCTGGCTGGAGAAACAAGGACTGGGATTTAAAAAAAAACCGCATTTTTGTGCGGCTGGGCAGCAACAGGAGCTGGGTGCAAGGTTGGTTTAGGGATTGCTGCTCACACACATCAGGATCTGATGCCACGTGTTCTAAAAATACCTCGGGAATTTTGCCCATCTGCCAGCCTGGAGGAGCTGGGCACAAACTGGAGCTTGGGATCCCCTCAGGGGAAAGCAGATAAGCCTCAGCTCCAGCTCAGCTTTAATGCCAGGAGAGATGAATTATCAAGCTCGCCCTTGGTAGTTCTTTTCTTGGTTTATGGTTGGGCTTGCCTTTTATTTTTTTAAATGCACTGACACTTTTTTAAATGCACTGTCTTCAACAGTTCCCACTTTTTTCTGGAGATTGATGGTTTTGAAAGCAATGCCATTCCCAATAACACCTCTCCCCCCGTGTTTTCCAAGCCCATGGATTCAAATATTCGCCCATGGTAAGTTACAGATGCACCAGCAATGGTGCTGCTGCAAATAAATCTATTTTCTCCCCAGCAGCTCCTCCTTAATTCTCTTGGACCTCAGTGCCAGGATTTCACAAGACTTTTCACAGTTTTTGGTCACTTCAAAGACAGAACTTCACTGGATATTTCTCTTTGGTTTTATTGCCTGCTGTTGTTTGCACGGAATGAATCAAGCATCAGATCTGAATAAATTTAAAATCAGTACTTTTAAAAAATCTTGGCCTCTTATTAATGGTACATCAGCACAAACTCCATGCTCTCATTTGGGTATTTTCTGCTGTGTTGAGGCCGCAGCCTAATTTAGAACCCTGTTGCCAGCTGGCTGCTGACGTCTTCCCTCTATTGCTCATTAACAATCAAACGTGCAAATGCTGAATCTGAAATATTTAAAGCAGCCATTTATGCTGAATGAATAGAGAAAAATTACGACTGGCAAGAAGACACTTAATTTTTAAAAAATGTGCGTGGGGTGTTACCAGCCAATAATTATGAGTAAGGGAAATATGTCACAAATTTGGCAGAAAACCAAAATGGCCAAAGGATTTTTGTGCCTGAGGATGTCTGGTCAGCTTTGGGGAACTGGCTGACAGGCTGATTTTGGTTTCAGAGGAGAGGTGTCCAAATTTTCCCCTCTCATTCAGGAAGTGTCCTGCACTTGTGCTTTGTCACCACATTACTCAGCTCTCTGCAGAGAAGGGACAGATGGACTAAGAATGGACTCAGAGCTCCCAGCTTTACTTCAATATAGGGAATACCTGCAGGGCAGTGCTGAACTCTTGATTTGCTGTGCATGCATCTGTTTTCTTAATAATTAATAGCCCAGATTCCCTGAACAACAGCCTGAATTATTAACCTGAGGTAGTTCACCTAATCTGAACCTTAGAGAAAACAAAAATATAAGAAACTCATTTATTCTAATTTGTCTAATTCATATCTGCTTTTAGTACCCAGTGGAAATTATGCACAGCATTTACAAAATATCAATGCCATTGAAAATCCTTTAAATACATCACCTAAATAAATTTATTTTGGGGCCAGTCCTCAATTTCTTTCATTCATGTCAGCCACAAAACACCCCTGAGTTGCCTCCAGTGTTCTGTGTAGTAAATTTTTAGGTAAATCTTTCATTGTGGGCTTGCAACCCACTCATTGCTACTGATTTAGCATTTGTTTTGTGCCAGATGACAAATTAAGCATGGAAAAGGAAGAACATAAACCTCAACAATTCAGGGTGATGCATAAAGAACTGTGATTAAAAAAGAAAAAGAAAAAAGTTCCCACGGTTTCAGGATTTGTAATGAAATAATACAATAAGACACAAAGCAGATTGCTTTCCTAATGGGGTATTTTTTTAAAAAAAAATATAATAAAATCCTGTGAGTCTCTTTATTTTTATCACTCCCTTTAAAGCCATGTGGGAGACAAAATGACAGAATTAAAAGTCCGATGTGAAATTGGACTAATTTAATCTCTAGTGTAGGTGCTCTGTGCTACCATTGACTTTTCCTTCATGCAATTTGCCAAAATTCCTGCTAATACCTTGGCACATGTGCTTTTCTTTCCCTGCAGTGCTTCTGGAAATGGGGAAGACATGGATTCCCCACAGTCCCTGCAGGATGATGCCACTGAGTACAGCCCTAACGTTGACAGCTGTGGGTGAGTGGAGACACAAAATGTTCTCAGCACTGATTAAATCTGTGTTAGGGTAGATATCACCTATTTTTCCTGCCATGTTTTAGAAAAGAAGGTCAAGTGTGTGAATGTCTTTCTTTCAATAATTAAACGTTGAAATAATCAACTCTGATCTCGCAAATCTCATATTTAGTGAGGACTTTTTATATGCAATGAGTGTTTTTTTAGATGGCAATGCAGGGCCTACACACCACAATCAGGCATGGAGTATTGCTGCTTGGGGGAAACACGAAATATTTCTTTTTGTAGAATAAATTATGATCAGAAAGTGGAGTAGGATGTGAGGTTAAGAACTCTCTTCTGCTGAGAGAGGGGTGATGCAGCTGGAGGAAACCTCAGCACTGCAGTCAGGGGTGGCAGAGCAAAGAAGCATTTCTTAGCCTTTATTCTGGAAGAATAGATAAACTGGAAAAAACCCACAAAATACTTGAAAAATGTGCTGTTTACCTATAAAACAGCTCACTTACCTGCAAATAAGCAAGGTGAGAAACGATCTGAGATATCCATGGATGCGGGGGGAAGTTCATGTGGTTCGGAGCGAGTAATTGTATTTGGTTTTATTAATAAAATAAAATAAAATAAACCAGGATAAATCAAACCAACAATTTCATGATGGTTTCTTACAATTTAGTGCTAACACATCCCAAGGCCCTGAGCTGACTAGTGCCAGGAAGAAGCTGAAGAGGAACCTGTTCAGGGCAGTGTCCGAGGGGAACGCAGAGGAGCTGCAGCGGCTGCTGGCGGAGCTGAAGGAGAGATCCAGTGCCTGCATCAACCTCCCCGTGCCAGGTGAGCTCTGCAGTACCTAGGGAAGGGCTGTCAGCTCTTCTGGCAGCTCAGGTGCTGTCCAAACCTGGGAAATCTCTTTGTTTCCCTGTGAATTTGGGAGCTACGGCACTGGGATGTCCAGTAGGAAAACCAAGCGCGTTGGTTGTCTTTGTGCTCAAATACCAAGTGAACAGGGTGGAGTAATGGTCTGGAAAACAGTTTGTGTTCATTCATATCCCTCAGGTTTCACCCCAAGGAACAGAGGTTCAATAAGTAACAGTGATCTAATCTCACAATTCACTCCTGTAGATTATCTGATGAAAAAGTTCACGGCTTCAGACACGGGCAAAACTTGTCTGATGAAAGCTCTGCTGAACATCAACCAGAACACAAATGAGATCGTGGGCATGCTCCTGTCCTTTGCAGAGGAAAATGGCATTTTGGAGAGGTTTATCAATGCTGCATACACAGAAGAGGCATATAAAGGTATTGCCATCTTCAGATATATGGTTAAACATAACCTCCATAAAATGATGGTGGTTTAAATCCCTTAAACCAACTTTATTCATTTTCACTGGTGCCATCCCTTGTGAAACGTCACTGGTGTTTCAGAGTGTGCTGGAGAGACTCAGCCCTAAGTTCCTTTTGTGTGGAATTTGTTTGTTTTTTCAGGCCAGACAGCTCTGAACATTGCCATTGAGAGGAGGCAGTATGAAATCACCCAGAGCCTCATAGAAAAAGGAGCTGATGTCAATGCTCATGCCCAGGGTATTTTCTTTAATCCTAAACACAAGCATGAAGGCTTTTATTTTGGTAAGTGGAATAGAGGTATTTCTGGAAAAGTCAAGCAGGAATACCCAAAATTTCCATAAAACAAGAGCTTAATCCAGTACAATTAATATGTACATGTGCTTTCAATTACTAAGATGCTCAACACAATGTTTTCTATTCTGATCTGAATGCTTGAAATAAAACCTGACCACTTGCTGCATTTTGTGATTCTGCAGGTGAGACTGCCCTGGCTTTAGCTGCTTGCACCAACCAGCCAGACATCATTGAGCTGCTGATGGACAATGCCAGGACCAACATTTCCTCTCAGGATTCCAGAGGAAACAACATCCTCCACGCTTTGGTTACTGTGGCAGAGGACTCCCAAACCCAGAATGACTTTGTGATCAGAATGTATGACATGATCCTGCTGAAAAGCAAAGACAGAAATCTGGAGACAACCAAGAACAAGGAGGGTTTGACTCCGCTGCAGTTAGCTGCAAAAACAGGGAAATTAGAGGTGGGTGTGATTTCAGCAGCATCTCAGAGAAGCTGGTGCTCTGACACATCTCTTTCCAGGCTGGTTGTGCTGTTTTGTTTCAGTGCTTGGTGAGCTAATTTGGTTCAAAACACAAATATTTCCATTTTTGCAACATTGTTTTTATGCCTCAAGGTTTCTCTGTAATTCCCCTCTCTGTACAAACTCCACAAGCTGTTTAGAACCAGCCTTCTGTCATACAGAAATTCTGCATTTACCACCAAACGATTTCAGAAAACTCCCTAGAACTGCTCTGTTGTGCTGCTGTAGAATTTGGTTTGCATAAATCAACTGTAGTGTAAAGAACTGGAAATGGGTTGATTTAGAAAGCAATTAGGTTCAAGGAAGGCATAAATGAACACATGGAAAATTGTGCTTTCATCCTTTAGAAAAATATCTCTGACAGAAAATCTGAAGGCATTAAAAACACTGTACTTATTCCTTAGAGGTTTTTCATCTCCAGCACCCCTCGCTGAATAACAAAATTACAAATACATAAAATTGCACATAACAGGTAAAATGTGGGAGTTTGGGCAAGGGTGTTCATGTGCTTTCTGCTTTCCCATGAACAACACAGCTGCTGACAAATGATCTGCTCACGTTTCAGATTCTGAAGTACATCCTGAGCAGGGAGATCAGAGAGAAGCCAAACAGGAGCCTGTCAAGAAAATTCACAGACTGGGCCTATGGTCCTGTTCAGTCTTCTCTGTATGACCTGACAGAGCTGGACACCACTGCTGACAACTCCGTGCTGGAAATCATTGTCTACAATACAAATATTGGTGTAAGTTGCCTATTTTTAAACAAAATATATCTTTTTTTTTTTCTAGCATTTTAATCAGACTGTGCAACTGACTGAATTGTTTCTAAAAGTGAACAGTAATTTTTGGTTCTCAGTTTTTGCATCAGGAGCAAGATACATTTTCTACCTCTGTAAGCAAATATGCAGCTCAAATACTTTCAGCTCCTGAAACACAGGTTAGGTATTTTGGGAGTGTCTTTTCCTACATTTGAAGCATTAATTTGTCTTGCATAGCAACATAAATATGGCCAAGCTGGTTGGACCAAATAAACTTTACTTGGCAGGTTTGTGTTTTAGGTGTTTAGGAGTGTTTGCTTTACAAAGCTGAGTTCAAATCCTGCCACAAAGCTTCCATAGGAAGCAGGACCAGATTTCACAGGGCAGTTTTAGCTCAGAGTTCTCCAGGCTGGGAATAGCAGCTGATCCCAGCAGAAGGGGGAATTTTCCCTTTCTCCCTTCTCAGGGTGACAAAGGGACAACACATCCCTGAGCCCAGAGGTGTTTCTAGATCAACAAGGAATGAAATACACAAAATTCACACCTAAAATTCAGTTTTCTTACAGGCAGCAAGTTGAAATATTTAAATTTTTTTTATTTCCTTTTTTTTTTCCTCCTCAGAATCGTCATGAAATGCTGACTTTGGAGCCTCTGAACTCCCTCCTGAGGATGAAATGGAAGAAGTTTGCACGGCACATGTTCTTCATGTCCTGCTGTTTTTATTTCCTGTACAATGTAACTTTAACATTGGTTTCCTACCACAGGCCTAATGTAAACGAGGTGAGCACTGCAGCTGAATCTCAGCAAATTTCACTGATTTAAAAGGCAAAGATATTTCCTGATTTGTATTTAAAATGCTAAAACAAGACCAGATATTGGAATACCTGGGTGTAGAGAGACCAGGTTGTCCCACATCAGCGTGGGAGCATCAGATTTGCATTTTGGAAGTGACATAAAATATAAATATATGATACAAAGGTTTTTAAATTTCTAAAGAGAGAGTCAGTATTTTGTTTTACTTTTTGATCTTTCAAACACCTCTGATAGGGGGCAGACTGTGTAAATACATGAAGAAAACTCACTGGAAGGGAAGGAATTGTGATCCCAGAGAGTTCCAGGTGGGAGGGTTCCTGTTATTTTGCCTTCAGGGATGGAACTGAGATTTTCACTCTGGATTTTTCTTGCAGGCTCCTCCTTATCCCCTGGCTCTGACCCGTGGGGTGGGGTGGCTGCAGCTGTCAGGACAGTTGATGGTCATGTTAGGAGCAATATTTTTAGCCATTAAAGAGGTAATGTTTTTAATATTTTTAATTATTAATAACAAATATAGAATAAAATACATAAAGAGCTTCTCTAAATGTATGAATGTGCTGCTGCTGATATTGGCACTACACAAATATCTTTGATATTTGTAATTTTCAAATCTTTAGCACAATCACTTATTCTGAATGACCCCAGTTTTATATTTTTGAATACAACTATGAAATATGAAGATGTTTGCTTTTCAAATTCTCAGTACAATGATATTTGTATAATATCAGGATTGTCAAATTATTGGTATTAAGGACAACTGAATTGCAACTTGTAATGAAAAAAAAATCCCATGGTATAACTTTGTCATGGACTCTAATTAAAAACAGTAACTTAAACTGTGCCAGAAATGGCAGAATTTTAACCTTTCAATTTAAATCCCTATAAAAAAAATAATTCTAGAAGTTACCACGTCTGATCAGTAGGTGGATTATTTTAGAACACCAGTTAAATTATTTTGAAAAAACAGATTTTGAGGACCATTTTCTGTTCCACCATGCCTGTGTTTTTTGTTTCTGCCTGCACAGAGTGTGGCCATCTTCCTGCTCAGGCCCTCAGACCTGCAGTCCATTCTCTCTGATGCCTGGTTCCACTTTGCATTGTAAGTCTGACATGTACACATATAAAAATATATATATTTTATACTATCTGTAAAAACCTCTCATCTCATGGTCTAAAAGAATGTGCTCCCCTAGCAGATATTCACATTTTTGCCTTGAAATCATCACTTTTAGAGGGATGGGTGGAAGTTTAGCTGCAGCTTTGCTGTGGCACAAATAATGGTTGCTCTGTCAGTAACAACAGCAGGGTTGGTGTGCATGGAGTGGGTTTTCCCCACCTGCAAATGGAAAATCTGCAATTATTTTATCAATTCATTAAGCTAAAGCTGCAATTAAATGACTTCTAAGATATTGTTAACAATTCTTAATGTCTTTGTCAGCAAAACCTTCATTAACCAGCTGTTTGGGGGAGAACAGTTTACCTAAATTAAGCTTTAATAAATATAATCCTTATATGTTAACATATTTATACCACTTGCATCAACCCATTTTACCATTAAACTAATTTGCAATTAGTTGTAATATGCAATTTAATGTAATACCCATTGCATGGGGAGAAAAAAAGGCAGCATGAAATGACAAATTAAGCCTAAAGAGCAAAGAAATCTTGTTTTCATATTTTTCCATTCTGTTGTTGGTTTTGTGCTAGTAATTTCTTTTCTTGCATATATGTTTGTTTTTTAACAGTTTTATCCAAGCTTTGCTTGTGATCTTCTCTGTCTTTTTGTACTTGTTTTCCTACAAAGAACACCTGGTGTGTCTTGTTTTGGCAATGGCCCTTGGCTGGGCCAATATGCTCTATTTCACCAGAGGCTTCCAGTCCATGGGCATTTACAGTGTGATGATTCAAAAGGCAAGTTTTCCCTTTGTTTTACCTGCCTGATGATGCTCCTTTGTTCTGCAATCTAAATCGAGTCTATTCAGTAATTCTATGTATTTTATAGTTAATTTTGAAATGCCTTATCTTCAGTTTTTATGTATTATTTCAGTATAGCACCCTCTTTGTTCTTCTTCAACAGCAGAATGTAGCTTATATCTTAATACTGACACCTTATTTCATTAAATATGTGAGTAGCTTTTTGGAGTTCTGCAGTTTAATTGCATCAAAATCTGTATTATACAGAATTAGTCACTCTCAGAGAACACACCAGGCTTGAGATAAAAACATCAGGCCTTTGGGTTTGTTTGCTCAAGGAAAGCAGCCTGATGCCTTAGTGTGTGTCTCACCTGTAGCCCTGTAGAAATCAAAAGCACAAAACTAGTTCTGAATTTTCATTTCTGTCACCTGTTTCATTCCATTTCCAGGTGATCCTGCAAGATGTGATAAAGTTTCTAGTGGTCTATATGGTGTTTTTGCTGGGATTTGGCGTAGGTAAATATTACTGGAGAAATGCACTGATGCTCTGAGTGAGTACAAATTTCAGCAATCCTATGAATAAGAGCCCTGTTTGCACGATGAGAGCTCATGCTGGGGTTTCTTCTGGATATCAAATTTAGATACAAACAGATCATTTGGCTCAGTCTCAAATCCCTGGAATTTCATTTGGTTGGGCTCTTCCTGCTGCCTGGAGCTGCCACCTGGCTGCTCCGTGTGGCTGGGCAGCTCTGGCTCTCCTGAGCACTTTGAATTCTTTGGGATGAAACTCTGAATCCCAAATGTGCCTGAAATGTCCTGGCTTTGTTCCAGCTCTCGCTGCCCTGATCGAGACGTGCCAGGAGGGCGGCGAGTGCCACTCCAACAGCAGCCTGGGGCCCGTCCTGATGGATCTGTTCAAGCTCACCCTGGGGCTGGGTGACCTGGAGATCCAGCAGAACTCCAAGTACCCTGTGCTGTTCCTCCTGCTCCTCATCACTTTCGTTGTGCTGACTTTTGTCCTGCTCTTGAACATGCTGATTGCCCTGATGGGAGAGACTGTGGAGGATATTTCCAAGGAGAGTGAGCACATCTGGAAGCTCCAGGTTTGTTTGGGACTTTGCTTGGTGGGGTCCAGGTGCTGGGGATAAAACCCTGATGCTGACAGAGCAGATTGGGTGTTAACAATAATCCCCATTTGGGTTTGGGTGCAAAAAGGGAAATAAATAATTCCTAATTCTCTAATTGTATAAACTTTGGAATTAACAATCCTAAAGGGTGATTTCATGGCTTGGATTTCCAACCCTTGTCACCTTTATGACTTTCACACCCCTGGGTATGTCACAGGATGATGTGTTTCACTGTTTTTCCAGCAATCTGTGAATCCCTATTTGCACAAATTGTCAAGGATGTGTTATTTGCTGTTGTGGGTGGAGGCTTGACCTGTTAGAAGCTGCAAACGGTGCCTGCTGTGAGATCAGACCATGCCTGACAATACTCATGTTGCTGTTTGTTGTCAACAGAGAGCCAGGACTATTTTGGAATTTGAAAAATTCTTGCCAAAATGCCTGAGGAAAAAATTCCAGCTGGGAGAAAGGTGTAAAGTGGCTGAAAACGACACCAGGGTGTGTTTAAGGTAAGGCAAAGCTGGGAAAATGTGCTATCGATTCTGTTCTCTCTATGCTGCTTCAAGGTTATTTCCCCTCAAAACCCTCTTTAAAATATTGCTGTTATCTCTACAAATTATGCCAGATGTACGAAAATATAATTTGGTTTCTTTTTCAGTTGTTTAAACCAATTGTTTAAATAGGGAAAATGCATAAATTTTTATGTAGACAACCTTTCAGTAGCAAAGCAGATTTTCATCTTCATATGTTTTTACTGTAGAAACATCAAATCTGCTTGCAGAAAATGTCACTTTATCATAATCTCCTTTGAATGTCAGCTTAAAAGCAATCACAGCTAAATTGATTGGTAATTGATGATTACCATATTAAAGAACTGTGCTGTTTAATGAAAAATTGCTGAAACATTTCAAGGCTGTACTAACAATGTGTGAAATTATTTGATTCTCACCTTCATATGGTGCCTAACACTGCAAAAGACATTCAGGCTTTTAGTGCCAGCAAAGCAGGTGGTAAAATGTGGCAATTCCAGGGAGGAACAAAGGGGGAAGATCAGTGATGTGGCTGGGGGATAATGCATGGTGATAACACAATTTATGTACAATGTAAACAGGATTAATGAGGTGAAATGGACCGAGTGGAAAACCCATGTTTCATTTATTAATGAAGACCCAGGGCCAACAGGTACTGTGGAATTTTATGACAACCTTTTCTTCTTAAAAATGCTTTTTGGTAGAGTTTTATACCTTTAAAAATAGAAACTCTTATATTAAACCACACGTTATTCTATATGATTAATATGGCAGTGGTGTTAAATTACCTTTAAAGACTTGGAGAGAGGGTTGGTGACAAACAAGTTGTGTAATAAATATATTGGATGACATAAAGGTTGGCCAGGAAATCCAAGACATCCATCTGCTGCCAGGGCAGGAGTGTCCTGGAGAAATGAGCTCCCTCTGGGGTGAAAAAAATTCTGTAGAAGATATGGTAGCAAACTGAGAGCTTGCTGTTTAAATAAATACATGTTTTTAACAAAGTAAAAAACAAGTGCAAAACTCTGATCTTGCCTATACAGTTTCTACCATATCCTGTTTTGTTTACGATGCAATTTTTTTGCAGATCCAAGCAAAATCCAAGATAATTCAAGAACTAATAGCAAAAACACCCTGAATACGTTTGAAGAAATGGATGATTTGCCTGAAACTTCTGTTTAGTTGTGCTGTGCTTGCCATGGGGCTCTTCTGAAGGTTAAAAGCATCAGCAGTGGATGCTGAAAGCTTTGTGGCTCTTTTGGGCAGCTGTAGCCAGCTGGGACACAAACTTTCAGTGACACAGTCTGATGGCTTGAACCCATTTATTCAGAGCAGCTGAGCTGTAATAAATGGGATTTCACTGGGTCAGTTCTGAGCCTGTTGCTGCCCAAGTTTGCCTGATGCTCCTCAAACTTGGCTTGAGATGTTTAACTGGATAAAAAAGGTCAAATGTGAGCTATTTCTTCCTTTTGTGGAAAATGGAGGTCATCATGATCCCAATCTGCTGGCATTTGGAATCTCTAACTCACGAGAAACTCATTTTGTATACTAAAAAAAAAAGTTAAGTTCTTGTTGTGGAGAAAAGCAAAGCATTTCAGTCCTGAAGACGACTAAATGAAGTATGTTATTCTGAAATAACAATTTTCTGGGTGCATTTGCAGCTCTTGCAGTGACTGTCAGTGTTACTGGAGGCTTGGTCCCACCAGTTGGAAAAAGCCTCCTCAGGTCCCAGAGGCTTTGCCTGATCTGTGCAATCCCCAGGGAGTAATTGGAGTTTATTGCTGGTTATTTATTCCTGTGTGTCTGTGCCTCCCCATGAAATAACAGGGCAGGAATGTAATTCCTGATGGAGGATGTTTGCTCCAGTCACAGCATCTTTACTTTTCCTCCTTGGCTCTTCCATGCTCCTACACAAAAAGTTACCACACTGGGAAGTTCTTCTGAAAAAATTTTTGCATTCAACCACTTCAGGGAAACAAGAAGTCAGTATTTCTTCCTCAAACGAAAAAAAATTAGTTCAATGCAATGCAATTCCAGATTTATTTTTTATTCAGAGGACTCTGTAATGCATTTCTGTGGCTCTTATTTCACTACCTGTGAAGACCTGGTACTATGAATTATATTTTTAGTTTTCTATTTTATGTGTGTGTATATAAGGAGAAATATATATTCTGTGTACTTCTAGATTTCAATTAATGTGTGTCTCCATGGCTTTTCACCAGAATTATTCATGTGGTGCCTGTTTTAAAGGTGCTATTTTAGGCAAGACTCAGGGGAACTCATTTCTGTGTTTGAATGATAATAAGAATTGCATTGGATTTTGCAGCTGTGGGCAAAATGATCCAAAAGACTTTCTTAAGACAGAAGAGAGCGTGAGGGAGCCCTGCAGTGGGAAGGAAAATGCAGAGATATTTACAGGGATGGTGGATGTGGGCCCTGCTGCCCAAGCAGCCTCCTACAGATGCTGAATTTCCAACCTGGATGGACGGATGGGATGCAAAGGAAACTTCAGCTGAGCTCAGCAGGGCACAGAAATTTGAGGGAAAGGACATTTGTGCACCCACAGATCACCCAACACCTGAGGCCTGCTTGGATTTCTCAGCAGGAGATGGGAGGATGAGAGGAAAAATTCCTGCAGTTGGGAATCTTCGATGTTTGCTGGTTCATTTTGCACCAAAGCTGCCAAGGAAGGACTCAGGACTGCACAGGATCCTTTCAGGGCCAGTTTTTGTACAAAGGGACAAAAATACCTCTTCACACACACTCAGGAACCAGGCTGGGCCACGGGGCTGCAGCCACTGGAAACACAGAGACCTCTGGGCTGTGAAACAGGGAAGGCACAAAAAATCCCTGCAGGAATATTCTGTGCCACTGCCCAGGTACAAAACTGTGTGGGTGAACTCAGGGACCAGCTGGGGGCTGCTCCCAAAAGCTCCCACTGAGGAAATGCCCTCCTTGTGTGGCCACCTCACGTGAATCATCTGCTGTCTCCAGGCTCCCACCAAGGACACTCTGCATTTTGACTAAAGCAGGTAATTCTGTGCTTTTTATACTGTGTTTATTTAAATTAAGGAAATAAAACTCATAATTCGATGGTCATTCTGCACTGTGTTGTTTTTATTTTGTTGCCATAGGAGTTACACGAAGGCAAGGAGAAAATACTTCAAATTTAGTAGTAAATGAGGATGATATCACTTTTCAAAGGGAGAATATGGGAGTTATCTAGACAATTAATCTTTCAGAAATTAATTAATGTATCCTTATGCAAAGTTTTCAATGTTTATCACCAACTTGTCCAATACATTACAAATAACTTTAGAAAATTAATTAAACCCCCATTTTATTCTCTTTCTAAGATGTTATGACAGACTTTGTCTCTACAGATACAGAACAAGCCTCCCCATGTGGAATTCTTCTTAATTTCCATTTCCTGGAATGCTCAGGTATGGTTTGTACTCTGCTTTTCATCAAAACCAGAGTAATTGCCTAAATCTTGGCTTAAATCAGAAACAGCTTGAATTAATTGTGAAATACTAAAATGAAATGTACAGCTTTTTAGAGTATCTTTCTCTGAAATCCTGTTTTTAGCTTGTTTTTATCTTTGTAAGTATAAAACCAAAATAAGCCCCAAGGCTTTCACTTCAGCACAGAGTGGGTCAGTCCCATATGCAGATAATATTTATTACACACACCCTCCCCCTCTTTCTCTCTGCCCAGCTTTTCCTTTGTCTCACATTTTGTTTGTTCACCTGAGGAATTAATTTCAAGGATCAACTAATTGTAAAAAGTGTTGGTTATTGAGGTTTGGGGTTATGAAGTAGAAAAGCTGTAATTTTTGTATATTATGCAGTACTGTGGATGAGCTTCTTCATAAAAACTTCATAAAAATATTTATAAATTCTTTGCATCTACAGGAGTCTATTAGAACAATAAACAGAGTCATAATCAGCATTATGACAATAGATCTCAAAGTGCTCAGCAAGGTTAATTAAATTACAATTTAAAATTAGATTCTGCATTTATTTAGTCCACAAATTACAACTGAATGACCCTGGACTTCAAAAAGAAACCCATTTTTTGTATGAAAAATCTGTAATAAGCTCTTAAGAAGTGCTCTGGTCTGAGACTGACAACCTGAGGTGTTTTGCAGTGAGTTTGATTTTCTCTGTTTTTACAAAAGCTTGTTTCTTTTCATAATATGCAGCTTCATTAATAAATGTTGGGTAGACTGTACAGCTCCCCTGATAGGGTATTACTTCTCCAGCAAGAGTCAAAAATAGAGGATCACCATTCTTCAGTGGCTTCCAGTCTTGATCCTTAGGGAAAGTAAATAAATAGAATATATTTACTTTCAGGTTTTTTTATATTTTTTTGTGATTTCTGAGTTAATGCTAACTATGCTAATTTCTGCAGCTTATGGTAGAAGCTTTTAAAAGAATTCCTTTTACTCTTAATATGTAATTTTGTGTCTGGCCCTCATTTTCAGAATTCACTAGTGAAGTGAACTAGAAGGAAACAACTCATTGAAAGCAGACACTCATTTTAGAATTAAAAATTAGGTTTGTATTTTAAAAGATAAGCTCTCAAATTGTCTTTTTCTTTGTAGTGATTTTAGATTCAGTGATTCCCAAGACACATCCTGAAATAATGAATGTGTGACCTTAGTGAGGGAACTTAACCCTAGGGGAGGTCTAAAGAACTCAATAAAACCCATTGGCAATATTGGCATTTTAAATATTTATTACTAAAATATACAACAGTGTAGCAGAAGCAACACAGGAATAAGTAGAAAATGTCACAAAATGAAACTACTTTAGAATTTACCTGGAGTTTAGGATGAATTATAGCAATAATTTCACCATTCTTATTCCTGGGATAATCGACTTTCTCCATTATTTTAAAAACCTCAATGGTGCATGGTGGAAACTCCTTGCCTAGAAAGAAGAAATGTAATTTAATGTCAAGATGAAAAACTGCCTGTTAAAAAGAACAGTGCATTATTTATTCTCTGGAGAATGGCTCAAATCATCAGGTTGTCCCCTCAAAGCCAAGTTGCAGAAAGATGGTCCAGTCATGTATTGGGACATATGAAGTCCAGGCCTCAATTTGCAACTAAAATGTGACTTTAACTTAAAATATATATATTTTGTAGGTGAGGAAATCAATGAAAAGTCTGTTTTCTAATGTTGCACTGTATGGAGTGCTATCAGTGACATTCAGTCTTTACTATTCCAGCACAATAATGGAAATTCTGATGTGTAAAACTGCATTATTTACTTCTATTAAAAAAAAAACCAAACTAACTAGCAAAAAATCACTAGCAAAATATACTCTGAAATATTAAAACCACTTATTTAGTTATAGGGTATTTTAGGTAGTGCACAGGTCTGACTTTAATTTTTTAATTCTTACCCCACCTTTTACCTGTTTAACTGTAAAATGTTACAGCCCAACCCATTTAACAAAATATTCTCCTGGAATATTCCATGACACAGGAGTCTGTAACCTCCCATTACCTTCATTAAAAAGCTGTACAAAATCAAGGCCATGTTTGACAATCTTCCTCATTTTGTCCAAAACATCAGCTCTAGCAACACCTTGTGGCTGTGGCCCCACCTCGACACCTGTGTGGAGATGAGGGAGATCATTCATGTCACTTAATGTCACCATCACACATCACCTGCTCACACTGCACAGCAAAAATAAAAGTCTGCTAGGTCAGTATTTAATGTTTAAGAGGGATTTTAAGGCACAGAGTTATGTGGGTTTTTTTAAGGCAAGCAAGTCCTTCTCATATATTATAAATATTTTCTGCAGAAAGTGGGTTAATTGAGAATAAGGATTTCCATCTGGCTTCTGTATTATGTAAGCCAGAATTCTGTGCAAATCAGAGCTCTTCAGAAGAATGGATAATCACATACATTCATTTTGGTAAATTTATTGTCAAACAAACAGCTCCTGGTGATCAGAGCACTCTGAAAACATCCATATTTCACAATCATTTCTGGTGGGCTGAAAGAGCTTTTAGATTTGATATTTACCCACAGGGTGCTTTGCCACAGACCGAGTGGTTGCATATTTCAGGCTGGGATGTTCAATCAGCAGAACAGGACAAGGTTCTGGAGCCAGAGAGTTCTGTGGAGATGGTTTAAAAATGCTTTTGTTATGCAAAACAGTTTAAAATGTTGTGCCACAAAAGATTACTGATGCAGAAGTGATTTACACAATGTCTTCAATATGTTGCCTTTATTTCAGGGCCCTCAAGGAAGTAGGACATCTTTAGAAAATGCACAAAGCTGTGTTTGTTGGTGTCTGTTCCATTAAGTGAAGCCAGGCAGCTCTGCTGAACCAGAACTGAGCACAGTTCTAGCCTTGAATTGCCAGCAGAGGAAAAAAATCTCCTCAGCACCGTTCCAAAACTGAGAATTGAAATACCATAAAGCAGATTTTAACTATTTTATTTGGGTTAGACTCCAATTCTCTTATGGGGACACATAATTAAGGCTCATTTTAATCTATTTGATTGGCATTTTTGCTACTTGAGGTTTCTTTCTTGTTGACTGCCCACCATTACTCTTCATTTAACATTAGTCAAAAGCTTTCTAGATCTTCAAATATTTTTAAAAAGAACACATGTAATAAGAAAAAAAATATTAAAAATAATCTTGTTTCTAAGGAAAAAAAAAATTAAAATCCCACACCATTGGCCCAACCTGGATCCCATCAGTCACTGTCCAGGTCACCAGAATTCAATCAAATTATGTTTGAAGCAGCAATTCTGCAAACCTCACTCTACCAAAATGTATCATCCTCAGGAACAGCAGAATCAAACAGCTTCAAAAGACACATCACTGGTAAGGGAACATTGTCATTACCTACTTCCATTGTTTTTTACATCTCTTTAATGAAGTTAATGTTTAACTATTTAGTGTGTGTGACCCAAATTTATCCAAGTTCCTGACAGATCAGAGTGAAAGCAGATTAAACTGCATTAATTTTCATAGACGTTAGTCTAAGTATTCCTCTTTGCCCATCAGTCTTAATAATGCTCATTTTAATGCATTTAGATATGATGAGTTTAAATCTGAATTCCCTGATATTATAATCAAATTAATAATTGCCTCTGATTAAAAAAAAATAATCCAGTGAGTAATGAAATATTTTAAACAGTTTTGCAGAAGAAAAAATAGTATATTTAAAGAAACTACAAAATCATATATAGTAATACAACATTACAACTAATAATCTATTTTAATAGTTCACTTAAATTAGTTTTACCTTGATATAATGAACCATTTGAATTGTAAAGTCATCCCTGGAGTTTTCAAGAATAATGGTACCACCCATGTTAGAAGTGGTGTTGTGAAGGTCAAAAATAAGGTCATAGGCATCATCACTACCTTTGGGGCCAAATATATGATTGATTTCCTGAGCCCTCCTCACTTCATATGGAATATCTTCCACCACTGGCCTGCTGTTAATATCAGCACAAAGAAATTAGTAAGCTCATTCCATGGCTTTACAGTCAACAAAATACGTATTAGCCTTTGCTTTTAACTGTAATTCCAAAACTGACTGGAGTTGAAATCATCTGTTTAACTACCAAGTTTAAAATTGATGAAAGCAAGCATGATTGTCTTGTAATTGTCTTATTATTATGAGTCTTGTGCAGAAGGGTATTAGAATTATTTAATCAAGTTTTGCCTGGAAACTATTTGTTTCTCCTTGTGTCCCAAAATTTCCCCCTGTGCATAAAAGTAACTAAAATTTTATCACCAACTTAGAGCACTTCCAAGAGTGGATCCAGCTCCTGCTGGAGATCACCTTCAGACATCAGCCCATGATGTTTTGCCTTGGTCATCACCCTCAAGGTCTTTTGGAATCTTGTTTTATTTCTTGTCTTCTCATGATCTGATCAAACTTTTACAGTCAATTCCTTCAGGATTCCTAAAGCTCAGTGAGGATTTTGCTGCCTCAGATCTGCTCCTCCAAAGTTTTAATACTTGTAATTTCAGGAGGCTCTGAATATCACATAATCCACTTTTGCATTATTTGGATCTGCCTTTGAAATTCAACATTTCTTCACGTAATACTGTTAATGAATACTTTTTATTGAAGGCAATGGGATTTACACCACTGCTTTCAGTATTTTCAGGATTTCACTCTCCTCTTTCTTGTATTGTAAAATAAGTTGTAATCTTGAAGATTCTACACTTAAGAGACCAGGGGAAGCTACTCCCAACACTCTGTAGGACCAGGCAGCTTCATAATATTTACTTAGAAATATTAGTTAAAATATGAAGACAACCTGCAGGTGTCTTAGTCTGGTGTTTTTTCAAGTGTTCTGTGTTCAAAGCAGCTGAAACCAAACAAAACCAACTATTTTTTTTTTATGTTTTTCCAAAGTAAACAATTAGAAGAATGGCCTCAGTGCTTATGTTTTAACATCTGCTTATCTTAGATGTGATAATCAACAACAAAATTCTAAGATGAAAAGCCAGATGGAGAGATGTGTAGGGGAAGAAAAACTGCCTGCAAAATACATACAATAAATATTCCTTTCTGTGATATTCACCTTTACCATTTAAACTTTTCTGAAATAGAATTTCCTGATTAGCAACTGTACCAAAAATGTTTATGCAGCAAAGTACACCTCTGGAACAGATGTCTCAAAAGCACAGAAACATCAAATCTTATTAAAAATGTAAAATCTGTTACTATTTTACAGTATTTCTTTAAAAATCATGAGTCAGTTAAATTATTGAGGGTTTTGGCTATGTTTTTGCCTTAGAATAGATTATTTCTAACTTGAAGTTTTTCTAATTTCAAGTTTTCAACTTTTACTCTACATAATGGAATTAAACACACTTCTCTAATTTCTTGCCATTTTTTCAGATACTCAGATGTCTGTTTAAATTGCTTTTATCTGCTGTTTCTTGGAAGTCTAATTGCATTCAGAAGAGCTCCCAAACTGAATTGCACAAGACATGAGAAATAATGACTCTGTACTCAGAACAGTGGCACTCCAATTCACACAAATGCAGCTTCTCCAATACTAATTTTAAATGCCGTTTAAGATAATGTGTTGGTTTGAGACTGATTTCACCAGCAATAGAAGTGAGTCTTGTTAACACTCATGCAATTTGTTCTTTTTTTGGGTTAAAGGTCAGTAATTTCAGTTATGTGACTGCAATGCTAGAGTAGTAGGGAGGAACTTGCCTTCAACGTTTTAATCTGGAAAGAATTTTAAAACCCAGAAAAGTAAAAACAACAGAAAGCACAACTGCTCTTACCCAAGGCTCTCGGGGTCAAAAACCCGGTTGAGATCACAGTCAATGTACCTGGTGCACCTCTCCACAGCCCTGGGGTTGGTGAGGAAAGGTTTCACCTCCACTCCTGGTCTCTGGATCTCTGCTCCATCCTGCTGCCAGTGCCTGACCAGGAGCACCCCCGATAATTCATTGCCGTGAGTGCCCCCGAAGAGCCCGACCCGTCTCACCCGGGCACACGGGGAGCTCATGCTCGAGGAAGACTTTTGTCTCTGGGGGGAGGGAAGAAACAAAAATAAAAATTTGTTCCAGTAGGAGATTTGTTCTTCTGGTTAGGTCAGATGTAAAAGAAAGTGAATGGATTTCTCCCAACAGTTCTCCACTCCTGTTTCGAGGCGGGATTTTCCACCTCCCTCCCCAAGGAGCCTCCCCTTCAGTTTCCGTATTTAGTAACATCTCCGAGGCTGTTAATGGCACTGTTGCACAGTCCAAAAGTTAACTCTGGGCAGTCTTCATAATATGTGATCTATAGGGAAATCCTGTACTAATGAACAGGATTAAAAATCAGGCATTTTTGCACAGCAAACCAGGTGTAACAGGTATTCTCATGTATGTTTGAGGTTACATATGTTACAATACACAAGGGCAGATGATTTAAAGTGAGCAAAACCAGCAACATAAGAATCGTATCTTGGCTCTAGTCCAGCACACAATGCTGAAACATCAAGTATTTTCATCCAAAAAAAGCCAAGAACAGCTGAGTTCCTCAAAGCATGTCGTGGCTTGCACGACCTTTTTTGTTTTAGAAATCCAAAGAGCGGTGATTAGAAGGAACATGAGCTGAAATTACAGAGCAATTTATCCACGAGTGACTTAGCCAGAGTTCTGGCTCCAGTTCTATCTCGGGATCTGCTAACACAGACCTCTAACACATTGAAACAACTTTGCCAGGGACAAGGCTCTAACTTCTGCAGTCTCTTATTAAAAAGGAAACACATCTAGACCACGATGAGACAATAGTTCTGTTCTCTCCCCAAAAAAACTTTAGTCAGCAACTTTTCTTCCATTTCCAAAAGCATTCAGAAAGACTTCTGAAGCTTGAGCCAAAGAGTGGCTGTAACTTCCATCCTGAGAATCAAAACATTTAGAATAAAAGGTCTTAAAAATAGAAAAATAAGTTTTATTGCTGTAAACAGCAGAAGTACTTGCAATTGGTATCCGACACACGACACAAACATAACAAATCCTAGATTTCAAGAGAATAAAGAATGTTTATTGAACTACTTCTTTTTATTAAGATTATATTCCAGTGACTGAGAGAACATTTGGCCAGTGCCTGAAAGGCTTTATATCCTAAGCTGACAGACTGTAGGTCCAGGAAAAGCTAAGCACAGGATTTATCTAGAATAGTTCTGCCAGGAATACAATTTCTACAGAAGTTTCTCTCTTTGTTTCAGTTCATGCATCCAGATTTGCTGAACCTTACAGCGAGTTAATACACAGAGACTGTTTACTTAAACACTCAACTGTATTACTCTGTACTTAGGAGCTGTCAGATATTTAATCAGAATGAGTAATACATTAAACAAAGCAGTAAAGTTGCATTTTACAGCGCTGGACAGTCTGTACTGTCCTTTGACCCCTGTCTCTTCAGCGGTGGTGGCAGAATATTGAATGACACAACACCCAAAAACACAACTCACACTCTGAATATGGGTTTGCTGAATTTAAACACAGCAGAAGTTTGAAGAGTAAACAGCGAAATGCAAACATGCAGGGCTGGAACATATAGTTTATCTTTTATTGCTGCTGGCACTGTAATGGCTGTAACTCCTTCCAAAGAGCTGAATGAAACACAGAGATGTCTGTGCACTTACTTAACATGCAAGAAGTTTGTCTCCTAAGAAGAGTGTTTTTAGGACAGAGACAGTGAATTTCCAAACATGAGTTTAGGAACTAAATCCATGGAAGTTTCTTTTATCCCCTTAAAGCAGTTCCCATCCAAACACTTTAACTCCTGATCTCCCAGGACCTGCCAATTCGGGGATGAATGGAAATTCACACGGGAGGTTTTCACTCTTCAGGGTTAAACACTGGGAACCATCCCTTATTCCTGTGCTTTGCCAATACTCACACACTGAAAAAGGATGTGGGATATTTTGTTTAGTAAGAATCCAGATTGGTTTGGTGCGTTACATTCGGATATTTGGGAGCACTTCTGAAGGAAAAGGATTGCTAAAGCAAGACAGGACCAAATCGTGCCAAGCACTCAGATTTTAAACAGGAACCAGCCATGTGTAAAAGCCAGAATAGCCAAAGAGATGAACAGGGTGAAGAATGCAGTTAGTTTTATTTACAGCCACGTTTGAGTCCACACACATCCGGAGGTTCAGCTCCTGTCCCGGGTTCTCTGAGGGTGACACCTCAGTAATTAATGAAATGCCACAGAGGGGGTGATTAAAGGGTTCTCGTGTCCGCCAGCCGGGCCCGGCCGCTCTCACCGTCCCCTCAGTGGGCAGGAACCGGCAGCGCCTTCCCGCCATTCCCGCGCCGCTGAGGGGGGCGCGCGCACCAGTGTCCGTTATTTTCGGCGGGCTTCGCCTCAGGACTGACCCTCAGGGCTGTCCGTCAGCGCTGACCCTCAGGGCTGACCCTCAGCGCTGACCCTCAGCGCTGACCCTCAGGTCTGTCCCTCAGGGCTGTCCCTCAGCGCTGACCCTCCGGTCTGTCCCTCAGGGCTGTCCCTCAGGGCTGACCCTCAGCGCTGACCCTCAGGGCTGACCCTCAGGGCTGCCCCTCAGCCCAGTCCTTCAGGGCTGACCCTGACCCAGGTCTCTCAGCCCGGTAAGCGCTGACCCTCGATGTGCCCTGACCCCGCAGCCCGCTCCCTCAGGGCCGACCCTCAACCGGGTAAGCGCTGCCCCTCACCCGGGTCCCTCAGGGCTGTTCCTTAGCCCAGAAAGCGCTGCCCCTCACCCGGGTCCCTCAGGGCTCACCCTCAGGGCTGACCCTGACCCAGGTCCCTCAGCCCGGTAAGCGCTGCCCCTCACCCGGGTCCCTCGGGGCTGTTCCTTAGCCCAGAAAGCGCTGCCCCTCACCCGGGTCCCTCAGGGCTGTTCCTTAGCCCAGAAAGCGCTGTCCCTCAGCCCGGGCTGACCCTCAGGGCTGACCCTCAGGGCTGACCCTGACCCAGGTCCCTTAGCCCAGTCCCTCAGGGCTGACCCTGACCCAGGTCCCTCAGCCCGGTAAGCGCTGACCCTCGATGTGCCCTGACCCCTCAGCCCGCTCCCTCAGGGCCAGGATTCTACAAAGACCAGTTGCACCTTATGTGTGCACCCGTGCATCTTCTAAGTTCAGTACAGCTGCTCCTGAGGTTTAGGGCTTGTGTTTGAAATTATGCCAGTCACTGGGGCTGCCAGAGTTAAGAGAATCTGCCATAAAGTCACGTGAAATTTGGATGTGTTTGCAGCATTATTTAGTTTGCTTTGTTTGTGTGACTTCCATACAGCAGATTTGGAGTAATCAGTACATCGCTGCCTGCTAAGACTCAGCAAAGAAATGAAAAGGAGTTTAGCTGACACCTCGACTCGCAGCACAGCAGGTACCAGCCCTTCTTTTGTGCTTTCCCATTCACACCTCATTATGCTGTTATATATACATAAAATACATATAATACGTTAATCTATGTAGCATTCATACAGCATTTTCAGTATTTAGCCCTAAAACCCATTTCCTATGTGGACTTGCATGGGCTATTGCAGCACAGGGTGAGATTTTTTAAAACTCAGAGGGGAAACTCAGGGAAAGGTTTCATTTATGGGATTATGTGCAGGAAAGAAGGCTGGGAATATAAATTCTGTGAGGGAGTTATCTGTTATGTGTTTATGAAATGCAAGTCCTATATGTAATATGAAATAAGTAACTTTGTTTCCATGTTTTATGTGTGGATTATGCATCCTTTTGCATTAATATATTATTATTTAAAATTTAATTTTAGGTTATCTGCCTGTACCACTGTTCAATCAGAAGAAAAGAACTAGACAGCCTCTCACTTCAAATCCACTTAAAAATGAGCCCAGTACTGGTTCTGGGACTCGTAGTTATGACTTCTCTCCTACATCATTCGGTAAATAAGACATATTTTATTTTTTTACTGCCTCTAAATCCAAATAAATCTTAACTTCCTGATTGTATTCTCTGAAATCAGACATTGTCTTTTTCAAGAACTATATGCATCCTTTATATCTATTTCTGAAAAGTTCATTATGTAAAAATTGTCCTCCAGGAAATTTCTTTCCCCTCTGCACAATTGAGCTTTTTATACTTTGTGCCTAGAGGGAGTTTGACTCTTTGTGTGATGGAGAATGAAGTAGCACTGGCATTTAAATAGAGTCTCTTGAAACTGACCTTTTGTTTTCAGTTGATTTCAATCAACATTCAAGTCCTGTGTTACAAGAAGAAACATTTGTAAGATGTCTTTCTTGTAGTTCAGAAAGGAACTTCTGTTCTTCAAATTGGGCTTGGAAAGAACAGTGCAGAATTCTGCTTTTAGTGCTTCCATTAGGTTTTACTTGCAATAAAGTTTAAAAGTTTTCTTATAATAAAGTCTCTGTTGTTAATAAGTCTAATGTTTGTAACTGAACCATTGTCTAGAGAAGCAACCTACTTGTTAGAAGTTGTCTTGTAATCACAAATATCAAAGGATCACATTCTCTTTTTTCTTTTTTCTTCCTCCTTCCTGTGTGAGCCTGTTTGTGGGACATTAGGCAGGGTAAGAGGCCTACACAGACTTATTGTCTTTCACTCTTCCATTTTTATTAATATTCAATCCTTTGTCTTTTGAAAATTAGGCTGGGGAACTGCAAATCCAGAAGTGGATGAACTGCAGAAAGCAGCAAACAGTGGGTATGTAAAAAACAAGTTATTTGTTGCTTTTTCGATTTTTATTTGGATGTTAATTGTTTCACAAACAACCCATGAGTGACTTACAGTAAAGCTGCTGCTGTGTCACTGATACTAAAAACTTATCTTTCAAAGCCCAGCAGAACATCCAATGGCTCCTTCCTTTATGAAACCACCAAATGCATCAAAGTTTAATTTAGCAAATGCTGGAAAAAACTTGGCTGCCTGCAGGTTGGTGAAGCCTTTAATGTCTCTTATCCTTCCTTTTTGTTCTTACGTGAAAACACATTTTACATTTTCCCATATGCCTGTAGCATTCAGAGAAACCCTTTTCATATCATTCTCAGAGGAAACCTTATTTATTTTATTTTAGAGTTAGGAAAATAGGTGAATTTTGGGTCAGGAAAGATCCCTAACACAGGGCAGGGCAATAACTGAGCAGGCTTTTTAAGGCCTGTTGAAGTCAGATGGATTTATGCACAGGTGTAATCACTGCTCTGTATATGGATTAATTTGGTGCAAACTCAAGTGAGTTTGAAGGTATTTAAAGCTAAAACAACGATTTATGGATTGCTTTTACATACTTTAATCACATACCTGAGTATTTAGAGGAGGTGCTGTGATAATGACCTGTTGTATTGCAGGAACAGAAATGAATACACTCCTTTAGGTAACACAGCAAATTCGAGAGCTGACAATGGAACTATGCGAAAGTTTGAGAACTTTCCAAGCAGTTTGAAAACTGTCCAGCAGCAAAAAAATCCTGACACTCGTAACCCATCCCAGCTCATCAAAACAGACACATCCAAAGGGCAGTGGCCAGTGAAACCCAACACTGGGGCAAGAAGTCTGCAGGATCACAGTCCAGCATATAAATTCAACTACAATACTCAGCAAAGTAAAATGAATGAAAACCAGTTTGGTTGTGTCCCAGAAGACAAAAGTCAGGTAAAACTTACGGGCAAGGGTTCATAGGGAAGACACAAGAAGAAAGCAGTAAAGAAAGATAACTGATGGAAGATGAAGTTTTCATCAGCCCAAGCTGCCTTAGTAAAACCTGAAGTTTCTGGAAATTTAGAATTGAGATTTTCATGCTGTAATAACCTAAAATCCTCAGTAAACTGGCAGGGAGTTGTTTGTATATTCTGAACAAATGCTCTAATTTTAATGTAAATATTGCCTATTTAACAAAATACATAAATGCCTATATGACCTTTAAAATTGCAAGTATGTATGTCTAACTTAAGCTTTTGTCCTCCTCTGAAAGGAAATTCCACCATCTCAAGTAAAACGTAAAACAAAAAAGAATTCTTTGCGAATCCTGTCTGCAGTCATTCAGAGCTTGAGGCACTGGAGCCAATATACTTATAAAACTGCACTGTTATTTGAAGTTTTAGGTAAGAATAGTAGATTTTAATAATCTAATCTGATAATAATGGTAGGGCAGCAACAAGGAGAGAATTTTTCAATAGCTTAAATACTTAAACCCACAAAATTATGATGAACACCATCTAATTTTCCTTTAATTCAGCTATCAAAGGTGACTGAAACCAGTACAAAATTAATAATTCAGTCATCCTCGAGCACTGAAGTTTTTCCATGCCATTTCTTTCCTTTCCTTGTTTTTAGAATGTGTTAGAATAAATTTCCTGTTTAGAAGGAGTATTCCATAGGGGGGTACAGCTTTACAGTAATTTTTAATATAATTAAGCTAGGAATTATTAATTCTTGCTTAATGGACCAGGTACACTGGATTCTGCAGTCGCACCTGGAGCTTATGGGGCAAAGAACTTCCTTCTGAGAGATGGAAAGGAGACCCTGCCATGTGTGTTTTATGAAATTGTGAGTATTCTGTGTCCACACATAACACAGACACCACTAGCTCCAATCCTTTTATGCAAAAATGCAAAACTGTACTGTGTAAAAGGAAGGCTGATGTTTATACCATATCGTTTCCTATTTAGAGCAATAGTCATGCTTGGGCATCCTCAGACTTCTGTTTCAGAAAAAAAGCTGAGACTTTGAGTTTAGCTTTTAAGTAGTTGATAACAGCAACAAATGATGTGTTTGACGTAGGCCTCAGAGAGCAGCCATGTGGAAAGCTTTTATGTGAGGTGATGTAATTGTCTGATGTGTTTGTTATGCTTTGATGAAGGACCGGGAGCTTCCACGGCTCATTAGAGGTCGAGTGCACAGGTGCATGGGAACCTATGATGCAAAAAGGAACATTTTCAAGTGCGTCTCTGTCAGACCAGCAACTGCTCAAGAACAGAACACTTTCCAAGACTTTGTTAAAACTGCAGATGTTGAGATGACAGCTTATGTAAAAACTATGAATGAAATCTAAGAGTCAAAATGGTTGTCCAAACCCCAGTTTGAACTTAAAGGCTGGACTTGTTACAACATTTACCAAAACTACCTTGAAAATTTGGTTAAATATTTTAAAATACCACTGTGCTCTGTTATATAACAAATGTTGTGTGGTATTCATTTGGTTCCCACTTATGTATTCTTATTCATATCTTTTTAAAAATAAACAATCAGTATAATACCTGTATAAAATAACAACAGTCCCTGAAGCTGTAGAAAGATTCCCAAGGACACAGAGGAAATAGAAAAGAATTATTTGAACACAGAACTTCCTTGCCTTTGTCATAGGAACATCTTTCATGAGGGATGGACCATGTACATATTTATGTGCCTTTGCCTTCAAACATTAACTTCCATAGATTATTCCTGCTGTTCCTATTTCCTTTTCCCCTACTTCAGAAGCTTTGTAGCAGATCTCTTGGGAATTGCTAAACAAAAGAGTTGTCAAGAAAACAGCAAACAGTATGGGGATGTTTTTAAAATTATTTTATTATACAGTGTTGGCAATTGGAAATTTCACATTTAAAATAATTGAAATATTGTATCCAACAAGTCAAATACAGAAAACAGTTAATATTCTAAAAAGGAGCCAGCTAGTCAACGCAGAAACACATTAATGGAAAATACAGCTTTTAGTTACACTTAAAAAATTATATATTTAGAATAAAACTTGAACCTGGTCCAGCAAAATTGTAACAGGAAAACGCTTTTACACAGTTGAACGCGCAGACAGTGTTTAGTTCAAAAAGTGATCTGTCAGTGTGAGCACAGGCAGTGTCAGCAACAGGTGAGATCTGAAGGATGTGCTTTACCAACTGCTGCAGTGATCACTGGAGTTACCATCACACCTCCAGTGTGAGGCAGGCTCAGGGCATGGATGCTTCAAGCAGAGTTTTGCCAATCCAGCTGTCGAGGTCATGAACACGTGTTTGATTTCCTCTAAATATAAAATGTTAAAGGAAGCTCCAAAAGGAAGCATCAGCTTGACTCATAAAAGGTGCAGAATATTGCAGGATGCAGAGGTTGGTGATTTGCACAACAGAACTGGGCTTTAAGAAGTAAAAGATTTGGTACAGCAGGGTTGTAAATTGTAAGGCTCTGCTGTAACAGCAATTGAAAACTGATTCCAGTTAAGTGATTGATGCTTCCAGTTCTGCACATGTGAAACTGATGTTAATAAGTAATGACAGGAATAGGTCCTGTGTCTACTTGGTGTGTTGTGGCTGTTAATAAAAATCTAAAATAATTTTACTTTTCGGGAAGTCTTCAGATCTTTGCAAAAAAAGGTTTCTACTTGACACTAACAAATCACTTTTTCTAGTGAAACATTAAGTGAACAGTCGTAAACATTACACAAAACAGAAAAAACCCCTACTCAATACAGGTTATACACACTACTCAACATTTTTCAGTTGTTGGGTGTTTTTTTTTCTTGACCATATTGATCCTGTCTTGTATAATGGTTCTAGTGTAAAGGCACAGGTTGGTTAGGAAAGAAAAGCCTGCATCTCTGTCTCTCTTCTTCATGGTGATTATTCTCTTTTTGCATGTTGTTTGTTATTCCTCACTTTTCTGACTCTTACATGAAAATTATCAATCTCAGCCATTCATTAAAAAAAGTGTAATACATCACTGAAAGCACATAACTCTGCAGAAGTGACTGAAATTTATTCTTCTTACTTTAGGGCATTCCTTCAACCTATTTTCTTAAATATTTGGAAGATTTAATTTCTCAGTCCCTGTGAGCAGAAGTGCAGAGCACTCATGCTCTTTCTCAGTGTACTTAATTCTGCATTGGAATCTGTATTTTCAAAGAACTTGCTAAGTTTAAGTGCAGAATTTGCTTTTAGAGTGCATGGAAATGTAACAACAGGACAATTATTGTGGAAAACAACGCAACATTCCATTGAAGTTTAGAAGGTGAGGAATGTAAATAAGACTGCAGAAGTCTTTGATGTATATTAAAATAACACAGTGATTGTTCTGTTTGCATTTTCTTATACATCCTCAACATGTCTCTGTCTGTCCCTTTGTGTACACTTTCCATTAAAAAAAAAAATTCAGGAATCAGTTGGACTCAGCTAAGTGAAGAATAATAAATTTGATCACCTGGTTTGTGCCAAAATACAAAACTAAGAAGTACAGCTCTGACTTAAATATAATCTATGTGATTTTTCTTTTTAATAAATAATAGAAAATAGAAGATGAGAATAGAATTAGAATTAAATGTTTATTTTAAATGAAAAAGCACAACAGTGGAGTGAGATTAGAACCCAATATTTCTTTTGCTTAAGGCAATCAAGTGCACTTATTTCAATGCTAGATAGGAATGAATTGAGTACTGTTGTGGAAATCAGACCTCACAGAATTCCCATACAGACTAATGAAATATGGCCATTTGTAGTTCTGACACAGCCTTAGATTTTGCTGGTCGTGTTCAATAGCATTTCACTTCACTTTTTTGTTTTTTATTAACAATCTGGACTCTTAATTGCAATGGAAATACTGGAATTAGTTCATTCTGGCTTGTATTATCACTACAGATAAGGGCCTCTGGGCACAGACATTTTTGTAAAAGAGCCTTTTTCTTTTCAGCCTTAAACAACAAACCCAAAATCTACAGTTGTCATAGTTCAAATAATTTTGTTAAAGTCCACCTAGAATTATAATTTAAGAAATAGTGATAATTTTACCAAGACTTCATGAAGATGCCTCTAAATGTAAAAACTGTGCCCTGAACTTACAATATGCAGGTACTGCTGATATATACAGACTAAAAAGAAACTTTTTTCTAGTATTCAATTCTTTTTAGCTATCAATCTTAATTTTAGGTCAGGGCTACTTGTAGGTGCTTTTTTCACTAATCAAAATAATTGTAACAAAATATTGATTTTAAAGTTACTGGGTTCATAAAAGTTCTGACATTTCTCAATATATCAAAAGTGAATTGAAGCTTTTAAGACTCACAATTTTGAGACACAAAAGAAACTGGGAGGTAGACAGATGTTTTGAGGATAAACTGATATTTTATTTTTTTGTGTAAGGCATGATGCCATTCTGTGTTTAGAGCAGTGTCAAGGCTGCTGATTAATCCTATTTCAATTCCAGAGCGTTCGCTGCTCGCGCTTACGGAAGACTTTCAATGCACTTTTGGTCTCTGTCAGTCTGACCTTCTCTTCCCCATCTCCTCTCCTCTCTTTAGCAATACAACTGGAAGTGCTTTCAGAATTTCTGCCCATGGCTGTAGACAGGAATGTTCTGTTCTTAAAACAGTAACAAAATGCTATAAAATAGTAGGTATTGGAGTTGGAGATATGTGCTCTTTCGGTGCATATTTTGCAAAGAATGGTAAAAAGACAGACAACATGACCCCAACAATTGCCAGCATGTACCCCCATCCAATCTGGCAGTCTCCTGCATAGTAGATGTCTGAGTTCTCACAGAATCTCTTCACAGTAGCAGAGTTGAAACCAAAAGGGTAAACCAAAAGCCCAGAAGCCATTATGAACACTAGAGAGGAGAGAAAAAAAACCACACTGGTTATTATCAAACATCGATTCCTGTGGTAAAAAAAATTATCTTATTTCAGAAGGACAAATATATATATTATATTAAAATCAATGGGAAAGGTCATAGGTTATAAAACCCCCTTGTGATTGGCAGATTATCTTCCTTTTTTCATAATTACCTCTTATGGACAGCAGTGGTGTGACAAGGCAGCAAGTTGGGATTTTTTTCATGAGAACTCTTGCCATTAAATAACTTCAGAAATGCTGTGATCCAAATTATGTAGCCATGTAAAAAGTAAGGTGGTTCACATACAATGGAATCCAGAGGAGAAGAATTCCTAAGTTGGCAGATTCCAAACCAGCTTCACTTTCTTCTCAACAGCATTTTTGTGCTTGAGGCAAACAATTACTTTGTTCTGCCAAATAGAAACTTTCAATGAAAGAGTTCAAATGTATTTTTTCAGATTCTGCTGATGAGGTTCTGATAATGTGAGACTCATTAGTGCTGACTCAAATTGTTTAAAACATCCTGCATTTGAACAATTGATGGAAAACAACACCATTTATGTTCCTTTTACTTATTTATTTTATGTCTCTTAGCATTGGAAAGCCAGGCTTGCCTCTTGCAATTACCTTGCCATTGGCTTTTAATAGAACTTCACAGATTTTAGTCTTTAAGAGATCCATGTCATATTCAAATATCAACTAATGCAGGTAATTGAATCAACAGCAGAAGCACTTTTCCAACTTTGAAAATAAGATTGCTCAAAGTACAATCATGAGTACAATAAATCTGCATTAAAATTCCCCAGGAACAACTCTTGGAGCCTGATTGTGCCCACCTTGAGAGTGAAGAGGGGCTGAGCCAGGCCAGTGTGAGGGCTTGCACCACCTTTTATTTGAGAGAACACTGAGAAATCATCTCTTATTTTCTATCCATTCTGCTAATCAATTACCATTGCATTTAAAAACTCTATTTTAAAAGGCTTTATTTCATGTACTGAAAAGATACCATGGAGCAATACCAACTTTCCTCTCTTCCCGTTTTTCCAGGACAGTGTTTTGTTCAAATTCAGGGTAGTGATTCAAGAACAGCAGAAATCAGAATTAACAGTTATGTTTGAGCTGATAGATAATTCATAACCAGCAAACATCTAATGAAACATTAGGAATATAAAACAAACACCACATGCTATTCTCTGTGCTTGTAATTGCCTTTCAGGTAGGGCATGTGCATATTACTCCAATTATAATATTGGAGAGGCTTCATCTGAAAAGTATCCACTAAAAATGGGCAATCACTCATTAATATTTTTTAATTAAAAAACACTTTAATAAGCTTGAGGGCTGGATGAAGTCAAAAAGTTTAACACACCGCCTGTCAAATCCCTGAATAATTTGAATTAAACCTTTCCTTCTCATCCAAATGGAACCGCTGAGTTAATCCCTTGTAGAAAACAATAAGATGAAGAAAAAGGAAATTAAAAGGAGAGAAAGTGGAGCAGCAACAAAGTCTGTTTCCCTCTGGGTGTCTCACATAAGGGTACAAAGAGAAGCTGCCAGCCAAGGAGTGGAACTCTCTGACAGCCAAGAGTTTCACCTGCTCCAACAGCCTCCCTCTTTCCTTTAAACCTCAGCAATGACTTTGCAGTGGTTGCTGTGGCCTTCCCCTCCTTCCCAGCCAATGGTGGGTGATGCTGCAAGAGCCAGTAAGGGAAAAATCCTTCTCAGCAGCAGCAGCATCCTGAGCCAGGCTCACAATTCCTGACCCTCAGGCAGCTGCACCTGCTGGGGGTCCCCAGGGCAGGGGGAGCTCACAGAGCTGAGATTTCTGCATTTGGGACCTGATGTAACCAGACAGGCTGGAGCTGACTACAAAGAAGCTGAATTATGTTATGCAGAGCTCTCTGACTGCACACGTGACACCCCTAAAAACACTATAAAATGAAAATACAGTAAAAATGGAGCTAAACTGGACAAGGACAGGGGTAATCATTTCAAATTAAAACAGGGTAGAGTCAGAGTAGACAGAAGGAAGAATTCTTTCATGATGAGTGTGGTAAATCACCAGCACTGGCTGCCCAGAGAGGGGGTGGGTGCCCCATCCCTGGAAGCAGCCAAGGTCGGGTCAGACCTGACCTTTGGCTGGCCCTTTACAGGTCCCTTCCAACCCAAACTATTCCATGATTCTGTCACCTTGTTCAGTAAAAATCACTGAAATTTCCCAAAAGAGCTAACGGCCAGCACACCCAGCAAAATATCCAGGGCACCTCCTCTGGTGACAGAAACATGGGAAACAACTCAAAAAAAGGGAGACTTTTCCTCCTGCTGTTGTAAACAGCAGTGAGAGTGTTAAACCCCAAACTAAAACCTCTCAATCCTCGGAGCTGTGCAGTTGTAGGTTCATTCTGACATAGCTGGGACATGGAACAAGGGATTCCCCAAGAGTTTGTGGTGCACAGGGGGTGCACCAGGAATATCCAGACTGCACCAGGAATCTTGAAATAGCCCCGGGGTGCAAAACCTGAGAAATATTGGGAAAGCGAGCCAGTTTTATGAGAAACAGCCACTGCTTGAAGCGAGGAGCAGGACTAAAATAAAAATTCCAGTTTGTTCATCTTTTCAAAGCCAAAATAGCATCTCATTTGGTGAAAAAAAATTCAGAATTGGAAACAATCCTTTCAATCATAAAAGCCTTCCCTAACTGTTAAATTTCACTGTTTTTCTGACACTGTCTCAACCCCTTGCTCCGTTTCACATATCTGTTCCATACATGTTTTCTTTTTGATTGGGTTACACGGAATTGTTTTGAAGGCTGTGTTTTACAGTGTTTTGATTACCACTCAGCACTGATGTTGCGTGGTGCCATTTAGTAGAAGAAGCTTTATTTTCTTTTTTTTTTCCCGAGGCTAGAAATAATCCACCACAGCTGAACGTAGGTGTTCCCATATCAAACGGGCTAAAAAAAGTTACCCGCGGTTTCATGTCCTCAGGCATGTCATGGAATGACCTCATTATTCTCATTTAGGTGCCCTCTTTCTTACAAAGGCTCCAAATATTGAACAGCCGGGCTCTCACCCGCAGCAGCCGAGCTCCCAGGCGTGGTGCTAATGACTGCTCCGTGGGGCGGCACAGCGAGCATCCCACTGCGGGGCTCCGTGCGGCTCCTCGTGGGACGCTCACCCCCCTGCACGGCTTCCCGACAACAAACAGCGCTTTTAAACGTGTCCCAGCACAGCGGCGAGCGCCTCTCAGCGCTCTGCGCGGTGTCACCCTCTGTCACACGAGGTGATGGGGCCACACAGCGCGTTCGGGGCTGTTCTGCTGCACGGAGGCTCTGGGGTGTGAGGGGAATTGCTGGTGAAATGCGTGGTTGAGTTCGTTTTTAACGTGGCTTGATCATTTGATCCCATGAGCTGGTTAAAAAGTGATTTTTTGGTTTATGATGTAGCACACAGGTGTTTGTCCCTGCACCTGAGCTCTCTGCAGTTACTCACAGCAAGTGCTGATGGCAGCCCAGAGCCAAGGCCAAACACGCTGCTTCAACAGTAAATCGTATTTTATTTCTGCTTTCTAATCCCAAACAGTTACAGCCTCACCCTCATCCTCTTTGCTTCCCTGGTGTCCTACAGCCAGATGGTAAATGGCAGTTTCTCTTTTGAAGGGTTTGCTAGCCAAGGTCTGATGTATTTTTTATTTTAGTTTTGAAATGGTTGGTTTCTGAACAACATAAATTTAATAGGAATAAGATATTACTTGAAAGAAGGACACTTCTTTTTAGGGAAAACGGGGCTTTTAGTAGGAAAGAATGGTAAATTGTTGGTGAAAATACTAAATCAATGACACTTCTAGTTGGGGAAAATAGCATTTTCTGCTGTTTTGAAATTAATAATATATAACTCTTTGTCATTGCAATGGTTTATTCATTTCATTAAGCTCCTGTACAACTGTTTAATTATTTAAACCTCTCACACCATTTCCAAGCTGATTTGAAACCAAAGTAAAGCAATGCAGTTCTCTGGAGGGTGTGCAGAGGGCACCAATGTACAACGCTCTTAGACACCATGACAAAATAAAAGGCTATTTCCATTCCACTCCTTTTGGCAAGACTGATGGAGTTTCCAACATCTGAAACACAACAACTGAATGGTTTTCTGTATTGTGAAGCACGAATGTTTAAACTGGGCTAAGCTTATGTTTATCCTTCCATACAAACATTGATATGGATGGAAATCCAAAGGTGGCTCACAAACACAGAGAACAAAAAAAAAAAGCTGCTTTATTTTATTGTGTTTAGGTGATATGTAGCAGTGAAATATGCTGTGTGCATGAATTCTCTTCCTGGAATTACCTGCTGTAAGAAGATCAGTTTGTCTTAGAAATTTAATTTGCTTGCTTTAGGAGTGGATTCTATTCCTGATACTTGTGACAATGACGGATTAATTGCAATTGTGGGATATACCAGACAATCACTGGAATTAGGGCTGAATCATAGGCAAGCAAGGGCATTATTCCAACCCCATTACAGATTATCACAGTCTTATGTCTTCTTGGAAGATTTTTATTGACAGAGCTTAATCTACCAAAGCAATTTTCACTCTTCTCATCAAGAAGTTCCCTCTTACATATAATCCATTACCTCCCTTATTAAACCTGGCAGCTCTTGGTATGCACAATCAGTTGACTTGGAATAACACATTTCCTCTCAGGTTCATATACTTTATTCACCTAATAATTTTATTAGCTCCAGTTTTCTTGATGTTTATGTGATTTACTTACATGATTTTAAATGAGGAAGCAGCTGCTGATCCAGAGCCACAGACAGTTTAACACAAGCCAGAAATCCAGGAAACAGGGAGAACCTGGCAGGCAGTAACACAGCCAGACATCTTCCAAAAATCACCTTTTGTGCTCTTCCTTGGCTGGCCTGCACTCAACCCTTCCCAGCACTCTTCCCAAGCAAATGTTTTTTTCCAGAATGCCTGCGGGGTTTTTACATTTGGGGTATTCTAGATTAATTTCCTTGTTCAAAAAGAAAACACCTATATATCTTCTATATATGTATCCCTTGAAGACAGTGCTAAGGAAGATCCAAGGTTTTTGTTAGCAATCACTGCACATCCGTGTACAAATGAAAACAAGATGGAATTCTGGGCTTAGCTGAAAATTAGTGATTTCCTTTTGACTGCTTCAGGAAAGGAGGAATTACCCAGAGTAATCTGGGGAGAGCTGAAATAGATCTAAAATCAGCAGGCATCAATGCCTTGTTTTCAATGCCTATTACATATAAGTAAAATAAACAGGCAAGTGACTGTAAAATAACCAGGAAAGTGACCTCTCAAGAATAAAAGAAACCAGACAAAAATCCTACTGCTATAACAGCAGAACTCTGGAGGATGAGGCAAACAGGGACACTTAAATGCCATTCTGCTCTGCTGAACTTGTGGCAGGTGCATGTCAGGTACCTGGAGTTCCAACTCTGGGAAGCAGCCCTAGCAATTATTCCCTCCAAGGAAGCCAAAAGGAGGAGCAGGGGAAAGGGATAATAATGCCCATATTCCTGGTACAAAGATGAGACTCCTTCCTTTGTAACTGAATAAAGAGCTGGAACTCCCAATAATGGCACAGCCACTTCTGGCACATCACACTTTACCTTCTTCTTTGTAAAGAATTATTCCAGTGGTGTCATTTCAGTCCAACACGTTGTGATTTGAGGAGCTTCTATCAGTGCTGGACTGGTGCCAAAGGAGTAGATTATAGCAGCTCCTTTTCTGGCTTTTCTAAATGGTGCAACTCACAAGTTAGCACTTAGCAGCTGTAATATAAATGTAGTTCTAACGAGAGCCTTGTAGCTTGTCAAAGCCCTTTGTAGCTGACAAAGGGAATGGATTCGTTTGTGCAGTGTCTCCAAACTCTGTGTTTAAAGAAATGCTGAGTCTGTGACTCCAGCTCACAAGATAAGGAGCTGCATCAGATATAGTAGGTTGTATTTTTATATATGCACATATATGCAAAATTATGGGGGAATATGTGTATATCAAAAGCTGGGCAATGTTTTCCATTTCAGTTTATCTGGATTTAGCTGAGGTAGAGTGGGAACACGTTATTTTAATTAAAGCTAGCACTGAAATAAGGGTGACCATGCACCCTTTTTTACACAAATCTTTTTAGTGCCACTAAAATGCCCCACTCAGTTTCTGTTGGCACAACTCCCTCATTCCACAGATTCAGAAATATCTACCAAATGTAGGAATAGCTGGATTTATCCCACTTATTAACTGAAGGGAATGGAATCTGCCTATCCAGACTTTGGGAAAGAAATTCTCTGAAGCCATCACAAAGGTAATTGGGCTTGGTAATTACTGCATTAGCTGCAAGTTTATTAAGGGCCACAGAAGGAAATGCCATCCTGGTGACCTTTGAGGCTGCATTTCACAGCCTGTTTTCTACATGAGAACAAATGATGAAAGTTGACTATTTCTGCCAAGTGAGTGGTAGCTAAGGTGAAGATTTATAGCTGTAATCTGGTAATCTATGGGCCTAATCATACACTTATAGAGTTGCGTGTCATTTCCTCCAGCAGCCTGGAATGATCTAGCACTGTGTAGTCTGTGCTGAAGGAGTGCATTTTGTCATCTGCAAGGTTAGGAGAAATACAGCCCCTTTAGCAGACTGTAAAAGAGACACAAGAGCTAATGTTTCTCAAAATAGCAGCGTGTTACATGAAATTTTACAAGACTCAGAGAGCTAAGGAATGGGAACTGTCAGATGCATTCTCATTTGGAACCATTATGATTTTCCTCTTTTGTGCTGCTTCAATAATTACATAGATTTTTTTTTTTTGGATATTATTTAAGTCATGCTCACTTCATCTCAGAGCAGCAAACACAGAAGCAGACTAATAATGTAATATTGACATATTTAAGTGCTGGATTCTTTAGCTGAGAGCAGCATGTTCAGAATGTATCATGCCTGTGATGTGCCTGTATTCCCTTATCTTTGTCACATTTTATTCAACAGTTAAGAAGTGCTAATAAAAAGTGCATATTTCAGTTGTTCTATTTTAGGTAAACATAACATGGTGCACATTTTCTAAGCAACTCCATTTCTACAAATAGAAATCAGGGTGGCAAACGCTTTGCTTCTCTTCTTAATTAACCTATCCTTGCCAAAAACTGCCACGTTCTTCAGCACAAGCAGGGAATGAAACTGATGGCTGAAAATTCAAATTAATGCTTTTTCTTGTGATCTTTTGGCTGAGAACAAGAGCAGTTTCCACCAACCATCTGATGCATTCCCCAGCAAAAGAATCAGTGTCAGCTGGGTCTGTGTGCAGCTGGAGGGACTGAGGGAACAGACACATTTTTCTTGCCTTTCCTTTCGAGCCAGCTCACCTGGGAAGGGGAGCTGCTGCCCAGCCTGCAGCAAGTCTTGGCTCCTGCTCTGCCTGTCAAATCCAAGTTCTTAAATAGCTGTTTAGAGCAGGGCCGAGGGCCAGGAGACAGGCAGTGATGGGGAGATCACCTGAAATGTCACTATTCCACATGCCACATTGGCTCCCTTCTCCTCCCCACCTGCTCAGCCCACAGGTCTGCTTTAAATCAATCTTTTCACCTTTCCCAAGACTCACAATTTAAGCAGAGGCAGAGGCTGACGAAAACAGATTTATAATGAAGCTGGTGGCCATTAAATACCAGCCTTCCACCAGAGGTGACCTTATTGCAAAGCGCTGTACAGTGAATTTATTTTGACCCTGCCCATTCTCTTCCTTGCCTCGCACACTGGCAGAGGTGGTGGGAGGTCTGAGAACAATGCCCATGTCTCACTTCATTACAGCTGCACTTCACATCCCAGCAGCCTCCAAGCCTCAGGGATAGCACATTCATTACCTCTTTCAGAGACAAGTATTTTACATATATGGCTGAAAGGTGATTAGAATCCCTGACACGACAGAGCTTTATCTGGAATGCAGCCGTGACAAATACGTGCCTAAAACAAAAAAAGACATCCTGCATCCTTCTCCTAATTGACTTAAGCTACAAAGACCAGCTCCAGTTTTCCCAGGGCACAGGAACTACCAGGAAGACACAAATTGCATGTTTTCAATTCTCCTCATAAAAACTGCCTGACAGGGGGTTGAAAGCAGAGCTTTCTGTTTCTCAGATGTCCTAGTCCTGTGAATGTCATCAGTCAGCAGGAGCTCACGTGCCACCACCTGATCATAAAGAACAGTTCTGTAACAACCCTCATTTCACGCTGCTGCTTCCAGCCCACCATAAATCAGCCACACCACGAGTGATGCTGGCAATAATTGTCTGCTCCAGAGCTGCCCTCTCTCCCAGCCCAGGTGCCCACAGTGGAGCCACGTGCAGCCCCTGTGCTGTGGGTTGAGCAGCAGCTCCAGCAGTGATGCTCCCTGAGTGCTTGGAGGCTCCTCAGTGCTGCCCACGGGGACTGTGAGGTGTTCAGGGCAGCGTTCAAAGCTCCTCCAGTGGTTTTAAAAACATTATCAGTGCAGCCAGCTCTGGCTTGAACCAGATGCTCTCTGCAGATGGAAAAATGGGATTGCAACTCACTGAGAGCTGCCTGGGAATGCAGCAGGGCTGATCCTCAGCTGCACGTGGCACTCTGATCCATCCTATCCCATCTCTTTTCTGGCATCCAGCTTTCTCTTCCCTGAGCAGGGTTTGCTGTCACTGAAGCCTCTTTGTGCCAAAGAATCAGCACAGCACATCTGATGTTTTGACTTCAGCCTTGTTTGACCCTGTGTTCCTTAACCAAGCCTTACACAGCAGATTTGAGGATTGTGGCCTCTTAAAACCTGTGGTGAAAGCTGCCCTGGGCTGGTTGTGCTGGCCCAGCCACCCTCAGTTAACAGCAGGCAGATCTGCCTTAAAGAACCCCAGCCACGTCTCACACAAGAGTTTAATTTAGTCCAAAGCTGCTGGAAGAAAGTAGGAAACCAACAAAAAACAGTTGAGTTCTGGTGTGGAGCTACCTAGGTTAGAAAAATTGTGTTGAAATGCAGAGTAGTGATAGAAATGCCCCAAATTACCAGCTAAATGGAAGTGTTTGGGGACATCTGATCCTTCTTATCAGGTTGGCCCAGCTGCACAATTTCCCATCTCCAATTATTCCAAAAGGCCCCCACTTCCTCCTTCATTAATGCATTTGAAGGATTTAATGAGTTACTTCATCAGGTTAATAAATCCCTTCAATAATTTTATTACACTTTGATACAATTATTCAAGAGGTGCAGCTAACAAATGATCATCATTTATATTTCTTGTCAGAATAACTTAGTTAATAAATTTGGCCCACGAAATCCAAAATCCATAAATAAACCATGGGGACAACTGAATGTCTGTGTGGAGGAGGGTTTTTTTCCTATTTCTGGTTAAGGTTCCATTGGAAATTCAGTAATTCAGGCTAAGGGGAACTGCAGGAGGTTGGTGCCTTTTGGCAGAGTCCTGCTTCCCACTGAGTGCTCAGGGGCAGTCCAGCTGCTGCAGCACTTGTGCCACTGGACACAACCCATATTCATTTGCCCCAGAACTCCCTCGGGTTTAAAATCCAGCTTCATAAAGGCTGTTCCATTCCTTGAGGCAAAGATCTTCAGCTGATTTTGCCCAGGTGCAGCGACAGCCTCAGAAATAAGCATTCCATTGTGGAAATTATTTTAAAACTGAATTGAATTGGTTGCCATGCCATTTGTTTTTCCTGTGGCATTCTAGTAAATGACATCATCAGCAAAATAACCTTAGGGGCAAGGGTGTTTTCAGAATCTGAACCTCTGACTGGCCAGCAGTGTTACAGCTCCCTGTTACCAGATTCATAATATTTATGGTAGGTAGGCTGCAAGAATGGGACCATACTATTTATTTACTTACTGTTGAAAGCCACCTCTGGCAAGAACAAATTTCCCATAAATCACCACCTTATCTCTGTAAGAAGGAGTTACTCTCAAGGACATCTGTATTATTCCCATTGTTTTAATACAAGAATAGCTCTGCCATGGATTTTTTTTTTTTACATTGAACTTCATTTATTTGCTGGATTTCTTTTTTAAGGGGAGATGAAATGCTTAAATAAACATTGAGCTTTCTTAATAAATGAACTGTTTCAGACCCCAAGCACAGCGATAAGATCCCAATATTTCCCTGAATATGTTTTTATGTAAAGAAACCGCAAATCAGTATCTCTTTCTTCTCATTATAACCAGCTGAAACTCCAGTTATGAATTCTGAGTTTCTTCTGGGAGTGCAGATGACCTTGTTAAAGGTTGTGAGAGTGCAAGAAAAGCAGAGCCCTCCAGTCCAGGGCTTCAGAGAAGTGAAGCCAATTTCTAAGCCCAGGTCTTGTAATCAAAAAATGCATATTTCTCTCTCCTTTCACACAGCTTTAGTCAGCATTTGAAATATTACCTTTTATATTGGGCTGCGGGATGATTTGTTTTTCTAATTTTTCAAGATCTCTACATCCAATGTTTTAAAATTGAAGAAAGAAATCAATGTAGGCCCATCAGAGGACAATATCAGACAGACAAATTCTCTTTCATGTGAGAAAAGCATTAGTGGAGGGACTTCTGTGAGCCTTTTGCAGTACCACAAAGGGGTGGCTGTGCCAGTAGAAGGGGGATCTATTAATTATTAAGTTAATTATTAAATTTGCTGTTCATTTGTCATCTCAGGATACTGAACTACACCATTTCTGTAAGAGATTCAGAGGAATAAACAGAGCGTGATTTGCACAATTTGCTTTGCATTTGCCACATCCTGCCCAAGCACAGCACAGCCAGGCTCCTTAATGATCATCATATATGGACAGACAGAGCAGCTCCCTGAGGGCTCCTGATTAATCAGGGAAATACTCATTTGTTTGGCAGGAGTGATGTGCATCTAGGCAGGGCAAAGGATGGACCCTAAGTGCACACAGCAGCCATCAAGGGCCAGAAGTTTCCATTCATTCAGCTCATTTTCCCTCTAAGAAAAAAACAAACCCATAGCACAGCTCAGGACACAGCAGCACTTGTTCTTGGCCCCAGTTCCATGAGGGTTTTGTCTTTAGAAAGAGGCCCCACAACCATTTTAGAGACTCCAAATGCATTGAGCTCCCAAAGTAAAGCATCTCTGCATCTCTGAGCTCCCAAACTGAGGCATCTCTGAGCTCCAAACTGAGGCATCTCTGAGCTCCCAAACTGAGGCATCTCTGCATCGCTGAGCTCCAAACTGAGGCATCTCTGAGCTCCCAAACTGAGGCATCTCTGCATCTCTGAGCTCCAAACTGAGGCATCTCTGAGCTCCAAACTGAGGCATCTCTGCATCGCTGAGCTCCAAACTGAGGCATCTCTGCTGCTTGCCTTGATTCCCCATTCAGGGGAGGACACGAGGCCTCAGCTGTGGGATCTGATCCCTGTGCATGAGACTTTAGAACAAGTTACAAGATTTAAAGGATTTTTCACCAGCTGATCTAAATCCCTGCCTGTTTTTCACTACACAAGAAGCTGCCCACTGATTGCAGTCCTTCCTCCACTCCAGCAGAGCCATATTAATTCTGTGGTTTGGCACCTAAACGTTTGCAGTGTGGCATTTGAAATCTTTATTTCAGATTTTATTTTCTATTCTGAGTTGGAAGTTTGCTTCTAATGAGGTGAGCCCTCTGTGCCTGACACGCATTTCCCTCGGTGTTCATTTTTAAATTAGCCACAGAGAGGATAAAACTAAAAGCAGATGTGCCATATTTTTCCTCTGTGTGTTTGGAAGCTCAGCCATGGAAATATCTTTGTCAGATAAATGAATTCCAGGTTACTGGGATAAACAGATATGCAATGAAATACTCGTGTGTAGAAGAAACCCTTACAAAAATGTGATCCAACAACTCTTCAAGGAAATTGCCATGTAAGAGATCCAGCTTTGAGGCTTACCTCAGGCTTTTGCATAACATCAGAGTCAGTACTTTAAACTGCAGAAAATGTGATGGGATCTTTGGATATTTTTCCACTTGCTTTTTCAATTTCATGGGATCAGCAGAAAGGGAAAGGAACCAAAGCTGAACTAATTCTGGGCTTCTGCCTCCAGCACTGCCTGAACACAGCAGGGATTGCTTGGTGGAGAATTGAGTATCTGTTACCCTTCTTATGGGCATCCCCAAATTGCCAGGAAATGTGGATTTTGGACTTGTTGTCAACATAAATGAGAAAGAGGAAAACCAGAAAGAAATGAGAAGGTTGAAATATAATCGAAAAGTAGTAGTTATTTCGTTTGGCTACTGATTTATTAATGTATTATAGCTAAGCACTGAGGAATAAACCCTCACTTAAAAATGTTCCTCAGCTCTAGGCAGGATTATTTACAGGAAACAAAAACAGTTAAAGAATTAGAATGAAATCCTGCACGTACTGAATCAACAGAAATGTTGCCACCAACCTCATTAGGCCAGGTTTTAGCCCCAGATATCTACAAAGAACCAAAATTCTCTTGCAGTGTGACTCACAGATTTATATCTGACAACACCAGTTTATCTTTCCCTGCAGAATCCTTAATTTTTATGCAGCCAGCCTAAAAACTTTGTTCCACAAGTTTGTGTTTCAGTGCAGACCAGGCAATGCTCCCTGCTCCTTTTTGGCTCTTTCCTCACTCCCATTCCCATTTGGCTTAAGCACCTCCTGAAATTTTTATTTTGCCTCCATGTCCCTTATAAGAATATTTTCCTTTGAGGTATCTGCTTTCTCAGCAGCAATTTTAAGGCATTCCAGAAGAAATATAAAATAAACCCTGTGCTCATATATATAATAAAGAACATGGTCCTTTAACCCTGTCCTTGCAAAGCCCAGAAGCATTTGCTGGACTCAGTGATTCTCCATTTGCTTCTGCAAGGAACATCCTGCACCTGCCAGCACAACACAGGACAAACAGCTTTGCAGGAGGAAACATCAACTAATTTACACAGAGCCTTAGGTGGGCTATTAGCCCTGCACAAAAACAGGAACGTGTAATTACTGCATCCACTGACAGAACTCAATTGGATGGACTACAAAGAAGCAATGAGTGAAACAATTAACAACAAAGCCCAAGCAAACTGCTCTGATGGGCAGCCACGGCCTGGCTGAATGAGAGACAGCTCAGATTTCCCTCTGCTGTCCCAGGGATGTGTCCACCCCAAAATTGTCACTCAAAAGTGCCCGCAGGTGAGCTCCTGTCAGAGCCACTGACCCGCTGATCTGCTCTGGGTCATGTAAGATACAACAGCTCAGCTCAGGAGTACCTTCCCAGCACCATTAATTTATCAATCCTTTCTTTCTCCTGTGTCTCTGGTGGTTGCTCCTCCAGGCCTGGTGCCTTTTTGGGAGGATGCAGCTCAGCAGAGCAGCTCAGCCAACAGGGCAGTGCAGCAGATGCTGCCCCGAAAGCCTGATGGAAAAGCTGCTCCACAGGCTTTAGTTCATTAAGGTAATTGCAACTGCTCTGTGGACAGTGCACAGTTACATTTGGGATGGCAAATCCATCCAAAAGAAAAGCATCCCCACTCTGCAGCTCTCCAGCCACGCAGGTTAATTGTGAGTACTTTGCAGTGCCTGTGGCAAGGCAGGAACCTGGGGGGTTTCTGGCACAGCTTCTGCCCACAATTTGATTTAATGCCCTCCATGAACAATTGCATCTCAGTGCTTGTAATAAGGAAATGTCATAAAGGTACCTGCTGCCTGCTCCAACATCTTTTGGCTCTGACAGCTCAAATTTACAGCTTTAATTCAGCAGCCTGGAAGCTTGGTATTCTGTACACACACGGTAGAGGGCTGGAGGGACAATATTTTATAAAAGTTCACCTGTGTTCAGCCACTCCTGGAGGAGATAACCCCTTGGACCTTGTGTGCAATGATTTGCAGACAAATTCACACTCCAGATTGTCCAGTGGCAAATTACAAAGCTCTGATCAAACCCCAGTGTGCCTGGGTGTATTCACTGGAATGTTTTGCCTCTGTAGCAAAAAGAGTTGAACTTTCAGCAGCTCAAACAAGTGCTCAGCAGGGATCTCTCAGCCCTGAGCATCCCCAGCAGGAGGAGAGGGCCCTTCAAAGCAAGGCTGATATCCCTGATCCTGAGAGATCAATTCCCCAAATTTACAGCTGAAACACAGAGCTAAGAGCCCATGGGAAAGGTGCTGCCACACCAGCACTGCTGGGGAGACTCTGGGTGGAGCAGCTGTGGGATTTCCTGTAGGAAAAGCTGGGCTGGGCATGGCCAGGACACTCACCCTGCTGGGGAAGGGAGCTTTGGGCAGAGCTGAAGGGAGCAGAACTCCAGGCACTGTCCTGGCTGCTCTGTCACATTCTGCTCCTTTTGCAATCCCATTTCCATCCCCTGGCCCTGCTCCTGCCGTGCTCCCAGGGGTCACTTTGGGGCTGTCACAAACTGCAAACGTCCCCAATCTGGGCAGGAGATGCAGCTGTTTAATGAGCCCTGCTGTCATTACAACAAAATGACTCAAGGACTTCCTTAAAAAAGCCTCTTATTTATAGTATCATAGATTACCTTGATGTCTTTTAACAGAGGTGCTTGGAAGTGCTGAGCAAACGTTATGAGATGGCCGTGAAATAATGGGAATTTAAACAGAATCTAACAAGGAGAACATAAACATTGGATGGAAAGAGAAAGCATTTGTTGAGATCTTTAGCAAAGGAGTATTCTTAGGAAAAGTCTGCACTTCTGAGCTGGAGTTTTACAGCACATTTTGCACATGGGAGTCAGTGCAAGTGTGTACTCTGGCACAACTTTTGCATTGTGCCAGTTTTTCTTTTATGGCATTAATTTCGGTTTGTGCTTTAATCTGTAGTGGAGAGATGGAAAATGTGATTTGTACCAACCTCTGTGTGTGTCAGTGCAGGCTTTCTTGTGCCAGACAAACAGTCTAGAAGAACTACAGCTACACATCCCTGTTTGGACAAGAAAAATATTCAAAGTATCTGTGTGGTGAATGAGGGAGATACCTGGGACATGCTGATTTAAACCTGGCCAGGTCCTTGAGTTCCTACAGGGGATAATTATAGGTGAAATCTTCAACGGAACTGTATTAATCAGAGAAGGCTCATCTGCCAGGGCCCTTCCCGTCACAACTCAAACAGCAGCAAGGAAATGAAGCAGTAATGACAGGGCCTCCATTTAGCCTCCAAATCTCTTTTCTTAGGTACCCATATTTTAATGAGATTTACGTGCTTTTTAACCTAGGAGACGTTTTGATGATCTTAGATACAGTCTCTAATTAAACATTCTGTAATTAAACTTGGTTTATCTCTGTCAAATGCCAAGGAATCCGAGCAAGCCAGGTTAAGCCCTACTTTAACTCTGAGACATTCATGGAAGATGATGTTTAATACTTTGTAAAGCTCTCTAAAGCTGCCATGGGAGCAGGAGGATGTCCCAGCACCTGAGATCCCCTGTGGAGCAGAGCAAAGGAAAGCCCAGGCTGATGATCTGCTCCCAGCCTCTTCCCTGGCTTGGTTGGAAATTCCTGCCTCTATGGACTCATTCCATTTTTTCCCCAAGCTCTGATGAGATTCCCATATGGGATGTGGCATTGCTTTAATCTGGGGGAAAAAAAAACCCTTTTGGAAAACATACAGATGACATAAATGCAGTGAGTTTTGAATGTCTTCATTCTCACATGCCAGTGTGCAGCACTGCATCCCAGAAAAATACATTTAAAATAATAATTGTAATGAATTTGTGGAGGGTCTGGCTCCTGTCTCTCAGACAGATCTGTGCCACGCTCGCCTTCGCTTGCTGCATCTGTGAAACATCCATTATTTTCCGTGGTGTAAATGATCTCATTTCTGTTGCTTTCACAATGCCACGTTCATTCCTCCTTCGAAAATTTCAGGAAGAGAAGCAATTTGTAAGAATGACAGGAAAATGGCTTCTCATCGGTGTACACCACAGCAATCTGACACACAGAGAGGCTCTGCTGAGATACACAAATCCTAATTCCCAATGAGTTTCAAGCAGTCCAGATTTAAAAAAAAAAAATTGACATCAACCAATTTGATCATAAAGATTCTAATTCAGCACAGGTTAATTGAGAAGTCAGATTTACTGCTATCACTTCTGGAGAGGAGGGAGATAAGCGAACACAATGACTCTTTATCAACAATATGGGGACTTCATTTAAAGAGAGAGCATTAGGTTACAGGCTGGGAGATTAGTAGCAATCAGCCTGCTCTCAGAAAAGAAAATGCACTGGGTGATAAAGATAGAAGGCAGGAAGCTGGTGCATAGAAATGAGCTTTGATGCCAAATATTACTGGTCAGATCTGGGCTATCTGTCATGCTGGCACTGAGCACTGCTGATGCACAATTATTATCACTCACCTGTGATCAGGTCATTTACCACTACCAAGCCAATGGCTCCTCCCACCCATTTCATTTGTTAATGGCATTTTAATGAAAAAAAAGTCCATCTAATATCTCTTTGAGATGACTAACCATTGTGTAATAGTACATAATGGTATATGAAATACATTTTCTTTTTCCCAATCACCCTTAAAAAGATATCTGCTGTTATTCTGTTCCTTAGCCACAACCCCATAAATCTGAGTGCAGTTCAGCCTTTAAAGGTGGCAGGCTTATTTTTCCTTTTGCTTTGTGTGCCATGTGTTTTCCATACCAAAAAGTGCCTGTTTTGTTGCAAGTGACAGAAGGAGAATTTAAAGGGATGCTGGAGGATCATAAAGACTCTCCTCTATCCAATCCCAAGCATGCATTCCCCTTATTGTTCTGCTGACTAAAGAATTAGGAACTATTAATATTGTCTCTGCTGGCAGGTCAGAAAAATACTTATTCTGTAGTCGAGCAGATTAATCCAAAGGGGAAAATAACCCTGCAAAGCCCTGCAAAAGCTGCTGTTGAACCAATCCACTTTCCAAAGCCAGATGTTTCCAATCTGTTTAAGTGTTAATCTCACAATAAGTCTTTTTCTGCCTCCTGAAATGATTTCAGCCTGTTTTGAACTATTAGAGAATTCATATAATTAGGGCAGTCCTTATTTATGAAGGAGCTTTTTTGGATGAAGCCCTATCAGTGAGTTTGTCAGATGTGCTCATGTTAATTATTGAGGTGTGTTGGGACCTCTTCCCATTTCTTGATGGGCTCTGGACACTGCCCAACTTTGGCTACTCTTCTCTAAGACACTCATAATGAAACCAGAGGCAGGATAATTGTGGGGAAGTGGGCAGAGGGAGAGGCCAGAGATAGTTTTTTAGAGCTTGTGATGGGTACGGAAAATAGATTTACAAATGAAGGCACTCAACCCAGTCTGAGAGTCCAGCAAAATCAGGGTAACCATGAAACGTGGTTGTAGTTACCCATTCATTCTGAAAACTGGAGGGATTTTTTTTCTTTTTACACACACACTTCCTTAGATCTTTTCTTGCATGACTTTGGTCTCCTCTGATAAAGAGCTGGTTTGAAATACGACAGCCAGGCTGAATTTTCAGCTGAGACCCTTCCATGGCAGGTGCTGATGGGCTCTGCTGGCAGGGCCCACTGTGTGAAGAATAATGGCTTGTGAGAGGAAGGTCACCAGAAAGGTCAGGAGGCAGCTCAGGAAGCCTTGCATTTCATGTCAAGGATCTTACAGGGTCTGGGAGGGCTGCAAAAACTTCCCTCTGGGGCTGCTGACTGACAGATCAGTGTCACCATTATAAACTGATTCTGATAAATCATGTTGATCTATAGTTTGCAGGTGGCTTTGGGAGAGCTGGTGGCCAGCCACAAATTCCTGTGGAATATTAGAGCAATTCCACAGGGAAAAAAGTGGATTATGCCTTGCTTTATGTCCTGCTGCCCACAGGACAGGGAGAAGCAGCATCCAGGAGCAGAACTTCCACACCAGGAGCTGCCCAGCCTCAAAGTGCAGCTCTCTCTTCGCATTTTGAGAATCTCCACAGACATCCCAGCTCCCCAAGGGCTGTTTAACCCCAGAATCCTGCAGCAAAGCCCCTGTGCCTAAGGACAGCAGCAGATCCTGTCTGTGGGAACTGGCTGCAGAGGATATGAGCAGTTGAAATGTCTGTTCTTACCCACTCAGGGTGAGGAGTTATCGTGGGGCTTAGGGATGATTCCTTTATCGAGTGTGGTATGAGACCAGGAAGGGGAATGGGTTTAAAATTAAAATGAGGATTTTCCAACTCGTCCTTAATATTTATAAGGCTCCTTTTGCCTCGCAGACGAAATCCTCAAGAAGATGGAAAGCTGTTCATCCTTATTTCTTGTGCCTTTAGTTCAGCTCCTCATTGTTTAGACTATTCTAAGCAGAATAACTGTTCTGGAAATGCAGTCATTTACAAAATCCAGTCTACTAAGCCTTAAACAGCAGAGACATGTCCTGCTATGTTTGTTCCTTTGTTGTTGCTATGGCATTACCACACATTTTTTCATGTAGGAAAGGAAATCCCGTGGAGACCAGATAATAAAGGCTTGAATTTCCAGGGCACAGTGTCCGTCTCGCCTCTTGACCTGTTTGACACCCTCTTTCACCAAACCTGCATTCACTGAATCCAAATAAACAGCCAGCCATCAAAGGAAATACTCTAAAAGGGTTGCTCATGGTTAGCCTTGATGAAATATACATTGGAAAAGCTGCATTTTAATCACGTTTGGAGTTCTGCATTTCAAAAATGGTTTTGTTTAACTACACCAGACTTGTCATTCAGGGAAGTTTCCTTCCGTAGGATGCCTGCATTTAAAAGTCAAGTTAACCAAACCCAAACAAATTTCCCAGGAGGCTGCAACAAAGCAGACGAGCGTCTCACACGCTCAGCCCTGACCCCTGAGCTGTTCCAGGTGTATCCCTGCTCTCTGCAAGATCCCAAGGTGCTCCATGTTTGTACAGAATACCCAGCTCTCAACAGGGTGTCCTGAGGGTTCATCAAAATCACCACACGTCCCTTGCTGGAACAAGCTCTGCCTGAAACTCCCCACTTGGCATTATTTGCACAGATTAATGCTGTGTCCCAGGCAGCCTGTCCTGCCTAAATCCCCTGCTCATCCTGGGTTGCACAGAATCGTTGTGCCTTTTTTTCACCTTAAAATAACTATTTCATGGTGTTACCTGAAATTATCCTTTGCACGTAAGTTGGAACTGATGAATTAATACAAGTTTGTTAAATGCTCCAGGACGTGAATTTTTCAGTACCATCATCTTCAGCTCCCTTCAATGAAGATCTAGCTCTAATTTGATCACTTGCTGATGCAGTTATTAGGGAAGAATGTGCAGTTCACAACAGACTAAAGAGTAAATGTCCAAACAGAATTGGATATTTTGGGCCAAACTTCTCGGGCTTCCTTTGCTGTCTGTCTCCCACTGCTGTCATTTCTGTGTGACAAGTTCAAAGGCACAGGAAGATTGAAAGGGCCTGGTGTCATCTCATCTCTTGGAGCCACAAATCCGTATTGCACACAGGATATTGCAGATTATCTGCAACAGGCAGCACCCAGCTTGTGGCCTTCCAAATTCTTCAGACTTCACAGGAAAACAAACAGCAGCCTCACAAACTTAACGGGCTTTTAATGCATTTGATGGATTCTGCATCAGCAGTTTCTAATGGAACATCTAGAGAGGGAAAATTCCCTTCCATGGAGATTCTGAGGAGAACATGGGCTGGCAGGGCAAGGGCTCCTCTTTGCAACCCTTGGATGCTGTGCAGGACAACCCAGTGCTCAGACTCAGAGTCTTCACCTCTTCTGAAACACCACTGAGTGTTCCAGGGTTAGGAACTGAGCTCTGTCTGAGCCCAGGCCGGTCAGGTACCACTTCACAGAGGCAAAGGGCACCAGGAAACTGTGACCTCCTTGGTCAGGACCATTTGACTCAACTCCCCAGAGCTGGTGAAGAGGTGCAGAAACTGGAGCTGGAGTTCTGCTCCATGCCCAGAGGGAAGCTGGGGCTTCAGACAGAGAGTGGTTCTGCAGTTATCAGGAAGAAGACAAAGCCTTAAATTCCTTTGTTGGATCCAGCTAGGCAGCAGTGGTGACACATTCCTCCCAGTCACATATCCTTGACTTTGTTACTTTTGCATAATCTTTGAACTTCAGCTATTGATAAATAAATTGGTTTACAAAGCAGAGAGTAAATCGCCATTCAGGGCTGAGCTGCTATTGTGCCACTCATTTGTAAGGCAGCTTTCAAGCTTTTTTAAAATCAGTTTGGCTTGACATTCTGTTTTCCTACTATTATTTATGAGCTCTATCTTATGAATGGATTATGTAAAATAGTTTAATTCCAGTTGTTGCAATTTCTCAGATGTCATCACAGAAAAGCTTGCTCTGAGTAGAACGCTCAGGTCCAGATTTTGTTCTCAGCTGTGCCGATAACAAATGAGACCCTCATCCACAGAGATCAGAGGGCTTTCCTTAGATTTACAACTGTTATGAGCTTTCAGGAAAAACATTTGAGCAATGCTCTGCTCAGAGTAAGCAAATTACCTCTCAGCAATGTTCTGCAGACTGGGTCAACCCACTTAGCCACTGTCCTCAGCTCAGAAACTGAACCTGGTGATTCTCCCTGCAAGGAATTATGAGCTGCACTCAGCTGTGACTTGACTGCTTTTGTTATAATGGCAGAAATGGGGATGGGTGGATTTTAGAACAGTTGCTTTCGAAGGTTTCGGATGCACTCAGTCACTTCAAAGCAACTAAAACCTCAGCAGCTATTTAAAGCAAAGCACTTTAGTCCCCTTTTGATGGCAGGTGTTAGCTCTTCTCTGAGACAGCACTGCTGGAGTGAACCAACAGCTCTTAAGCCTTTGCAGATGCCAAAAATGGTGCCAATTATTACTCTCCATTTCACAGGTTTCTCTGATCTCTCAGCATCCGATTTTGCACCTGAGTGTGGAGCAGAGCCTGGGTAAAAACAAGAGCTTTGTTGCTAAGGAGCATTTGGGATTCTATTGCTATTTATTTCCCTGTACTATTGCTATTTATTTCCCTATACTATTGCTATTTATTTCCCTGTACTATTGCTATTTATTTCCCTGTACTATTGCTATTTATTCCCCTACACTAAATGCGATTTCATTTCCTGGGATCAAACCTGTGATGTGGCCTGCCGCAGGTGTAGGTGAGGTGCAGGGTCATGCAAAGCAGAGAGAAAGAAGAATAACTACAAATTCCTGCTTTGTGTTGGCTTGTGGCTCCGTGGCTGCCTGGGCTCAGGGCACTCGGCCAAGGCTCAGCTCCTGCACTCACCCAGGGTTTTACTGAGCCCAGCCTGGCCCCAGATCAGGAGTGGCCCCTGGGAAGCCTCACAAGGAGCCAACAGGTGACATTTGTCATCTCAGCACACAGACCTGGGCACGGCTCATTCCTGTGACATCCCTGTGACAGCACGGAGCCGTGAGATGACAGATGTCACCCAAACCATTACAGGGCAGTTTTTCAAAGCTGCAAACACAGAGCCAGGCAAAAGCCACCCAGTCCCGTGTGTGTGAAAGGAGCAATAACAACCAGAGGCGTGGGGACTGCACCTTTCAATCAGCTCCCTTGGCTGAGCTCCCCAGGCCCTTCCAGGTGTGCCTGGCTTTGCATCCAGGCCAGGAGAGCAGGCAGGACCTGCCTGGCCCAGGCTGCTGCCTGAGGCCTCTCTTGGCCAGCGAGTTGTGCTGGTGCTCTGCTGCTCCCAGCACAGCTCTTCCCTCTCTGAACCCCAAAGGGCCAAAGACCAGTCTGTTCTGGGAGTCACCCTGCACAAGGCCTTTAAAAGCAATTTATCCTTATTTCAGAAGGCATGTTATTCTAATGGCATCCCGTGCCAAGCATGAGACAGTTTAAATGTTCCTCACTGGATACAAATGTGACCTTCATTAACTCGTCTTTGTGCGCGGAGTTCTACGGGAACAGCTCATTGCATTTTCAATTTAATTTAATTTGAATGATAATTTAAAAGTTGTTTGATGCAAATGCGACCATCTGTATCCTCGCAGCTGACACCGTTTTTAAAGATGGGTTTGTCAGCAAGGGTGGGGGGAGCTTGATGGGGAAGAAGAGCCACAAGCTCCCAGGAGCAAACTGGGAGTGCCTGGGGGGGGGAAGGAGAGGAGCTGAGTCAAGCAATTGCTGGTTATCAAAGCTGTACCTGACTGTTAAAGTCTGGAGTGGTGATCACAAGTCATCAGACCGTGCCAGCTCATGGCACTCCTTGTCTGGGCCCAGGTATGTGCTGCCCAGACCTGCTGTGACACAAACACAGGCAAATTCAAGGCTCAACCCTGCCCTGTGCACAGCCCAGCAAAGACATGGCCTGTGCCTCTTGTTCTGGCTTAAATTTTAATTACTGCCCTCAAACTGAGAGCTCCCGGTGCCTGTGATGGAGGGGAGGGAGGTGTGATGCAGACAGAAGTTCTTGTTTTGCTGTGACTCAATTTAAGCTGCAGGTTTCTGAGGACAAGTGCCAGCCTGCTCCTGCCCCCTGCAGTACTGGATGCTTGAAGGCAGTAAATAATAATAATAATAATAATAATAATAATAATAATAGTAATAACAACAAGAACAACAACAAAAACAGTGCTAATGATTGTTTGTTCACACTCACTACTTGGCTGCCAAACTTTGGATAACTCATTAAAACTGAAACTCTGAAGTGTTGCACTGACTTTTCTAGAGCTCGGTCTGGGCTGACTGCTGATTTCCTCCTAGAGTAATGTGATAACACGGGCTGTGGCCATTCCTGGCTTTTGAAAAAGAGCCAGAGGGAACATTTTACCCCTAATGCTTCCCTGTTGGCAGCCCTGCTTGGGTAGGATGGAAAGGAGGCCTCACTGTGCAGCTACAGTGCTGCCACCCCAGGGATCCTGCTTGGAGACTGAGCATCCCAGGTGGCTCCAGCAAAACCTGCCTGAACTCTGCTGCTAAGGGAAGGGATCTGAAAGCCTTCTGAATTTCAAATAATGCTTTCTTTGGCACCTGTGTGCAGCAGGCTCTGCACTGGTGTTGTGGAAATGTGGCTGAAAGCTTTCAGCTAAACTTGCAGGCATCAACTCCCCTGAGAGTGTGAGGGGGAATGAGGGAAATGAAGAAAATGACTCTTTCTAATCAGGAGGGGAGATTGGGCTGGCACTGTCTGTGGCCTGGGAGACCTGGTTTGAATTCTTAGTATGTGAGCTGAATCCTCTCTGCTGATTTCCAGTGAAACTCAGACTGCTCCTGCAAGAGCAGGTCATCCCTGGCACTCCCAGGAAGGCAGATCCCTTTTTAAGATGAGCATGCAGGGTTTATTGTCTCACAACTAGGAACTGCAGGAAATCCTGCTGGAAAAACAGCACTTTCTGTTGCAGAGATTTAATATTGCTGCATTAATCTAACACTTTTCTCACCCTTCATTTCAAACCATGTTTTCTGCTATTTCTCTTCTCTAAACTGGGACATGAGAAACCACACCACCTTAGACAGCAATTGCCTAAAACTTCCCACAGAGGTCAAGTGTCTTATTTTGTGGTGTTTCAGGTGGCCCTGAGAGCTGTGTTAGCAGCCACTCAGGAACAGAAAGCCTGGGGATACCTGTGGGGCTGCATCTTAGGGAGCAGGATACACAAATTGCTCTGTTAAAACTTGGTCCCATTTGAAGTTTTCACCTTTCAAGCAGCCTGGTTCTCTACCTGGCAGCAGAAAACTAAATGCTGATTTTTAATGGATGGCTTTCTATGCAAATAATATTTTGGCTGTATTTATGGGAATTAGAATATTGTTTCAGTCAGTTTTTGGAAACAAGCATGAGAGTTGCCTGGTTTCTTATGAGAGATCAGACTGAGTGGATGAGGTGAACAGAGAAGGTGCTTGGGAACAGAAGCTTTAAATTGCCCCTGCAAGGCTGATTCTGCTCCTTCTGCTCTGTGTCAGTGCTGCTTCTCTCCAAGCCCATTAGAGAAACACTTAACAGAAAAAGGCAACCCCCGGGAGAGCCTTCCACCTCCTGGAGAGATTTGGAGGAGAACTTGCATCTCTACCCATTAGAGAAAAAGTACTTTTAGCTTTTAAGTTCAAATGATGGATCCAAACAACATATGCTAGGAGTGAACACAGCCTTGCTGGGAGAGACCTTGCCAAATCTAAGGCTGCTCTAGCAATAAATAATAATCCTAATTAGGCTCCTTCCCTCAGGAGCACCCAATTTTGTGATATTGATACAACATGGCATTGGAGCCTCTCATCCTAACAGCTATTCAGAACGCCACTGAAGTGTAAAAAAAAAACCCCATCACACACAGAAAAACACTTTTCTTGAAAACAGACACTTAGAGAAAGTCACATTACTTGTGACTGTGTTTTCCTATCAGCTACTGCTGAAAAATAAGGGAAAAAATGAAACAACAGCTGGTCTTACTGCTGCATTGCTATGCAGGAGAGGGAAAGCAGCTATTTTATATGAATACTGATTGCAGTGGGAGAAAACTATGGACACTTTCATTTTCTCACAATGCTCAGTTTCCTGATATCAAACATCTCTGCAACAGAAACCCTAGAGTTTGGCTTTCAGGAGGCAAAACCTCTTTAGCTGGTGTGTTAGAAGGACTGCAGATTTCATCTGTCACTGGAAACCCTTCTGTGCTTCCTCTACAAACATCCAAACATCAAATGGTGGAGCTCTTCCAAGGCTGTCAGCTCAAATATCCTTTTCTGGCCTGGAAGATGCTTAGAAAGGGAAGTTGCAGCAGCAGAGATGAGAAGACTCCTGTCCCAGCCTCTCCGTACTCATTACACAAACTCTGCACTGCCCCTTGCAGCTATTCAGCTGGGAACTCAGCTCTTTTTTCCCCTCTGGATGTCTGAGCTGTGGCTCTCTGCTCCAGATAAACCTTGAAAGGAGTGAGAGGAAATTGATGGTGCTTTTCCAGCAGCGATTCTGCCAAGCCCAGCCGGGAAACCGAGGCCACGAGCAGCCAGCAGTGCTGCAGCAAGGAGCCTGTTAGAGCCTTTGCTGGAGGAGAATTTCAGCACTGCTGGGGCAGGAGAACCCCCCAAACAGCTTGAAAACTGAGCCTTTACCCCCTCGTGTCCTCATAAATGAAACATAAAGCAGCCGCCCGCTCCCGCAGGCAGCCGAGCTCCAATAAATCATGGAAATAGTCTGGGAGATTCACTGCCCTTTATTTCACTCGAGTCCTGTAACTCAGCTGTTAATTGGATCTGGGATAAAATCTGGTTTACTGCGTGTCCCCCAAGCAGGGATCTGTAAAGTTCTTCCTAGAATAAGAACCTCCAGCGCTGCTTTGCTTTGCTCCTGTCCAGCAGGAGGGGAGAGCAGCAAAGCAGCGTGGCCAAACTCAGGAGAATTTTCCTTGTGGTTCTCCCAGGCTGTTCCTGTTTGCCCTGGGAGTGTCCCAGGGAAGGTTCATCCTGGTTTTGGCAGTGGCAGCACAGCTGCTGACACAGGGTTGTTTCTGCTTCCAGACTCAAAGCAGTGGTTTCTGAGGGGCCTGGCAGAGACAAACCCCTTTGGAGCAATTCTCCAAGGCTGTTCTAGCCAGCAAATGTTTTATCCTAATGGTTTTTCAGGAAGATCTTAGAAAATTCTGGTGGTTTAATTGATATCAAGCACCTTTCAGCGGAGAATTCATCAGTGAAAGAGATGTGGCATGTACAACAAATAAGGCATTTGGAGGGTTGTTTTTTTCCTTAGGAAGGGGAACCCCAAATCTGTTTGCTCCTTGGTTTCCACTAATTGCATAACAAAAGAAATCTGAGGCCTTTTTATGAACGAATAAAACCTGTACCTACGGAACTGAGCAAAGATCAGCTTTTTTTTTTCAGTATTTTTTCTCAAAACTCAAATCCTAAAAATTTTAGGAAGAAAATTCGCTGCAAAGTCTCTTGTCCAGAGGTTGTCACCTCCCTGGTCCTGTCCAGGTGTGGCACCAGCTCAGGATGTCACCCCTGTCCCCTGCCAGGCACCTGCTCTGTGCCTTGCTGTGCACACAAACCATCGAGGGCACTGAGTTTATTGTTTGCAGACCTGACCTGAACCAGTATCTAGGAGCAACAGCAACATAATTAGCTTTGGCAATTAACACTGCTTAACTGGAGCTGCTGCAGGACCAAAGGCACTTTTTTAGTCTGCAAGAAGCAGCAATTAGCATTTCATTAAGGTAACAAGCCTAGCTGAGACTCCTGGGCCTGCTGGGGTCTGCTGATCTAATTTTGGGATCCATCAATGAGCCCTGGAGACACTGAAGTGAGATGCATCAAGGCTTTCAGCACCACCACCTTGGAAAAGATGCCTGGAGAGGGATGGGAAGGTTTTGTCTTTTCTGGGTTAGTGACCAGTGTAGGTGTGAGGAGTCTCTGGGCAGCACCAGCTCTGAAAAGCACACGGTGCAGTTGGGTCTGGGCAGCCCAAAGATTGAAACTGGACCTCATAGGACCTGGAAGCACAGGTGGTTCAGGGAGGCTCCTCCACCTCCAGCTTTCAGGTTTTACTCTGATTTCCTGTCCAGTCTGTATCCCAAGCAAGCCTCCCTCTGGTTCATTTTCTGAAGGAGAATCTATTTCTGCACCAGCTTCATGTTCAGTTCTTTGGCTGATTTGGTTTGAAACGTTATACATGGATTGGGATAGAGACATCTTTATTTTTGGTGGGTTTTTGTGGGGTTTTTTAAGCCTTGCCTGCAGTTGGGGCTTGGTGGTCTGTTCACCTGAAATCTGAGGTCAGGGGAAGGGCTGGCTCCACACAGGGCAGGTGCTCGTGCTCTGGGGCAGAGTGACCAGGAACTGCTGTTCCCCCACTGGACTTTGGGGATTTGCAATGCTGGGGATGCATCACAAGCACCAGGTTTCAACAGCCAGGAGCTGTAACTCAGTCCAAATCCCTCCCTCTCATCATTCATGCTCATTGAACTCCAGCAAACAGTGTTTAGTGGTTTTTCTAGGAAACACCACCATAGAATCAGCAGAAAATAACTTTTTTTTTACTGTTCTTTGGCACAACATTGGACAGAAAACCATCCTGCTATGGTCCTTTCTGATGTGAAAGGTTATTACTCAGTGCAGATCTTCCTTAAAACCTGTGCTTTATGCAATCAGTAAATTCCAGTAATCTGGAAGTTTCCTTAAAAAGTAGGCACAGAGCTGTACTTCTGGGAAAGAGACCGATGTGATAAAGTCAGGAATTTGCTAAATTGCAGTTTTATTGAAAAGTGTTTCTGTTGCAGCAGGCAAGGCTTTGGTGTCTCCCTTGTGAATCAGTGCTGTTGGGGTTTGAGGAAACCTTGCTCTGGGATTTGCACTTTGCATTTCCATAAGGGCTCTCCCAAAACATGGAGGTGCAAGAGAAGCAGGAATGATTTCCTATTTCCTAAGCAGGACAAAGTGTGCCCCTCCATTCAATCTTCACTTTGATTATGTGATTTTATTTTATGTCTGGATACATCAGGCTTGGGATTTTGGAGGGGGAAGAATCAGACAAAAGTCTCCAATCTGACTTCCAGGGAGTCTCTGCCACTGAGCTGCACGAGAGGAAGGAGCCTGGCAATGGGACACCATTCACAAGCTGGGGACAGGCTCTCTCCGTGTGATGTTGGTGTTCAACACCCTCTAAAACCCTATGACCCCAGCCTGGCCAGCAGAGTTTGTCACAGCTCATTACACAGCAGGAATGTGGAAGCCCAGTGACCTTTCCCAGAGGGACAGGCAGAAAAGCAACGGCACAAAAGAGGGAAGAAAACGTTGTACATTTTAGAAGATAAATAACTGAATGTTATTGTGATGGAAAACACTGGGCTGACAATGGGCAGGGACAAAAATGTTCCTTTTAGGGTGTTGGCTCTGGGATTTGGATTCTATTTGTTGAGCTAGGGGCAGCTTCCCTTGCTGCCCTGCTTGGAATTCCAGCAGGCTGGGGAATAACTCTCAGGTCCAAGTTAAAGAGGGAAGAGGGGAATCTGAGCTCTTTGGTGATGCACTGGGGCAAGGAGCAGAGGTGGGAGAGCTGGGGAAGGCAAAGGAAGGAAGAGGCCAAAGTGACACTTCTGAACTATTGAAAAAGTCAAGGCAAACTTCAGCTTTTGTCCTCCAAGCTCTGCAGCTTCTACAGTGGGAGAGTAGAGCCCCTGGGACTGCTCCCAGCTCGGACTGCAGAGTTTCTCCTTCAAACAGGTCCAGGTTTCCAACCATCCTGTTCCCCCTTTCATTTCACTTCCAGTTTTTATTTAATCTGACTTCTCCAGTCTCCTGAGACAAACTGATTAATTCTTTTCCCCTTCATAGTCCCCCGAGTCCCCTTGTTCAATCTTTCCTGCCTCAGTGAGATCTTAATAAATGCTGCCTGTGGCTGGAAGTGGGATTGGGTCTTGGCACTGTAATTAATTCTTTACTTCCTCCATGGCTTCAATATGCTATTTACAGCTGTCAGCCCCTGCAGGAGCAGAGGTTTGCAGACTGCCTCCAACTTTTGCCTCTGATTAATGTGCTATATCCACCTTGCTTTCTCCTTGCTCTTTTGCATTTCTCACTTTGCCCTGTATCCAGTTTAGTGTTGACACAGGAAAACCCTGATGGACTTGGAGACAACAATTGCCAGGCTTTTCTGTTGGCTTATGCTCTGTTGTTTGAAAGCCTCTTAGTCCAGGCTGGCTGCTTGTGACAGGACATCCAGCCCCTTGCACAGCCATGCTCTGACTGTAATCTCCCTAATTGCTTTCTGTAGCTGCTTGAGGGATTTTAACTCCAGCACAGGGACTGTCAGTGCAGGTGGAAGCAACTTGGAGGGAGGTGGGTGAGACACAGAAATGACTGGGAGCACTGGAAGGATGAGGAAAGGGTCTGTGGCTGCTGGCAGATCAGCACAGGGGAGCACAGTGAATGCCTGAAGCCTGCAAATACTACAGAATTATGTAGGCTGATACCACAAAATATAAATAGGAGTGGATTGAAATAAATCTGGGGACAATTGGGAGGAGTGGGGGAGCTGCTCCTTGCTGGCTGTGGGAGCCTCCTCCAGCAGGGAAGGAAGCAGGGAAGTGCTGGCCCTGTTTTACCTCGAGGGAAGTGCCTCAGCCTGGGACCTGCCCAGGGTGTCAGCAGTGAACTGGAAAGCTGCATTCAATATGCCAGTGAGGAAGCAAATGCAAATTTCCTCCTTCTCTCTCTTTTGGGTGAGATTTATGCCACCTCCATATGCACAGCCTCCTGGCAGCAATAAATCACAGAGGGGGAGGGAATGCTGTGAGGAAACAGATACCCTGCAGCTTCTGTGTGCAGGGCAGGGAGAGGGGATGTGTGGGGATCAGCAGCTGCTTCCAGGCATCCCTGACCTCTGCAGCTCACACTCCCTCTCCTTCCCTGTGTTGCACTGGAGACCACCCAGCAGAACCTGGGGATTTGCTTTGTAGCCATCCCCATTCCCTCCCTGCTGTGCCAGGGCTGTGTGTGCCCAGTCTGGGATGGAGCCATCAGCCTCATCTTGGCAGAGGGGTCTGTTAGGGATGAGCCCTTCCCTGCTCCCTGCCAAAGCTCTGTCCAGCATCTGACGGATCCCCCAGCATCCCAGGCCTCGGCTGCACTGCAGGCCTAAGCTGAAGGTGTATCCCCAGCCCCTCACCCTCTGGGACCCCACGGAAAATACACTTGGGATCTGGTTCCAGCCCAGGGAAAGCAGAAGAGCCACACAAGAAAAACAAGAAATGCACCCCAGGAGCATCTCTCATTTTGGGGACTCCAACAGCCCCCTGTCCTTGGGCACTGTCAGTGCTGCTGTCAGCTGTCTCAGCTCTGCCCTGCAGAAAAAGGGCAGTAACTCAGTGCTCTGCTCCTTTTGCAGCTCCTGGCAAAGGTGCCCAGCTAAGCTGAGAAACCTCCTTGTCTCTCCCCAGCAGCCTCAGCTACCTCCTGGCCTTACCTTGCAGCCCCTGCTCCTGGGGCTGTGGCTGGGCAGCTCTCAGCCCTGGAGGCACAGGAGGTGCTGAGTCCCCTTCACGCTGGCCACGAGCAGCAAGGACAGGAGGGCACAGGAGGAACGAGCTCCCTGCAGTGCATGGTGCCAAGCACGACCCTGCACTGCCCAGCACCCCTGCAGCTCAGCCCTGCTCCAGGAACCTGGCTCCAGGCTCTGGGAAAGGCGTTTGGCTGCTCCCTGCAAGCACCTGACCGTGGCTTAATCCCCTCTCAGGGCAGAGCTCTGACGAGCCCCCAGCAGAAGTAGGACAGCTAAAAATACTCGGTGCACAAAGGGAGCAGTGATTTGGGCAGGAGGGAGATGGACTGATCGATCTCAAATCGAAAGGTTCAAGAGGTGCAGAATGTGGTCTTATCAGGGCAAGCATCAGAAAAGGAGAAAAGATGTGACCCAGTCACAGAGCTCAAGGAAAGCAAAACCTAAAGATTTTGCTAAACTTCACAGCAGCAGCAGCAGAGCCTGCACCAGCAGTGCAGGGAGGTGCCTGCTGATTCCCCACCATATGCTGGCTTTACCTTTACTGTCAGTCTAAATTCTGCCAATTATTAAATTATCCAACTTGCAGCAGGAACGCAGTTAGATGTGATCCAAATGGTGTCACTACAATTATGGTAATTATCTGAAAACAAGCCAATTACTTCCCTCCTCCTCGTGCCAGTTGGTACCAAGATAGCAGCTGTTCGAGGCAAATTTGTTATCACGTTACTGTACATTTGTTAAAGGTTGAGGTTATAGATTCTAGCCTTTTAAATATTAAAGATGCTATAAAGTCATGGAGTGTATAACATATTAGGGTTTTTTTAAATGTCGGGAAGGGAAAAATTTCTTTCATATGCCAAGAGAACCAGTGGGAAAGTGATTTACTCGTGGTGGCTGACTAGAAATGTGTACTTTGCAATCAGCATACAGCCAAGCTATAAATTAACCTGTGCCAGCTTGTTACCTCTACCCATGCAAAATGAACTAAATGCAGAAGTTTTCTGAGGATCTTTTACATTTTCAGTATTGGCATTCAGGCTGCTCCACACATCCAGAGGCATCTTGCAGCCTTGGCCCCTCTGCTGGATGCACTTTCAGCAGTTTGTGCAGTTTGTCAAGTGTTTTGGCTCATTTAATCACGTGAGAAGCAGCACCACTCCCTCGTGGAGAGGGAAGGCAAAGAGGGCCCAGCTCTGCCCCAGGCAAAGAGAGTTGGGCCAAAATTGGGCAGAGCCACGGGAAACACTTCATCCCTGTGAAGAGCCTTCTGAAAACTCGTGTTATCAAGGCACCTTTTACTCTTGAACCTGTTCATATTAAGGACAGTGTTGCTTGAATTGCTGAAGGTGTCAAACACACCAAGCCCAGCACCCGCAGCTCCTGCCAGGGGTGCAAATGAAGCCCCCTCAGAGCACAGAGCAGCCTGGCCTCTTGTTTTGTACAGACCTTCCTTGAGGAAACCAGAGCCTTTCATCTCATGTCAGCCACCATATCCTCTCTTGGACTGACCTTAAGTTTTTTTTCCATGTGATGTTTTGAAATCCTTGCCTTTGATGTGGGTAAAATAGTCCTTTCAATAAATGTCAAGAGCAGATTAAAGAAAATTAAATGGCAGAAAGAAGAGATTCTGCCTTTTGGCTGGAACAGCATTTTCGTGACAACTGAATGAATGGGCTATGAAAAATGTGAATTTGCCTCGCTGTGCTCAAGGTACATGCCAGTGGGATCTGTTTATATCCACGAGCTTTACACACACTGCCTTGCATCTGTAATTCCCTGCAGCGTGTGAGCAGCCACAGAGCCCAGGCACAGGGCAGAGCTCAGTCCCTGGGAGCAGGTTAGTGGCATTAGCCTGCTGCTCTGCAAGAAATAATTAGCCACGCTCACAGATGACCTTCTCAGCAAGCCCTAAAGGCTGACACATTTGGGTTATATTGGAGCAGCAGAGGGAAGCAGTGGCAGGGGGCTCCTCCTGCAGAGATCCTGCTGCTCCTTCCCCCAGCAGGAGCTGGAGTGGGCACTGCAGCACCCACACACTTGCAGGGAGGGGGTTTCTCCCTCCCACAGCCCCTGGGCTCCATCATTTCGCTGGACATCCCTGGTACCTTCCACTGTTCTTAACTGATGCCATCTGCTTTGCTTTTCCTTTCCCAGAAAGTTCCTGTGGCTGGCAGAGCATCGTGCCAGGACTCTCTCCTTTCTGCATTTGGAGTTGTATCCAGTCCTACTCCCTTGGCAGCAGATGAAAAACCCCCTCACACAGGACAGTACAGGTTTTCTATTCCCTCCTGATGCCCACTTGATTCTTCCTCAGTGTCATTTAAAATTTACTTATTACCTTTTTCCTTTCCTTCATGTCATTTTCATGTTTGTTACATGTTAAAACTGCCCAGCTCAGATTTCTCCCAGTTAAGCAGCAAAACATTCAGCCAACAAGGATTACATTTGATAGTGTTTAAAAAAAAAAAAAATTAAAAAAATAATCTAGGCAGCTGCCTGCCCAGTCGTGGTATTAGATGAGAGTGAGTGTGTAAACAGGTTTCTGCTTATCAGTCCTGCTGCTATCTGCTGCACACAAACTGCTCAGCCCCACAAAATCCAATTTCCAAGAGGTTAGAGGAGGGAACTGTTTGCAGAAACGCAGCAATAGAAATCTCCAAAGCCACAGCCCTCATTACACTGACACTGAAGAAAGAAATGATGCTTGACGACTCCTGGCACCCAAAGCCGACATTTACTTTTGTGGCTTTGATTGGAATCAGCCCAGCTTTGCCATGGGATTGTTTCCTGTTGTTTTTCCCTGTTTGTGTGGTGGGTGGGAGCAGACACTGGGTTTGGGGGGTCTGCAGTGCACCCTGGCCCTGCAGCACAGCCATCACCACCTGTTTCCCCCTAAAAAGCCTGGAAACTCCACCTGGAAACTCACTGGCAGGAGAGAGGACACAGCTGCTGCCCCCATGGGGTGCAGGCATGGAAAGGATGAGGTTGTGTGTTCGGTGTACAACGTTTTGAGCCTTTTCCCAAGACCTGGATGTGGGCAGATGCTGCAGCTCAGTCCTGGAGGAGCTGAGCCCTCCCTGTGGCCTCTGGCACTGGGAATGCCCTGGGCTGGACACTCTGGCCTGGCTGCTGCAGGTGACAGCAGGAAGGGGCAGCAGGGATGGGAGATGGGCAAGGAAAAGCTCCCTCAGCCCCTGTCACAGGCAGGAGCTCTTTGTTTATTCCCAGATAGAGAGATCAGGAGCAGCCAGCTCTCCTCCCCTCCCGACACCTCCTGCAAAGGGCTGCTGCCCACAAGTTCAGTGCTCCAGTAAAACTGCAAACTGGGAGCTGATTAGGTATTCATAGATACTCTTTCCTGATTAGCTCCCCATTAATATTTCAATGTCAGAGCTGGATGCACAGTGCCTGCCTGCTCTCTTCCTTCCTGCTTAATTAATTTTGACCATCGCCAACAACAGCCCCCGACAGATAGCAGAAATTGAAGTGGGCTGGTCTGTGACTTTGCTTGCTGTAAACAGCTATTTGCAATTCCTTTTCATACATCACCCACCCGTGACAAAGAGATCACGGTAGCAGAAAATGAGTCTCCCTCATAAGGGCTTCAGAGCTCCGAGAGAACATTTGCTTATTCAATAAAAATAATCAAACAGACAATGCAGTGAGCACGCTCGGCAACAAGATTGGTGTCTCACCTCGTAATCAGCTGGCTGTTATGCCATTAAATAAAAAGAAAAGGAGAGAATTATTAATTTATCTCGAAAAAGAAAGGGCCTTTGATGTAGGGTAGCTCATAAAAGCTGTGGTGTGGCCCAGCTGCGAGGAGATGTGATAATCACTGCAGGCCCAGCAGAGGTAGGAGCAGCACTTCATAAAATGCAGGTTGCATGGCTGCCTGATGCAGCACAGCATCCGTGGCTGATAATAGGACGTGCTGCTAATAGTCTGTTTGATTTTATTGATGTGCTCAAGGTACACAGGGGCAGGAGGAGCAGTGAGGCAGAAATTATACAGCTGTGTTTGTTCCACCCCAGCCCAGGGAGCTGTCTGCCTTCATCCATCCATCCTCCTCCAGGGCCTGGAGGGATGGGGAGCTTTCCTGGGTCACAGCAGGGCAGCTGTAACCTCCCAGATCCACAGGGTCCTGACACAACACACTGGGATTGCTGTCAAGACGTGCCAGAGCAGCACTGCATTTACAGAAACAAAATTTCTGCATTTCAGTGCTGCCACCTGAGCTGCAAAAGAAGCCCTCTGCTACTGGATGTGCTCCACATCTCCACCCATTGCTGCAAACCATCCTGCCCCAGCCTCCAGCCTCTCCTTTCCCAGGGAATGCAGCAGGATGGGGACCCAAGGCCAGCAGGAAGGCAGGAGCAGCAGGTTGGAGCTCAGCTCCATCCCCTCCATGCCATAACTCAGGCTGTTAAACGCCTGGCCAGAGCTTGCCATCTGCTCCCAGTCTTCTAGGAATAACCACTGGGTAATTCAATCAAAAAAGAGAAGATCTTTGTTTCACTCAATCGTAAGTCACTCCTCAAGTAATTAGAATTTCATACCCCTATCAGGAGCAACAGGGGCTGTTCATTTTATGGGCTTTAGCAGCCAGAGCTGAGCTCCTGCCAAGGTTACGGCTGGGAGGAGAACCCAATTTCACATCTTCTCAGCCATCCAAGGCTTAGCCATGTTTTTAGCTTTTTGGTTAGGCAAGTGAATAAAGCCCTGCAGGACCAAGGCCTTTGTTCAGGAGTGCTGTTACTGGAGAACACAGAAAATGTGTGCGCTGGGAGCAGAAGAGCTGACCAAACCATCCAAAGTGCCTGGGATGCAACTCACAGGGCCCAAAAAACCCAAGAGTATTAGAAAACATCCAAAAAGGAGCCTTTTCTCCTTTCTGTTATGTTCTTTGGAGTAATTTCTCCACTTAGACACTTCTCCTGTTGTGCAGTTTGTGCCCTCTCCCCCAGCACCTCTGTCCTTTCTGGGGTTAATGCTCCACCTGCTCTTTCACTGCCCCAGGTGTGCAGCCTTTTAAACAGATTTATTCCCTTGACTTTGAGAAGGGCTTCACCACATTTTCATCTGTGTTTACATTGGGTGCAGGGTAAATTTCTCCTCCGAGCAGATCTGTTCCTTCCCAGCAAAGGAATCCGGCTCAGCACGGGCTCAGACAGGAAGGCAGAGCAAAACATTTCCGAGGCAGAGCCGGCCTGGGAGCTGTGCTACGTGCCCACAGGAGGACAGAGACCTCAGCCAGATCCCTGCATTGTCAGGCTGTGCAGAAAGGAAGTGGATCTGGCCCAGAGCCACTGCTCCTGTGGCTGTTCCCAGGGCTGCTTCCCCAGCTCAGCCAGCAGCACCTCCCAGTTGTCTGAAGGCAAATCAGAGCAAGCAAAGCAGGACTGAAAGGCCTCGTGTCCCACCAAAGGGTCTGTCCCACAGCCATCCAGGACTGTAGGTGTTGGAAAGACCCATTTTCTGATCTTTGTGGCTCCTTTCTCAGGAAGAAATGATAAATCCTCTCTCTTTGCACCCCTGTTCCTAAAGCCAGACTGGCTGGTGCACACACACAGCATTTTTAACTGCCTGGGCAATTTGTGACACAAAGGACAGCAGCTGCCACCCAGATTGATCCCTGTGCTCACCAAGGTTGGGCCAACCTGTAATGACTCCCAAGGTGGATCTACAAATAGCATGAGCTTCTTCTGATCTCAGCAAAACAGATCTTGAGGCAATGGAGAGCTCGCTGCTTCACCCTAAGTTGGATATCAGCCTTTAGGTTTTGGGTGCTGGTTTTGGCAGACAGGTAATGGTTTCTCTATATCCTGCCCTGCTCTGTGTCCTGACAGGTCCTTGTCTCCACTTTCAGAGGCCTTCTCAATCCCAGCCAGCACCCAACCAGCCCAGCAAGCCTTTACATCTCCCCCAAGGCCAGAGACTCTCTCCATGCTGCTAATATTGGTCTGAGCAACAGGCCAAAAACTCCAGCATTTCCAGAGACTGGGCTGGCCAAAGCTCCCTGAAATGCAAAGTGCAAACTGCTCCTGACAGTCCTGAGCTCCCTGGCAGCATCAGAGGGGACAGGCAGGCTTTTTCCTCAGTGTCACACGCTGAGCTCTGTCCAGATGGATGAGTCAATAAAGATGATGTGGTGTCTACACAATTGTTTCAGGATGCATGAAATTCAGCCGTGAGCTCCTCCCCAGAGCAAGGGAGGGCATTCAGGTGGCCCTGGAGGGGGATTGCAGGGTCTGGCTTCATCTTCCCAGCAACAGCCAACAAACATGAGCCAAGCAAGGAGGGGGAAAGGGAAAAGTCAAAAAAAGAACCATCAGCTGAACGTGTAATTACACACAAGGAGATAGGAGGATGTGATCCTGCTCAGCACTGTGGGCATGCAGCAAGCAGGCTGGGCAGCCACTAATGACAGCTGTTCAATGATAAATGCTCTCCAGATCTGCAGCATTTGGTTTATTACACAACCTGAACTTGCAAGGGAAGGGGGACCCTCTACTGCAGTGGTTTTCTGCTGCAACAACCCATGAGCTCAATTAAACTTCGTGAAAGATGAGTTTTATCAAAGCCATCCCTCACCAAAAATTCAACAAGGAGCCTGATTGGAAAGATATGGCTTGAGGAGCCTTTGGGTAACACTCCTGAGTTGCACCCTGGTGCCTTGAAAATGTTAGAATGCAGGTAAATGTCCTGTGTTGTAGAAGAAACAACTGTCTGTAAACTGAAGGGAGAGTCACAGGCACAGGGAATCAAATGAAATATGGATTTTGCCATCTGGAACACGTGGCTCTGGCACAGTGCTGGGCTCCTTGGGGCTTGTATTTCCTCAGGGGCAGCAGTGCTGGAGTCCCAGTGGCACTTGTTATTTGTAGTTTCCATTTATTACAAAGCACTGTTATTATTTACAGAATATACTTTCTTTATGGACTGTTACAGCATCCAAGTGCAATAACGGGTCTAAGCTCAAGTCCCTGGGAGAACCATTGAAAGAGAAGCAATTCAGCCACATATTAATATGACAAGGATTTCCCCAGGTTTAAGGGAATAAAAAATATGCTTTGTACAAGTGAAATAGTTCTTTCTTGCAGTATAAAGCTGCTCTTTTCTGATGATAGCAATGAAAGAATATTGCTTCTGTCACTGATGCCACTGGAAATGTATTGCCCCTCTCCAAAAAGCCAATGAAAGGACATGGCTGGTTTATTCTCTAAATGAGGCTACTGAGAAACGCTCAGCTCCTGGCATGAGCTGCTGCTGCTGCTGCTGGGACCTGTCCTGAAGGGAGGGCACAGGCACCAAGGCAGCAGCTCTGTGCCAAATGGCAAAACCCACCTGGAGAGAATCAGAGCACGGCTTGAGAACTGAGCAGAGCAAAGAAAACTGCCCAGATGTCAGCTGGAAATGAATCCCCATCTTCTGTCACTGGGGTGGAGCAGGGCTCAGCTGCTCCAGAGCACAGCCAGGGTTTGGCTCCTTCTCCTTCTGCACCTCGTGTGAAATGAGCTGGGCCCTGGGGAAGGCTGATCTGCACTTAACCTGTGGCACAGTGAGAGCTGCCGGCCCCTCTCCTTTCACTGCTGTGTTTAATGGCCTGCCTCTCCAATGAAGATTTTAGGTTTGGGGAGTAAAATCATGAAATTATTCTCAGACCGAGATGATCTGTCACTCGAATGCACGCACTGGAGTGAGCACAGAGAAATTACTGTTTCAGCAGAAGTGAAAATTTCCTGAAAGGCTGAAGTTGATGTTTGTGGTTCCACTTTCATGCCCGTCGAGCTGTGGATCTGACAAGTTCATTTTCCTCCCCTGCAACATCCTCCCAGGCGACACCTCCCAGCTGGGAGGTAAATGGGAAAAAAAGTCAATTGTTGGTTCTAACACAGGAGTTCATCAAATTCTTAAGCACACAGAGTGATGGAATAACAACACCTGGGCCTGGTTCTGGTGCCCAGCACCTCTGCAGGGCTCAGGGCAGTCCTTGCTCCAGGACAAACCTGCCCAAAGATGGCAGTGGCTTCTACTGAGCTGAATTCTGGAGGAAATTAGCAAAAAATGCAGCAGAAGAGGAGTTGTATCAGTGCAAGTGAAATAAATGAGAGCATGGTTAAGTCAGGCCTGAGCAATACTGACTCTGGAGAGAGCTCTTCTCGGGCTGGGCTGTGACCGGGCCCCTCTCCAGCTCCCCTCCAGCAAGCTCCTACCCTCAGATATTTATTGGTTGTGTCAGGAATTAGTGAGAGTTCACTGACTGAATAATAACCTGCCAAAGGCAGTTTTTTGACTTTGCTAATGTAATTAAAGAAAGCAGGGGGGGAAAAGCCTTGCACCAGGGGAGGAATCAGGGCTTCCAACGCTGTGAGTGCTGTGTCTGTGGCAAGGACAAGATGTGAAATGTGGAGGGGAGAGGGTGAGGATGGCAGGGAGGACCTGAGCAGTGGGGAGGATCATGTAGATGCTCCCAGCTGTGATAGGAGCCAGAGAAAGACAAACAATTCAATTTCAGGAGTTGGACACCTCTCCAGGCTCTGGTTTTATGCTGCTGTGTTTTGCTTTCATGCCCAAGCACCTTCCAGGAGCACTGGGCTTTGCTAATTTTGGAAGCTTCTCTTGCTTAGCCAAATCTTGTAGTTTTGAGGGACCTTTCCTAAATGAGGAAACATTTATATTTATGGCAACATGTTCCTAATGCTGCTCTGATGACTGAACACATCCAGCAATGTCACTGCATGGGGACTGAGAATGTTTTTCAACAATCTACTGCCACAAGAAGAGGGACGGCGTGGGCTCTGTGATAAAAGCCACGATGCTATTTTTAAACAGGGGTGGGGGTGATTTAAAACCAAATCAATGCCTGGACAACAAGGCGCTGCTTCCCCCCCTGCCTCATGCCAAGTTCCTCTTCCCAATCCCAAGGATGTCTCCTGACAAACAACCCTCGGCGTCGGCCGGATGGGGCTCCGGGGCTGCCGCAGCCACACAACGCCCATCAGGAAAGCGGCTGAGGCTCTGCTCCCGCCCCGGGCTGTGCGGGAGGGCTGGGAAGGGCTGGGGAGGGCTGGGGAGGGCTGGGAAGGGCTGGGAAGGGCTGGGAAGGGCTGGGAAGGGCTGGGAAGGGCTCCCACCCTCCTCTCCTTGGCCATTCCTGAGCATTTTTCGTGTTGCTTGCAGTGCTGGGATCCCAGCCCCAAACTGTCCCCTGCCTTGGGGAGGTGCCTGCTCCAGTTCTGTCCCCTCCAAGCGGTGCTGTGACACTGAACCCAGGATCAGAGCATGGCCCCACTGTCTGCTGGCCCCTGAAACATCCTCGGGCGCTGCTCTCCAGCATCCCCGCCAGCTGCCAGTGCCACAAGTGCAATGGAAAGGTTCCTCATGCCATAATTCCAAAAAGGATTTCTGGGTGAGGGACAGGATGGGAGGGATCCAAGACCTCCTGCATGGGAGCGATGGCTGCAGGGAAGGGAAGAGTTTCAGTGTTTTAATGGCAGGTCAGCAATTACCCGGCAGCCACGACCCCTCTGTCTGCTGCTGCACGGACCCACAGCAGAGGTGGGAGCAGGCAGGCAGCTCCCTCCTGCTGCTGCTTTTATCTAAGTTACTGATTACACATTACCTGTGTGTCACCAGGCTGATCGATAGGAGCCTGAGGGATCAATAGGGATGCGGATGACGGTGCTGTTTGCCATTCAGAGCCTGCACCAGACGGGAGAAACAGGACACCATCGATCCCAGAGGTGGGATGGGATGGGATGGGAGGTGCAGTGAGGGGGGAGGATCATGTCCTGCCTTCCTAAATAACACTGGGACCTGCCATGGCCCTGCTGCCCCAAACCTCCCACCCATCCTGCAGCTCTCCCTTGGGAATGGCACAAGCTTGGTTTCCAGTCCTTGGGAATTGTTACATTTAAAAGGTTCACACTGGTCTGAAAATGAATAATTCCCCTCTTTATGTGTTCTTAGTGGATGATCAGTGTCTAAAGAACAGCAAAAATCACGAGATCTCCTGCATTTTGCTCTGCTGCTTAGCTGACCAAAAGCTCAGGCCGTGTCTGCAATGCCATCATGCTGCTGCCAGTAAGAGGGATCTTGGCTGCAGAACACAATCAAAATTTCCAGGAAGAAGCTCTTGGGACTGCCATGAAACCTGGGATTACAGTGTGGCTAAATGAGGGGATTGCAGAACTGGGGGTTTCTGCCTGTCTTGCTGGAGTCTTGGGACTGTTCTGATTCTGTCGTGGCGATGCTGGGAAATTGCTCTTTGAAACCCAAAGAACCTTAGAAAAGCACAGGCAGATGAGGATCATTTGCCCTGAACAGCACATGGGGAAAAGCTTCCCAAAAGCAACACAACCCTGGTTTTATTGAGGCTTTTAGGGCAGAGGGAGGCTGCCCATCCTGCCTGTGAGGCCTTGCTCCTGAGCAGCAGATGGAACCAGCTTCAGTGGCCACCAGCAGCTTAATCCTACAGCACAGCCATAATCCTTCCCTTAGCCCCACCAGCCCCCAAAGCAGGAATCTGCCCAGATTTGCTGTTGGATGGGCTTTGCTCAGCCCTGGTTGCAATCTCAGTTTTCAGGGAACCTCACTGCCCTGGGAAGGCCATTCCCATGGGAGTAAGGATGCTCTGGGCCACAGAGCACAGCCCGTGCTGGAAACCTGTTAGAAACCTGGCTCTCAGCTCCCCCAGGCTCAGGACTCTCCTGTCAGACAGTGACACTGCTTGTGCTGTGAGAGCAGAGCCCTGGGCTCTCTGGGGCATCACTCGCAGGTCCTGTGGGTGAATCCAGTGCCTGACACACTGGGATGGCCCCGTGCTCCTTCCTGCAGCTTCCCCACTGCCAGGCACTCAAAAACTGCTCTGAGAGCCTTGCAGAGATGAACTGCTATAAACCACGGGCCCCTGACCAGCACCTGGCAGCCACAAGAGAGGTTGCAACCCTGAAGAACATTCCCTGTCCTTCCCTGACAGCTTCATGCAGCAGGAGACATTTCTTCCAGGAATTAACTCCTGTTTTTAAAACCCCAGCAAAGAGGCTTTTGCTGAGGGACAACTGGCAGGATTTCAGCTGTGCCCCCATTTGCCCTCCCCATCCCTGGGCTCAGCCCCAGAACCCCCCTCCAGCAGGAGCAATGGGCTGCAGCTGAGGATTGGGGCACCCCACACATAAATGGACCAGCTTGGCAACCTCAGCCTTTTTGGAGGTGCTGCCATGCAGGTTTGGGAGAAAGGATCCCCCAAAAATTTAATTTTAATGAGCTGACACCATGAACAGGGAGTGAGCCCATCTCTATTCTTTCAGGGGCAGCTTTGTCTTTGTAGGGTGTGAGAGCTGAGCAAATGTTCCTTTATCATTCCCCTCTCCCTGTTGCTGATCTGTTCTTTCATTAGGGATCATTCTCTTGTCATCTGTGTGGATTTGTTGGTTTGTTGGGTTTTTTCCTAAGGAGAGGATGCCAGGCAGCAGGACTCGTGTTCAGGGTATGGTGGCAATTAGCCCAGCTCTGAACCCTGATGGCCCGTCTGCATCTGCAATTAGAGCTCTGCTCTGTCTGCGTGAGGTTTTTATCTCCCTCCCTTCTGGGGCTGCAAAAAGCACAACTTGTATCTCTAAAAATACAGCAGGAAAGTGTTAAAGCTGTAGCTCGAGCCTGGCTGCCCTTGCTGTGGGGCTGCTCTCAGGATTGATTCCTGTTTGGTTCAGGGATCAATCCTTGGCCTCTGCACCTGAATTTATGTGAGTGCAGCTCAGAGCATCTTTCTGAGACAGGGCAGAGCCTGTGGGGGCTGATTCTGGCTCTGCTGATACCTCTGCTCATGCATTTCCTGGCCTGTTTCATGCTCCTGGCTGAATGCACCTGGCTCTTTATTAGGGCATTGGGTTGCCTGATTCAGTGTTTTATAGAATTAAGCTTATTTACTCATGCCTTTGGTGCTCTAAAATAATACGTCAAGCTGGCTTTGTGAAGTGGGAAAATGATTTGGATTTCAGTGGGAAAATGTCTGGGCAGGCAGAGGAAAGGTGACTGTGGGACCTGGAAACCTGGGGTTTGGGAGAAACAAAACCCCACTGCTCTGCCAGCATCTCAAGGGGTCCCCCTGGCAGAGCTGCCCCCCACCCCCATCAGAAAGCTGCTCTCCCAAACCTCCTGGGCTTGCTCTGCTTTCCTTCCCTCCCATATAATTCATCTACCCTAAAATCCCCGTTTTTCTCTGAGATAATGTGATTTTTGGGGAGGAGTTTCTTTCCCTGTCACCTCGCTGCAGCTGATTTCTACTGAAAAGCTTCCTCCTCGGGAGGGAGGGGGAACAAGGAGAGAAATTATGGAGGGGCAGCATTTCTGAATCCAAATACATTAAACCATTTAATTCTGTTGACTCAGGGCTGCCTGGCTCTGAATGGGAATTAATCCACAGTGCACAAAATTAAAAAGCACAAGACAAAATGCTTAGCAGGCAATGCCAGGGTTTAAAGCAACCCATTAGCTTGCTCAAACGTCCCCAGTAAATTTTCATTTGTCAATAACGCTTAGAGCCTACAGTTTATTTACAGCCTGTTCAATATTACCAGAACCCCTGGCAGCGCCTCATTTGTATTTATCTGCCACACTCAGTTTCCTTTCCAGGGACTCTTTCTAATCCTGTGCTTTGTATCTGCTCCAGACACAGCAGGGATGTGTCACCCTCCAGGCCAAAGTAATGTGGGGTTACACTTTTCTACCCCAATTATTCCCTGCAGGGGAGACCACCTGCAAGGCCACCCTGAGCCACCTCCCAGTGACCTATCCCTGGAGATCTGCTCCGAACTGGGAGAAGGGGACAGGCACAAGCAGCTGTCTCTGTGGCCCCACAGCCTGGCTGAGCTGGAGCAGTCGTGGCTCAAATCTGTGCAGCTCCATCTGTCCCCAATCGGATCCCACAGGATGAGCCCTGGAGAGGAGAGCGTGTAACAGGATTTCCCCCCAAAGCAGCTTGAATGCTTCCAGGCAGATAACAAAGCCTGGCTGGCCCTGAGAATTTCTCCAAGGAAAGGAGTTTATTCTCGAGCACAGACATGAACAGGCATTAATCTCCTGTCGTGGCTCGTGTCCAGTTGGGGTGGTTTGGTCCAACACTCAGGGACAAGGCTCCCTGCAGGGAGGGTTTGTCCCTCTCCCTCTGCTCTGGCACTCCCCCGAGGCAGAAGCACAGGCAATTGCAATGGAATTTTAAGTGAATGCAGCCTGGGGAGCCTCGGGGAGATCCAGGACAGGCTGGGCAAGCACCTGTCTCAGGTGTAAAGCCCAGAGAGGGGAATCCTTCCAGAGGCTTAATCACAAAGATGGAACTGGACATTTCACAGGCAGCACTGACCACAGCCCCATGTCCTACATAACACCCCGAGCTGGGGGCAGTGAGTGGAACCTGCAGCCCAGCCCTGTGATGTTCAACAGATTTTATGATGAATGCAGGAAGCAATCACTAAACCAAAGAGCTGCTTGCTTTTCTCCCACCTTTGGTTAGGGTTTGAAAGCTCCTCATGCTGCTGAGCTTCGAGACACCACGAAAGCACACCCACCTTCCCTCCCCAAAGAGCAGAGCCCCATCACTTGCCTGCTGCTGTCTGCATGTAGCCAGCCAGGGTGCAGAGTCGGCGCTCGCAGGCTCCGCCGGGCAGCAGGACGGCCACGATGGCCAGCAGGGAGCTGAGGGCCAGCAGGGCACAGCCACCAGCACACAGCACAGCGCTCGTCTGCAAGGACACAGGGGCTGTCAGAGAGGCCACCCCAACACCACACCCCTCCAGAAATTCCCCTCTGGGAGTGGGGAGAGGAGCCCTGTCACGGGGGCTTCTCCCATCCTTTCAACACCACACCCCTCCAGAAATCCCCCTGTGGGAGTGGGGAGAGGAGCCCTGTCTCAGGGGCTTCTCCCATCCTTTCCCTTCCACCTTTTGTTGCTTCAATTCACCAGCAAGGCTGGAGCCCGAGGTTCAGCATCCCCTGCTCCTAGGGGTGGCTGGCACTGGGGCTGCAGTGACAATAGCAGGTGCAGTTCATGCATGAAGGGCTCCGTCACTAAGACAAGTGCCATTAGATGTCTGTGAGGTGTCAGAGCCTCTGCTGAGAGCTGAAATGGATCTCATGGCCTGTCTCAGCAGGCCTGGCAGTGAGCAGGTGTTTTGGGGATCCCACTGCTGCTCTCACTGCAGCTCTGCTGACACAGCAGGCTGCTCCTACCCCCAGCAGCCCGAAAACTGGGAAAAAGCACTAATTTATGGCAAACCAGCTTGCCCTTGGGTACAGGTGTCCAATCCCTGCACTGTTGCTGTTTCTGTCCCCATTACAGGTGACCTCTCCTCCAAGGGGGTGGCACTGGCACAAAGGTTGTTCCTGTGCCAGCAGACACGTGCCAGCCCTGCCAGGGGCACAGCATGGCTGGGGCAGTGAGGGGACCTTCCTCCTCCAGCACCCAGCTCCTGGCAGTGCTCAGAGAGCGTGAGGACACCTCAGTCCCAGCACTGCAGCAGCCACGTCAGCTCCTGCCATTCCACAGCGAATTCCAGGGAATGCTGCTGGCTCTGGTGAGTCACCCTGCAGTCACAGCTGCCTCAGCTCCCCAGAGCAGCACAGCTCCAAGGCAGGGCTCACTCCCATCTTCCTGAAATGCCTCACTTTTATAACCTGTGTGGGAGCTGCCTGAGGAGGTCAGGTCCCACTTCCACCCTCACCCAGCCCTCTTGTCCTGGTGAGACATTCTGGTTACCAATGCACAGTTTTCCTTTTTTATTTTCCCCCTCTATCTGAGCTTTTGGGTAGCCACGGTTATTGCAGAAACAACCCCCAATCCAGGTTTCCATTTACCTACACTCACCAAAAAGGTTACAAATAACCTGCTACATGTAAATTATTCTGCAGGAGCCACAGGCAGGCTGAGCAGGGGAAGAGGGATTGGATTTTTCTTTGGTGGCTATGGCGGGGTCCAAACAGCTAAAAAGCCTCTCCCATTAGTGGTGCTGCCTCACGGGTTTGGCACTGCCCTACATTACCAGTTATTGACTGCTGGACTGGCACAGCCACTGCCTGCCCAGCTGCTGCCACTGCTCCAAGGAGGGACAAATTGGTGCCAGAGAGGGACAGGCCAGGGCAGCATGGGCACCACCTGACACCCTGGTGTGAGTGCTCCTCCTGGGGCTGTGCAGTGATTAGAAATCAGCATCTTATTTATAGCCTGTTTATTCACTGAGCAATGCAAATGCTGTCCTGGCAATAAATGAATGCCTGACGTGCCATGCAAAAGGAACAGCAGTGCAAACTCCAGGAGAAATGGAGAGGCTGCTCCAGCAGGGATATCTGCTCCTCTCCAGAGCCTTCCAAGCCACTGACCCCTGAACAGACAAGTGCTGCTTCAGGGATTAAGATACGGGGTGGGGACACCCCCTGCCCTGTCCCTACACCAGGAGGGACCCATGGGGTTTGGGATGGGATGGGGTGGGTGACCCCACTGCACAGACACTTTCCCCGTGGGGAAACAGTCACAGCCCTGTTCTCCCAGAGCTCCCATGGCCAGGAAATCTGGATTCATAACAAAAAAAGGGATTACTCTGCCTGGCGTCTGCGTTTCACCTTCTGCCCAGCAAAATCATCCTCCTTTGCAAGGACCATTAATTATTTAAAGCGATGAATTTTTCAGCAGAAAGGGGTCTTGTGAAGCAGGCTGGTTCCTCTCTTGCGTGAATCATATTATTTTTAATGATCTAGGTTCTCCTTAATTGTGGTAGCTCAAATCCCCTAAAATCTCGCAGTTCCTATTGGAAACAGCTGATGAGCTGCTCAGACTGCTAATCCCTACAGAGAAGTGTGAGGGTCTTTTTCAGGACAAAGTGTCAGGAAAAAGGCACCAACAGGATGGGTGCAGGTGAGGGTTAAACTGGCAGAAGAGCTGCTCTGGTTTGGGAGCTGCCATCTGCGTTTGGCAACAAGGCTGAGGGGTCTCAGGGTGGCCAAAACCCCATCAAATGCAGCCAGGCCTTGGCAAAGGGAACAAAGGTCTTGTGAATAAATGTGAGGAAATTCATGTGGGCAATAGGTAAATGGTGAGGTTTGGGTTCTGCCATGTGGGCCAGGAATGCTGAGCCATTGAATGAGAGCCAGGCGGCTCCTGGGGACAGAAGGGGTGGCAGGGGCACAGCTGCCCCAAAAATAGGTGACAGTAGCAAAGGGCACACCTCTGCTCTTTGTCTGGCTCCCAAATTCTCTGGGGCACCCTGGCCAGAGCTGCCTGAGCACGAGGTGTGTGCTGACATTACCTGCCAAAACACTGCCATCTCTTGCAAACCAGAAATTTTGTTTTTGTCGTAACCTTTCCAGAGCCTCAGCTGGGAATTATCCCAAGTGATCCTGCCCTGTACTGGAGTTGCTCCAGCAGATTAAAAAGCTGCTTTCAAAGAGAAATAATAAGGCTTAAGTTTGAAGAAGTCCATGAAGCAAAGGTACCAAAGAATAGAATGAAAAATTCTCTCCTTCCCTTTGTGCACTACTTCCCTCTGCTCCCTGTTTGTGCCTGTTGCTTTCTTGAGCAGAAAGGAGAGGATGCAGGAAACAGATGCAAAGATTGAAACCCAAAAATAGCCAGGGTGGGGAGCAATGAGAACGATACAGGAGGCTGCCTGTGAGAGCCCAGCTCCGGCAGGGCAGGAAAAAGCCCATTTATCCCAGCTAGGAGCACAAATCCCAGTGCAAATCCTGCCAGGCAGGAGCAGGGCTGCCCATCCTGGACATCACTGACCCCTGGCAGTGCCAGGCAGGAGCAGAGCTGTCCATCCCGGGCATCACTGACCCCTGGCAGTGCAGGGAGGAGCAGGGCTGCCCATCCCGGGCACTGCTGACCCCTGGCAGTTCCACGGAGGAGCAGGGCTGCCCATCCCGGGCACTGCTGACCCCTGGCAGTGCAGGCAGGAGCAGGGCTGCCCATCCCGGG